>OX422198.1:794261-1114261 GCA_949130485.1 Agelas oroides | reverse complement strand
CGTGAACACAACAAACCAGTGTTTGAATGGATCAACTGTGCTGTTAAATGTTACTATGGATGAGACTGCATGTGGCGTGGAGCCGTACAACTTCTCGGCAAACTTTCCTGCCTGTAATCTCAGTTGTGGGTGTGATTACTGTACTACGGTGGAGTGCATCTATAGGGACAACAATCGCAGTGATCTTGCAGTGCTCTGTAGCCAAGGATTTACCAATCTAACACAGCGTATGTGTGCATATGGTCTGCTCAACAACTTCCAGGTACTTACCCAAGATTATAGTAGGGGACAATATGAACAATCAACGAACCACATCTGCCTAATAAATTGGGCCTAGATATGTTATGCCACCCACTATGCAGGATGGATCCAGAAACTATTACGTGGACTTTACTCCAAAATGCATTCAACAGACCTCGTACAGACACTAAGATGATGTCTATGTTACATTCAGACAACTGATTGAGCCTAATATTTCCCTTCCACTACCCTCCTCCCCCTACCCTCCTCCCCTCCTCGCCTCCCCTCCTCCTCGCCTCCCCTCCTCCCCTTCTCACCTCCCCTCCTCCTCGCCTCCCCTCCTCCCCTCCCCTCCTCCTCGCCTCCCCTCCTTCCCTTCCTCTTGCCCTCTCTCTCCTTCTCCTCACTTTCCTCACTTCCCTCCTCCCTCCCCCTTTCCCTCTCCCTCCACTTCCCACTCTTCCAGGTGATGGAAATGGTGTCAGGATTTGGTCCACTGGTCACAGCTGGAATCTTTGCAGCAACTATCTCCTCAGCTCTTACCAGTCTGGTCAGTGCCCCAAAAGTCTTTCAGGTCAGTCTTTGAGAGATACAGAGTGAGAGAGAGTCACAGAAACCCATGAGAAATGTATTGAGAGCCTTTTTGGTGAAGTCAGTACGCATTGAGAACATTATGTCATGTTTTCAGGGACACTAAATGTCGGATAAAGCATTTGCATCCTCTCTCTATTTTAGTATTTGTCTTGATGTAATCATGTGTCATATATTATACAGCCCTGTATTATATTGGGTGGGGGAGATTGTCACAGTGTGCATAATTGGACAAAAGTTCAACTTATTTATGCTTTACACTAGCCTAAAAGTTTTCAGGAAACTTGTTTATTTCACCAAACGTTTCGACCACACTACGGTGGTATTCTTCAGTGGCAACAATACAACAATAGCATATCAACAGACACTTTTAGATACTACGCGTGACCTAAAAGTTTTTGCCAACTATTGCAAGATCTACCAATGTGCTATAGTGTGGTGATTTGTAGTTGACATTGACTTTGTCTCCTCCACAGCGTGTTTGTCAGGACAGGATCTTCCCCTTCATCCACTTCTTTGCCAAAGGCAGCGGCCGGTCTGGCACCGAACCCATCAGGGCCTACATCCTTACCTATATTGTTGCTCTTGCCTGCATTGCCATAGGTAATGTGTTTTATCGATGAATGCACTACATTGTGAGGGGGCAAGCCTGAGCGAATGTCCTTGCATGCATTTTGGGGGGAATTGTGCATGTATATGTTCCGCGCAATCTGAGAATTTGCGCAATCTCGAGATTGCGTTGCGCATTCTCAGAATCCCGAGATTGCGTTCTAATCTCGAGATTGCGCAGGCAATCTGGAGATTGCGTAACACGTGTGCGCAATCTGGAGATTGCGTAACACGTGTGCGCAATCTACGAACTTTGCCTGTACGCCCGACAGTGAGTGATCTACTGTGTAGCTCGCAGGATGGAAGACATCCTTGATAAGCGGCGTCTACCTCCATAGGAGGCATACTGCGATCTGGAAGAGTGAGTAATGCTGTGTATTGATGAGCAACAGAAGAGAAGGTCGCGTTCGAAGTTTGCCTGTCGATCGTAGTTGGCCACAGTCAGCTTATATGCCACACGCTACTGGTTCAATCGAGTGTATACTATCTAATTGTGTCAGCGACAGTTGAAACGTACCTTCGCTGAAACTGTCAGCCATCTTTTGCGTGTATTATTGGTCATTTTCAGGTACACAGCGGGTACCCGCGTTTCCACCATTGTAGCTTATTCCGACTTTACTAGCAGGACTCCTGACTACGTCCTGAGTAAGGCAGGTTTGTTTTCAACCAAGCTAAGCCAAACTATCATTGCCTGAACTCTGCTATTTTACAAGATATAACGCAAATTATGAATCAACACTACACAAAGTCGCCATTTTTTAGTAGCTTCTCGAGATGGTTTCTGCACATGCGCGTTGGGGTAAAAGAGATTGCGCACTATACTTGCGCAATCTCGAGTTAGCGCAATGTAGTGCGCAATCTCGAGATTGCGCAAGTATAGTGCGCAATCTCGAGATTAGAACGCAATCTCGGGATTCTGAGAATGCGCAACGCAATCTCGAGATTGCGCAAATTCTCAGATTGCGCGGAACATATATATAGCTAAGTAGAGTGTATTAAATTGATATGGCGCTGAATCCTGGGATGCCAAAAGGCATAGCTAATGGAATGAGAGAAATGGATGGTTCTGTGTGACCAGGTGAGGCTTAATGCTGACAAACTATGTTACACTGGCCAACTTGTCAGGCTAGGCTGGGTCTGGCTGCCCTAGATTTAAATAACCATTATGTCTGAGAGTTTGCAGTGACTGTATAGTCACTCAAGTTGGCCAGTGTAACATTGTTTGTCAGCATGGAATGACAAATGCAGTAACACTGAGGGCGACTTGGTGGAAGAGTTCTACCAGCGATCACTGTGGCTTATGTTGAGTCAGCTCCTAGATAACCTGGCTGTAAAGCCAAGTTCCCTAAGCAACCTCATCATAGAATTATCATGAGTATATATCGTCTGTGCAAGTTCCAACCTTAAAGATGATTTAGTGAGGATATACTGCCAGTAGACTAGGCTGGTCTGCAGCATGTATATTTTTCCACTGCAGGTGATCTGAATGAGATTGCTCTCATCATATCCAACTTCTTCCTGATGGCGTACGCACTCATCAACTACTCGTGTTTTGCTGGCTCCTTTGCCAAGTCCCCAGGTGAGGAGGGACAGGGCTGGGTCCATGATGTTGCAACATATGAAGATTGTGCATGAAGTTAATATCAGCGCAGCCAGTGGAGTGTGTGAGAGCAGGGAGATGTGATTGCCGAACAATCAGTTCACTGCATCTCCCTGACAAAGGGTGCATGTAGGCCTAGACATTATGCAGCATCATCTACTATGCAGGACATGTCTAAAGTATGGTACATGTTGTATATATGAGATCTATGTATTTACTGCATTACGTGTGTCAATATAGCTGCTGGATTGCACTCATGCTTTCTATAATGTTCTCCATCCCTCCCTCCCTCCCTCCCTCCCTCCCTCCCTCCCTCCCTCCCCTCTCCCTCCCTCCCTCTCAGGATGGCGTCCAGCATTCAAGCTGTACAACCAGTGGTTGGCGCTGCTGGGGGCAGCTATCTGTCTGGCCATCATGATTGTGATCCGGTGGTACTATGCTATCGTCACCGTGGTAGTGGTTATAGCACTGTATGCTCTGGTGGAGCTCCTTAAGCCAGGTAGGACAGGGAGGCACTCATGGAGACACTTAATGAGACACACATTGAGAAGGAGAAAAAATATGAGCTTGGCATTTTTGTTCCAAGCCTGTGGGGATTCTTTCGCACCATTTGTCACCCATTTACTACTCATGCCTCCACCATCCATCCTTCATTAACCTACCTCCAGATGTTAACTGGGGCTCGTCGACACAGGCCTTCCTCTACAGCTACTCCTTGCGGAACCTTCTCAAGCTAGAGAAACTAGAAGAACACGTCAAGAACTTTAGGTCAGTGCAAGTGTGTTAGGTCAGTGTTACACAAAAGGGTATAGAATAGAGGAAGGTGCCTTGTGGATACTTGTAGGAAACTGTTTCATTTCCTGGTTGCTTGTGTGTTAAGTGTGGAATCTATTAGTACTGGAACTCCATCGCACACACACATACACACACACACACACACACACACACACACACACACACACACAGACCACAGTTTCTCTTGCTGACAGGGCCGCCCTCCTCTCGCCCAGACATGGTACACTTTTTCTCCCACATCAGCAAGGAAGTTGGAATGATGGTCTGTGGACAAGTGCTACTGGTAAGAGGCTATGATACATTACAGTCATGTATATATAGCTCCACTGAACAGACATTTTATTACAGCAAGCAATATGCACCACATCCCATGGCATTGATACCACTCATTTCCTCAGGGTGACTATTCTGACCGTCGTTGGGAGCTGCTTGCTCAGGGAAACCAGCAGAAGAGGTGGTTAAGGAGAGAGAAGGCAAGTCCTTGAGCACTGGAAGCGGCTTTACTTGGCTCTACTTGACTCTACTTCACTCTACTTCTACGACGGCTTTACTTGACTCTACTTGACTCTACCATGGCTTTACTTGACTCTACGTGACTCTACTTCACTCTACCATAGCTTTACTTGACTCCACTTCAACACTCTGAGTGATGAGAAGTACAATGTGGGTAAACTGGATCCACCGTGTAATATAATTTTCTCTCCCCAGGTGAAAGCTTTCCACAACATTATAGCTGCCAACACAATACGACAAGGTGCCTGCAACTTGCTACAGGTGAGATACTGTACATGAAATGGTCTACATATGTTGTGTGTGTGTGTGTGTGCTGTATACATCTTTGTAGCTAGATCATAATACACAATCAGTCACAAAACGATTGTCACTGTTTCATCCAGCTTTCTGGTCTTGGCAAGCTGCGTCCAAACACTCTGGTGATTGGCTTCAAGAACAACTGGACCACATGCACACAGGAGGAGGTGGAGGAATACGTATCAATACTGCAGTAAGTTGAGAGGTGTAGGTGTGTGTGTGTGTGTGTGTGTGTGTGTGTGTGTGTGTGTGTGTGTGTGTGTGTGTGTGTGTGTGTGTGTGTGTGTGTGTGTGTGTGTGTGTGTGTGTGTGTGTGTGTACGTGCGTGTACATGTGTGTGCGTGCGTGTACATGTGTGTGCGTGCGTGTACATTTGTGCGCGTGAACAGAATTGAATGTGATCAGAGTGTATACAGAACAGAACTGAATGCAGTATCATTATCTTTGTCTCAGTGTACAATTGTATTGTTGGTACTTTCTACACAAATATTTCTTGTGTCGTACAGTGATGCGTTTGATCTTCAGTTTGCTGTGGTTATCTTCCGACTGAGGGCAGGGTTTGATGCCACAGAGAAGATGGAAGAGTTAGGTTGGTATGTTGTGATTGTGCTAGCAAGAGTTAGGTTGGTATGTTGTGATTGTGCTAGCAAAATCTCCACAAGTTCTGGTAAACTAGTCACATGTAACAATATCAGGTGAATGGACATCTGGAGAAGTGGTACAGTTCTGCTGACCAGACCGTCTGTTACGCTAGTTGTGTGAGGCCCCGTAGCCATTACCTTGACCAATTACAATGGTGTTGTTAAAGAACACTCTTTGTGGGTTTGCTTGCTGGGAGCGTGCAACTTCCTCCAGCCAACTATGTCACTACATGTGATGGATGAGTTGCCATTAGTAGCCATACAGGCTTCTCCCCAACTGTCACATACTGTGTGAAGTAGGCAACTAAAGTTTGGGGAGAGGAGGAGCGTGGGGGAACAAGGCCAGCTTTTAGTGACAAAGAGTGAATGCATGAGATTGAAGCTGCATACGTTGTTACAGGATGTAACAACCAGTGAACATCTCCCTAGGCACACATGTATATAGGTGTAATCATTTTGTGGTACAGTAGTTCAGTGTGTGTCTATGTGCCTACAACCTGTCACACCACCCTCGCCCACCAGGGACCCTACCCAACCAGGAGCACCAAGGAGCTCGTTCAGATAAGGATGTAACACCCCCTGAGCTTGCCGCTTCCCTCCCTCAGTCTGGCCTCAGGATGAGGGCGAGGGGCAGTGAGGCTGGACAACCACTGCTTGCAGAACACAAGTACAGCAAAGGATTTACTGGTGCGTGGACAATTCTGGCTCAGAGATGCAATTTGATCTCACCTGCAAGTGCTGAACTCTTTTGCATATATATAGCGTGTCTGGAAATGTTATTCAAAGTCACTCACTGCACATGTAGTGCATGGCCTCTGCTTTGCAACTTTGTGCAACACTTAGGGATAAGTTTATTTTAGCAGTAAGCAGTTTATTCACATTAAGCCATACCCACACATTTCTCACTGCTCTTTGAGACAAGGGTTGCAAAAAATTATCCAAACTTTCATTTTTCCCTTCCTTGCATGTGCTTTTCCCTCTCCCACTTCCCTCCCTGCCTCCATTGCAGATGTTCCCCTGGCTACCCCTGAAGGCTCCCTACCGGTAGACTCCTCCCCCCACAAGTCTCAGCGGACATACCATCCCATCCTGGAGGGCCTGGAGGGCCTGGAGGGCCTGGAGGATATGGATGTCACCTCAGTGGACAGCTACACCCTGGCCATGGAAGGAGAGGGGAGGTATGGGAACATTATTGCCAGCCATTGGATGGTTGTGTGGAGGGGGAGGGAGGTATGGGAATGTTAGGGACATGCATTGGATGGTTGTGTGGAGGGGGAGGGAGGTATGGGAACATTATTGCCAGCCATTGGATGGTTGTGTGGAGGTGGAAGAGAGTGATTTCAACCAATTAAATTGCCACAATGTCTGTGAAGTTGCCATATATCCTGCATTGACATAGTAGCTATGTAACATAGATATGTGTTTGGTAGCTATAGTTGTGTGTAGCGTTGTAAATACATTGGCTAGCTAGTTGCACAATGTGCTGTAGATTCACTGGCTGTGTGTTGCTTATATGTCATTGTGCTAGCCATGTTTGCATGATTGTGTGTAACTATTGACTTCATATCTACTACTGGCTCGGTAGTACACTGGCTGTGAAATTTCTTCCTAAAGTTATTCACTCCCTCTCACTCATTATCTTATTATGATTTTGACTCATGAGCATGCAATGTTCCTGGTTGACTTATGGTGATGGTTGCACCCCTCCTAAGGCTGATGTTTGATGATGAACTGTCCGAGCCGGCTGCTCCGCCCACTCCCCATGAGGAGGAGGTGGAGCAGGTACCAGAGCTGGTCACGATGCCCTCCCGCTTTGAGGAGGTCCAGGAGAAAGGCTACATTGATGTCTGGTGGCTGTATGATGACGGAGGTACGCCCTGTAGCATGTTTGCACTGTACAGCAGTTTCAAAGTAGTATGTAGACATCGTTTATTCATTAACACCAGGAGATATGTGGGAGTGTTCACCTTTACTTATGGATAAGGGCAGCTACCTGACTGCCTTTCTTTCATGAGATAGCAGGCCCCATCTCCTGGTCATCCCAGTGCAGCTGATGAGACCTAATACTGGCCAAAATGCATCCTCTGTAATGGGTGACTTTGCATAACATAACATCTAGGCCTGCTGCTTTTCAGGGAGATGTGGTTCAGTGATTGTCCGTGTATTATGTCCCACACACTCTCACAGAACTGTAATGCTATGACCACCATAAAGTAAGTAAGCCCACCATGCACAGTACCTTAATGTATCTGTGTTTGTTCCTCCTGCTATCTTCCTACCCAGGGCTTGCGCTCCTCCTGCCCTACCTCATCTCCCAGAACAAGCACTGGAAGAACTGCAAGCTGAGGATCTTCACTGGTGGCTCCTCGAGACAGGTCAATAAGGCTAGACTGAGGTGAGCAGTTGGACAGTAGTCTCCGAGTATAGTGATTCTGTACTGTCAAACCTCCAGTATATTGGAATTCTGTCCTGTGAAATTTCCGATACTATACATGCTGTACTCTCTACCAGATCGCTATATACACACAAAGCACATGCATTAATAGAAGGTAATATCACCATTATTTTAATTGCTCTGCAGAATGACATCTCTACTTCGGAAGTTTAGAATCAACTACTCTGCTGTCATTGAGGTCACTGGAATCGGCAAAAAGCCTTCACAGGAAAGGTACACACTGCCATTGTATATAAATGATGGACTATTGCATGGCTGCTAAAAGTAACATGCAGTGCCTCCCAGGAAGATCTATGTGTGTAGGATTAGCTTTGTGTCCAGGCCATTTGTACAAGAAACATTTCATCAACCTTAGTATGAGGCTGGTTTGTGACAGACTCAGTAAGCAGTACCAGAGGCACAGAAATGACTGAATATGATAAAAGTGGCCCACAATCATCAGTCTCATTGACTGTGTAAGTGGAGTTATGGAGTAACCAACAACAGCCAATAGAGTATACCGGTTATGTCATTAGTCCTCGTGCTAGAAGAGAGAGATCAGTAACATTTGGATGTGTTGTCAACATGATAGGATACACATATATTGCCTTCTTCAGTTGGCAATTATTATAGTATGTAATTCCCCACTTCCAGTATTGACAAGTACTTGCAGTTACCACTGCACAGCTCAGAGCCCCTTGATGAAAAGAACCTTGACAAACTGGTGAGTGACTACATTTCCTTTACATGACTGATATGCAACCCACCATCCCATTAATACAGAAGTGGTCTCTAACGAATACCATATACACGGGTTAATAAGCGCAACTCGCTATGAAGTGCATATTGCTTATTAAGCGCATGCTTCTTTCCTGGTTTTGCACCTGGATAATAAGCGCAATTCTAATTAAACGACAGTAGTGTAAATTTTCTCAGTTAACTTTGGGCAGGCTAGTTTCTACGAACAAGTTGGGCATAGCAAGTTATTGACTATAAAATAGCAGTTCCAAGATGTCAACTTTTCACCCAGCGGCTTCATCGCTAGTGAATTTCAACAATACAATATCAACGATCTCCACAAGCAACTCTTCTCCTGTTCTTGGAGTCCAAACTTCCTTGTAAATGTGATGTCCACGGACTACACTCTCAAATAAACACAGAGCCATTCTCAAGTCATGGCGTTTGTCCAGCTTTCGGGTTCTTTTTACCTGCCAAGTACACTACTCATTTGCTGTCATGTACACGTGCTACCAAGAGGTGCCGCGGTTTTGGGGTGTGGTCAATTTTTGCCTTCATTATTAAGCACATATTGGGTATTAAGTGCATATTTCCTTGCAGTTTTGGAAATAAGCGTATGCGCTTATTAACCCGTGTATACGGTATGTTATTCCTCCCGTCTATCCACCACCCCAGACACTTCGGCACATTCGACTAGGAGAACTGCTGCGTGAGCAATCTACTGAAGCCAGGCTGATAGTCATGTGAGTATAGGAGAGTAGACTTTTTATTTCAGGAGATTGTGGTATAATATTATCTAGAGGTGTGTAGCTAGGGCTGCCGTTGTTACATGTAGCCCAGGAACAGTGCAGTAAGATGATGGTTATAGCAGGATGAAATAATAATAGAGTGTGGTATAGTTGGAATGGTATGATGCAATAGTGGTATATGATTGTGCAAACATACAAACCAAGGCTACAGATCAAATTCTACACTCAGCAGTTCACAAAGGTAATATTCTCTTCCCACCCTTCCCCCAACAGTACTGTCTCTGTCCCCCACCGGACCATTTCAGCTCACAGGTACATGAGCTGGCTTGAGGTGATGAGTCGGAACCTGCCCCCAATCCTCATGATGAGGGGAAACCAAACAAGTGTACTAACATTCTATTCCTAGAAGTGATGAATCGCAATCATAGAACAGCAAATTTAATAAGAATATTGTATGGTAATGAAAATATACAGTATTGTGTACTTGACTGAATAGTTGCACACCTGAAGTATTGTATACACCATTAGTCATGGTTATAGCAATCACTACACAATTATACACAGGTATCGATGGTTTGCAAATGGGTGGGTTCGACTGATTCCGGAGAACAATTAACCACATGATTGAGAATTTGAGAGGCAACAGTGCAGTCAACATTTTGTCTTGATAGAAGCTTTTTGTATCTTGTAGGGGAGCAATATGAGATAATGTAGGAAATGCTACATTAAAACCTGTTGCATTTGGCAGCACTGCATGCAGACCCCTAGCTCTTGAAGTGAATACTGAGTATAGTAAGTCACACCATGCAAATAAAAACAGCCTGCACAAATGCAGAATAGAAAATGAAGGAAGTGACCTATAGCATGATGCATGATTTCTACAATAATGATATGTGGGAAATGAAAATCCAGGAAGATCTCATCACTGATATACACTGCAACATGCAGTTTTGTCCTCATCTAGGCCTTGGCCCACCTCCTACCAATTTGTCACAATTACGTTTCAGGCATGAACACTTATGTAATGACCTAACTTTATCCATTTCTGTCAAAGCTTGGGGAGTTACAGTTGACTCAGAAACATACATCATATAGTTGGCTGCTGAACACCTAATAGTGAATGTACGCCTAAAGGCCCATTCTTATCAGGAGCAAACAGAGTACTTTATGTTATGCACTTTATGTTATGTGCTTAGAGTGTATTGTTCTTTGTGCTACATATGGCAGTATCTTCATTGCTGTGCAGGGCCATATGCAACATTCTCTTTCATTTCAATGTTTGGAGACTGGCCGACAATGTCATCATACACTGGTGCTGGCTGTTGCTTCTGCTGTTGCTTGTGGGCTATTGTCAAAGAGTAGAACTTCTGGCATTTGGATTTCTTTCTTACAGCACAACAGTGCACTGCAGCACCAACTAGTGCTGCAACAAGGAATGAAACTGCACAGGAGATAACAACTGAGATGGCAATATCGGTAGAGCATGAGGATGTGGCAGTTTCTGAGTCAGTACTACCTGTAGAACAATGAAAAAACATTTTCGTTCAGTGACTAGAAGTCTAGAACAAATGAGTATGAGGGTGTTCAGTTCAATTTCAGTAAGTCACAAAGACTAACTAGTATATGAACATACCCAGTGGCGGATTTAGGGGGGGTAAGGGGGGTGCAAATGCACCCCCCTTTGGCGGCTAGTAATGTATTTTGCGTACATAACTGCACGAGTCCATCAAATGATTATGCACCAGTGGCATGCAGCAACAACAACCAGGCACAGTTACACACTCACGTATCAGTTCCTTACTGATCTCCAGACGTTTGACTAGCCCTAGAGTTGCTTCGAGATATTCAGTTCGGCCCGAGGGGTCCGCCACGGCGCGCCTCGGCGTACGAGATTTCGAAATCCACTGGATTTCACGTGGATTTCGGATTTCAGAGTGGATTTCTGGGTTTCACAGTGGATTTCTGGATTTCAGTTTGGATTTCTGCCGACAGGTTTCTTAAAACAACACTGTCGGACAGTGTACGAGATTTCTTTTGTGATGGACCCCTCGGTTCGGCCTTCCAGCTATGAATGCGTTCACGTGACCGAAAGTGGGCGTGGCAACCCAAAAAATTTTCCCAGGGTTTGAACACCACCCATTCGCAGTGCACACAGCTCTCATCCTCCCCTCTGGAGCCAAATGTTGATCGCAGCTGTAGAATATCTCTGAACCCTCTGTTGTGTCTGTATAGCTCTCCAGAAATCCATTCCATGGGGTGACAGGAGGACCACAATCAACTGGTGTGACTGTGAGAGAAATCACACACAGATCCAACCCCTTTCCAGGTTAAAATGAAAAGTTCTCTGGCACCAACTGGAACAAAGTTTCAACAGTCGTCTACAGTGAATGCTTCATTCATCATGAGGACTGAAGCATTCAGTCAAAAAGTTGGCACAAATTATTTTTTGATTTTAAGTTGGTAACAGAGAAAGAAATCCTCTTCTGCTGTTGACAATTAACAGTCCAAAATGGACGTGCATTACAATACAGAGAGGTACCTGATTTCCTGCATGTTACATCAGCTGGGTCAGGGATCCAGCTCCCATTTGCTGTGCAAACAGCTGTTGATACACCCTGTGGACCAAATCCAAAGTTGCACTGGTAGAACACTGCTGATCCCTCCAGCGTACCAGTGTAATTCACAATAGTTCCATTTCCAGGAGGCCTTGGGACTCCACAGTTAACTGAGGAAAGAGGTCAGATAACATTTATCATCTAGCCAAGGAATAATATTTACTATGAACTATCTTTTGGCCATGGGGCTACGTATCCCCCTCACTACTTTGCTTGGACTTCTTTTCTGATAACTCATTCATACAACACTAGCTAGGTTTATACACAAAGTAATATGGGTGCAGAATGATGGTTGACAATCTACAGATGACATGACCATTTATTGCACATGCAGCCTTCATTCAGACGTTCAATATTTGGATGGAGGAAGAAAGTTAATGCAAAATGCCCAAATATGGTGTGACATCAGCATGCCAATATAGATTAAATCATTACCTCCATGATTTCACAATTACTAGATGCTACAACATAAATCTTGCCTCCACACAGCAAGCTGGTGGGGTCAGGGTTCCACCTTCCATCTCCTCCACACACTGAGGTCCTTCTTCCCTCTGGTAACAGCCCTGGCTGGCACTGATAGGATACCTCTGAACCCACGTGAGTACTGTTGAATGGGTCCACAGTGACCCGACTGACAAAGGAGGGAGCTCCACAGCTCACTGCAGGAACGGTTGGGATTTAATACATAATCCATGTATTGTACGTTTATAAGCTCACCTGTACACACAAGAGTGGCAGGGTCAGGGTTCCACCTCCCATCTTGTGCACACACTGCCCTCATCCTGCCAGCTGGGGAGTGCTGTGGGTTACATCCAAACAGTATCTCAGCACCCTCAGTTGTGTTTTGGTAGGTCTCAATGGACCCATTTCCAGGGGCAGTGGGCTCGCTGCAGTTCACTGGAGGGAGATGAGGAAGGGAAATGTAATATATAAGCAATATATGGAGTAGCTGGAGTATCTCATCATGCACATGCAACATGCCTGAATATTAAGTGGACACCAGGAGCCATACCATCTTGAAATCATACCAAGTTGGTCTTTGCCTGATGCTGACAGCACTGTTGGAGCACCCCAGTTTTAGGTTACTTGCAATTGGCATGAGATATATTGGACTACCATGCACCCCAGTGCAGCTGATGAGGTCTGAAACACATCCTACACTGTTGGTGACCTTGCATACCATCTAGGTCTGCCTTTTTTTTTATAGGAAAATGTGATTCATTGATTGTTTATATGCATGTACATGGCAGCTAACTTTATAACCACACTATAGCTCTCTCTGTACTGACTCATTTTAGTTAACAATATAGAGAATTAAATTCAGTTACAATTCAAACATGCAGAGGAAGAAAAAGACAACTAGATCAGCCAAAATCCACTTTAGTACTGTAAGTGACAATAGCGCTGGAGTAGTGAAGAAACATTATTTTTGCCTATGAAATTCTAAATTTTGGCATGGTTGGAGAAGCTGGTCTGACCACTCCATGCAGCTCAGGTGAGAGCAAAGCTGTGCTACACAAAACCAGAGGAGGTAGGACATGGTTGACCTTTGCTAATTAAAATAACTGGTGTCATTGCTAATTGGATATTGCACAATAAAAAGTTTCTTTAGCCGATGGATCAAGCTCTAAATCTTGATTAAAGTGGGACTCCTCTCAGTGAAAGCAAGCGAGTTTTCTGTTGAGGCACAGAAATCATTTAGTGATGACTCCAGGTATTTAGCTAGTAGCTAAAGATCACCATGTCACTTCTATACTAGTATATACTCCTATGATGCAAAACATAACCCCAGTGGCGTTGTCAATCTGTCAGTTCCCCTTAACCTGATTTTCTTGATCAATCTCATCAACATTTTGCATTTCCAATGTGTGAGTACACATGGTGAAGCACTGCGAGATTGAGCTAGGAACATGTCAAGTTACAATTCCCAAAGTATCATACCAATTCTGATGGTTTCCAAGGCAGCACTGCTGCTCCCATTGCAGTTAGTGGCCACAATACTGACCGTGTGCATCACATTGTAAGGCACAGTGACTTCAACACTTGTTCTACTGGTCGTGAATGAACCGAGGACTGGACTGACGGTGATTGTGTAGTTGACCAAAGCCCCACCCCCACATAGTCAGGGGGGTGCCAGCTCAATACAAGAGTCACATTATTTTGGTAGTACTCCTTAACAATGTGGGATGGAGTCCAAGGAGGTAAGGGAAGACCTGGAAAAGGAACAGTACAAGCAGTAGGTATTAATTTGGTGTTTGGAAGTTGCAAGCATCACACTGGGAGGAGAGGACTTATGATGGTAACATATGTTAGGATCTAAAATGCGTGCTTATCTGTGAGTGCATATATATCACGTTTTGGGCATTTCATGTGAGAATTAAACTACAGATACCAAGTGTCAATCCCTCCTGGGCTTTTGTAGCTACCTGCAATAGTACAACTTGCCTGCAACAGTGAAAGTGTGGTTTACTGGTGATGTAAGAGGTAAAGTTAGACCACTGCATTCAACCACTGTCTCATTGAGCTCAACTCTGGCAGTAAACCTGAAGGTGGAGGTCAAGTCTGCCATACTGTTCACAACAGCACCAACAACTGTGAGGTTGGCCTGAAAGTTGAAGTCTGCACACTGTATAAATGAGACATCACTGCAGCCCAGCGTCATTCTTGGATCAGAAGGTATAAATACCACAAGAGTGGTATCCACTAAAACTGGTGCAGCAGTCCATCCAATACTAAATCCCTGGATCACACTACAAGTGTAGGTCACCTCCTCTCCTGGACAGGCAGCCTGCCTCCCATCCAGAGTAGAGGTCAGGGTAACAGTGGCTACATGAATGAGTGGGTAGTTCCATACAAATTTTTTTGTACGTATGTGCATGGCACACCACTTGATTGTACATATTTTACAGAACTACAAAGTCTATCATGTGAACACAAAGTTAAGTTGCCAACATTACATTTAGCTGTACACATGATGGTTCAATAAATAACAGCTTTTAATATAAAATTGTCAAGTACACACCTATATAGTCTACATGCCCACACATTTGTGTACTAATAATGCTTCTATCAGAGAACACTTGGCTGCATATTTGATGAGAAATATTAACAATCCCAAAACAATGTCAAATCTACAGTCTGCCCACACATTTCAAATACTCTGTACTGATAATGTTCCTAACTTGACACCGAGTTTCTTGTCTGCATAAACTATCACAATTTTTGTCCAATGGCAGACTTCTCCCAACAAGATTGTAGTGATACTGTTCCAGTAGTGAATCAAATTCATCAAACCTGTATGAGCAGCAAGGAAAAATCTGGGTGGTGAAACAAAAATTAACACTAACCTGGAAATTTTATTACTAACAACAACAGTGGTATAACTACACTTCATTTGATATGGAAATAGCATCATATCTAGCCTCGTTCCCAGGCTCTCGTGCATGGGCACATGCACAAACACACACATGCACACACACACACACACATGCAAGCACACACAGGCATGCGTGCACACACAACACACTCACATGCACACGTACAAACACACACATGCGTGCACACACACACACAAGAGCCTAGGAACGAGGCTACATCATATCCAGTTGGAAAACAGCCTAGCATCTACCAATAACATGCATGCATATAATCATTCCATATGGATCATATGATAAATAGCCTACTATGTAGTAACAGGCACACCTACATTCACCCAGAAGAACACTGTAGCTTCCATCATTTGTTGTATATTTCCCTCACTTGTGGGACATCCCAAAGGACTATTAGGACTTTGTGCCATGCAGATCATTGATACTCAAAACATCTGTGTGTCTACATTATATTAATATCCTTCACATGCTGCAGCTGATGAACCTGTTTAGACAAAAATTCACGGTAGCAAATGACAGACATTGGTTTCATATTGCTAGAAAATGTGACATCATGCAGCAGTGGCAACTATCCTTCCAGGCCATCCCCTCATGCATATTTTGTGTACTGCTAGAGAAAAAGAGTGATCAATGTTCGATGGCATTCCCTTGCTCACCTTTCCACAAGATCAGCATAAGCTTCAGGTGAGAGGTCTTTCAGGCCATATTCCTCAGTAGTGTTGTAGATCAGTTCAAACTCTGGGGTGATGTTCCTGGAGGCAAGTTCTGAATGACCAAAAACGTTGGTGACACATCAACTTTTAAGAATAAAGTAATATGTGTAGGTAAATGTAAAAATGCATCTTTGGCTTATACTCAATTACTATTTCAAAAAATGTGTATGTATTTGGCTTGTGGTCATGTGACTGCACAAGCTCCTTTCCTCACCATTTGCCTTGGTGAGATTAAGGTGGTACTGTTGGTACTCCAATAGTTGGTATGTGTCTGCATCCATGGTGAACAGTCGGAAGGAGGGATTCATGTGCCCGTAGAGAGTCACAGAGGGAGCAATCAGTGCAACACCATACACACCATCTGCATCTTGAATCTGCAGTATAAAAGTACATGTATACAGTACAGTATATATATATATAATTATATAAGTACATGTGCAGCATGTGTTTCACTAGACATGTGTAGTACTTCAAGCCAAAAACATCACAGTGGAACTACACTCAAATGTACCTACAAACCATGCAAAATCAAGAACAAACATCTTACCAGTTGTATCTGATCATTATGTGTGTGTCCGAAGAGGTGCCCAACAATTGTGTCTGAAAATCTCCTTGTCATGTTGAGATAGAACTCTCCATAGGCACCGTGACATTCTGTATCACCAGGAGGGATATGTGCTATCACCAACACCTGAGCATTCAGTGAGCAGTGAGAGACCAACACAAAGTACAAAATGAACGCAGAAATAGTTTGTATGTATGGTTGTTCTAAATTTAACTGTACAGGGACAAAAAGTTGATAGCTAGGGTAAGGTGTAATCTGTGTAGTTACATTGACTGAATAGTCCATGCACTACATAACATCTCATAAAGCCAATGTACTGATGCTGAGTGCAAAGTGGCTGGTTTTCATCATCACCTTTTCACCGGCCTGTTCAGCTTGTGTCAGTTGCTCCATCATCCAGTTCATCTGGTCATAATAGTAGGGGTTTTGCTCATTCAGAAACGAATAGAAGTTGAGAATATAGCTGTGAGTATTGAGAGATGCAGGTTGGTTCATGTAGTCAGCTCATTTCTGGTATTATTCTAGGACAAAGTGTGGTAACATGCCTATCATCTCTACAATGAACCAACTGCTTTTCTTCTTTTTGAAACTGACCCATAGTCAGAGTTGAAGGAGATCAGTTTGAGCTTATCCACAATTTCTGTAGAGTAATAGGCCCCCTTGGTGATAGTAGCCAAAGCTTCAGGAGGAAGATCAGCCCAATCCATCCAGTAATTTGCTAGTGTCCTTGTGATCACCTGGAGGGAGGGAGGGAGGGAGGGAGGGAGGGAGGGAGGGAGGGAGGGAGGGAGGGAGGGAGGGATGGAGAGGAAAAAAGCAAAGAGGGGAAAAGGAAAGGAAGAGAGTGATTTGACAGTATTATAATCTCAGGAGTAGGGGCAGATTGAGTATACTGACCTGATACTCCCACAGTTCAGCGAGGTACTCACTTTCAGGCCATGTCTCTGTGTAAGGATCATAAGGGAAGAGGCATTAGCTACAACAATACAACCAACACCAATAGCTAAGCTACTACAGAAATAATAAAGAAACAAACGTCCATCCCTTACACTCTGTAAGGAAAGAAATGAGTACATCAACTGGAGGACTAAATGAGGCTAGCTATTCAATGACCAAACATGGCACTTGCTTTACAAATGTAAACTATAACTAGTTATCATTTGTTTCAAAGATGTGCTGACTAAACAGAGACATCCAGTGATTGAGTCAAATGACAAATTTACACACATGAAGACCAGCACATTTATAAGCTAATGAATACTACTGCTATCAAAATACATTCATGTATACTAAACACAACCTATATATTACACATTCGTCACCTGAGGCCATCATGTGCACATTTCTATACAGTATGCATGGGTTGTCAATTGCCAAGGTATCCAACCCTTCCCTTTATTTAGGTAGTAGGACCCGTTCTTATCCTCTGTTCCCAGGCCAGGTCTTTTTGTTACTTGCAATATGGCAGTGGCAAACACTTAGTGATGACTTGGGAACGTCACTAACCCATCATAGTTAATTAGTAAACCTTGTGTACAGACCAATCTACCATGGTTTCCTATGGCTGGGTAGATGTTGATGTTCGGGAGCTGCTGAGCCAGGTAGTCTACCAAAAACTGGGTGACCTCCAGCTGGGACGCAAATGTCTCATTCCATAGGTCATGGGGAGGATTGTCACCTGAAGGTGGAAGGTATCAAACTTAGAATATTCATCTGAGATGTGTTTTTTGCTGTCAGTACCAAATGACGCTCATATCATGAATGCAGTGACAATGCACTGTACTGAATGATGTATGAGAAAAGGAAGCACAAAGCAACGTTCAAAACAAATGACATGGAAGGATTGTGCAATATACTTCCAAGCTTTACTCCT
The DNA here is from genome assembly GCA_949130485.1 of Agelas oroides. Lineage (NCBI taxonomy): Eukaryota > Metazoa > Porifera > Demospongiae > Agelasida > Agelasidae > Agelas > Agelas oroides. The sequence goes on along the minus strand of OX422198.1, from coordinate 1,095,899 downwards.
ATAATGGCGTGCATATTATTTGAGTGATGCTACAGTGTCACCAGACCAGCAAGTACATGCACTGTGTCTGAGGTTATGGCACTCACGAGCAAGGCTGCTGCCACAAAAGACCGAGCTGCTGAAAAGTGGATACTTAAACAACACATGCATGCAGCAAATCACTTTATAGCACTTAACTACATCATCCTTTTGATGTATTTTTTCAATCTGCTAGCTAGTGAAGATCATTCCTGTCATAGAAAATTGGAGTCTTAAAACAGTAAAACAGTCTTTGCTTTTTACATCCCTATATCACATATGGACAAGCTTATACAGATTCAGTATAGAGTATCATCATTTGTACCACATTTACAAAAAAGCCATAACCCAAACTTATTCACTGTAAAAAAAAATTGGAGGTTGATTTAACCCAGAAAAGGTCATCTCAGTTGCAGTCTAGGTCCAGGCAGTGGCTCACCTCCTTTTGCCAGGGTTTAGCTTTGTCCAGTGGAGGTTTCTAGCAAACAGGGTTGCAAATGAAATTCATTTTGTGATTGCATGTTTGTGCCAAAGGGGGTGGAACTCTCACTATATTCATGTATTATTGGATTGACTCTGAAAAATACTCATGCAATGCAAGTATTCATGCCATATTGGAAATTTGAGTACACAAAAGATGTAACTCTACACTGTGGTAAAAGTGGAGGTGGTATAGATCCTGCAACTGAGGTAACCCATTTTGGGTTAAATTAACCTCTAGTTTTTTCCAGTGTTATATACCTCTAGTTTATACATGCATACTATAACAACGAAATACCACTGTACCTGTGTAGATGATAAAATCAGGTTGAGGGTCCAGTTTTCTGAGGTGATCCACAAGCAATTTCAATGTAGTCATTGGTAGATCACACTCATAAGCGCCATAACGGCCAGCTTGCCCCTGAGAGATGACATGTGGTGTATGTGTGTGTGTGTGTGTGTGTGTGTGCACGTGCACACACATGCGCATTCAAATCTACATAAATTTGAAGCAGACCACTTCTAAGTTAGAGTTACCGTTCCATTATACCAGCTCCTGCAACAGGTATACAAGTGGCAGTGTGTGGGTGAGCCCTGGATGATATGGAAATGAAATAGAAATATGATGGGTAGGTACAGAAATTAAAGAAGAGAGGAGAGGAGAGGAGAGCAATAGGGAGAAGGAGGGAGGAGGAGGAAGAGAGCAAAGTAGATATGGGGCAGAAGGAAACTGAATAAAAAGCATTATCATTAATAACACACCAACATAGGCATACAAGTTAGCAGAACAAATATGGTAAACTTTGGGTCAGGAAACTAAGATCCATACTTCTAAGCTCCTCAACACCACATAAAGCAAAGTGAGAATCAGGGTATTGCTTGATGAAGTCACAACCATACAAATCATAACAAAACAGTTAGCAGAACACAATAGATAAAGAGTTGTGACTTTGTACAAACAACACAAAATTGATAAAGCTTCTTACACAAAAACATTATACAGGCTGCATACATTGACATCTAGAGGAAGAATGGTTGTGTGGCAGTTGGGATGGCTGTAAAATGTGGAATGCGGAATAGCGGAATAACAGAATAACTTTGAAATGAAAAAAAATAATGAAATCGCTTTGTAATTGCCGACATTGCACATGTGAAACTGCTATCTAGCGAGGTAGCCCTGCTAACGCTGGCCTACCATCTGTATTCTGATTTTACAGCAGCAGAGCTACCTTGCTGGATGGCAGTTCTACATGCAGTGTCAGTAATTTTCATTTCTGGTCAATCAAAGTTATTCTGTTGTTCTGCTATTCCGTATTCCACGTTTTACAGCATCCTGCGGCAGTTGTATGCAAGAGAGCAAGTCGTCAATAAATGTAACATAATAATAATAATGCTGTGCACAGACTCAGCCGGAATTTCCTCTGGTCTTAAAGGTTAATTTGGCATTGGAGATTGAAAGACATAACTTACAACCCGTGTAGTAGTATACAATTCATATAGAAAGTGAGAGGTAGTAGGCAAGCTACTCAAACAAACTTACAATCAAAATGTGTCAGTCTTAATCAACACAATACCACAATAGCTATATACTCAGTCCAGTTGTACATTGTCACTGCAACATACTACACTAAGGATATCATGTTACACTAGCAACAGTTGATGGAGTTAGAACAAGAAGAGTCATGGCAAGCATGTGCAAGCAATGAGGCTACCTTTGCAAGCTCACCTCTGCATAGTATTTGTCTAAGTGAATGTCAGACAACTGTAGGAATGTGATGGTACTTTTTGATGGTCTCAGATCACTTCTCCTTGCGTCTGCTTTTCTAGACTTTATGGCACCATTCCGCAACTTTGGAACCTCTTCAAGTGCTTTAAGAAGCTGTTGGCTAGAAGTTTTGTGAGGAAACTCATCAGGCTCTTTTACATCCTTCTTTCTCAGAGTTTCAAGATGTCTACCAACAACATGCTGAAATAGGTGGAGGTCCAGCCTATCTTCAGATGAGGTAGAGTCGACACAAGCACGTAGAGCTTCACAGATTTCCACAGGTTCAATGTCCAAACGAGTTAGAACATACTGAACCTATGTAAGCAACGACAATGTTAAAGTGGCACATTGCGGAATAAGGACTTGTTGGGCAATTAGCACTCTATCCGGACCTTGCACCTGTATTGCGTAGCCCTAAATCTGGACAGCCATAACTATAATTAAGTCAACTTCATATTTTGGGTAGGTATATAGCTAGAGCAGTAGACCTATACTATCACGCATGGAACTAGCATGCCCTAAATGTAGAGACCAGGCGTATACAGTGGAAACCCCCTTCAAAGAAACCCCCCTATCACAGTGCACCTTGCTAACCAGGCCACAAGAATAGGGACACTTCACTAAACGGGACAAATTCTTTGTTCTCAAGGGTATCCTAGAGAGTTTCCACTGCATGTCTGTATGTGCATGCAGGTAGTCACCACTGGGCCATAGGACTGGAGTAATCCAGGACACATGTAGGTCCCAACATAGTTCGAAATTTTCCCCAATGCTCGATCACACAGTTTCTCAGCCAGTGGTAGAACATCTTCAAAAGTAGCATTGGAATCTATAGCAATCTGTACCAGCTTCACAGCATCCTGAGTGGAGAAAACAGAGGCATTGCGTGAGTACCTCGATCTTTGGAGATACACATTCCATCCATTGTGAATTGCTTTTAGTGTCATGCATGGAGGTAACTCTTGGCAGGTTATCATTTTTTTCGAGAACATGATTGCCTTTGCCAATATGCCTTTCTATTTTAGCAAAGTAGAGAGAGTAACTTGCATATATATGCATGAACAATCAACGAACCATGTCTCCATTAAAATATAGGCCTAGATGTTATGCAAAGTCACCCACTGCACAGGACACGTTTTGGCCAATACCAGGCCAGCCTCATCCATGCTGCAGCACTAGAAGGTTCTAGGGTCCAGCTGCAGCTCGGCATCGGCATGAAAAACACACCTGCCACACAAGGCCATACCAATTTGATGTTATGTTTCACGGATTGCTTAGGTCAGAAACATGACCCGGTAGGCAGGCAAAAAAATAAAAATAAAAATGACCAAACTTCTCATGAATTTAATTAGATACCACTCAGCCACACAAAACTGCCCGCCATCCTCCATTCTTGCCACGTGGTGAGTACTTAGCCTCGTTTCCAGGCCTTCGCGCGTTCGTCGCTTGCAGTACGAATTATTTCGTACTGCAAGCGACGAACGCGCGAAGGCCTGGAACAAGGCTAGTAAGCACAGGATTACGTGTACATATAATAGCATTTTTACATTTTTTTTTCAATTTTCAAAAAAAAGACCCGGCCGGATCCGTGAAACATAACATCAGTTTGGTATGGCCCAACTAGGGCTTGCTTGCAGTAGCAACCAGGTATCAATACATCTATGTAGTAAGGTTCATACACACGCACACTCACTACTACACACACTACACATACTAGCTACCACACGCAAACACACCACACAGGCACACCAGGCATATGGAGCAAAGATCTGGGTTTGCATCCGTCCCTTCCAGAGGTAGGCAAGCGGAATACTGTAGCTGACAGCAACACAGAAGCGACACCATAAAAATCAAGGCTTTGCCTCTGCTGAAGAGTGCCATCGTTCAGAAATCACTATAGATGGTTTTCATGGGGCGTGGCTTCACTTCCGGAGGGCAAGAGTCTGTGTTTAGTGCAGCTGTGTGCAATTTATATATCCGCCTTCCCACCGTCCAGTTTTTGATCGCTTGCAGCATGCAAAGGCCAGAGGAGTGCTTTCGTTGAGTCATAGACGATATACCCTCATGATTTGTGTGTCTTGGCATGACTTATCTGATAATCACGATATTTTAATCATGCATGGCTGATCAAAACCAATACGTAACCTTATAACAACAAGGTCCAGCACTTATGGCATGGCAGCTGTGGGATTTACATGTTTGCACTGTGAAAATGAAACGGAATCTATAACTTCTTGGGCCAGTTAGTGAAACAAAGGACAAGTGTAGAATTCAGTTAAAACATCCACTTCAAAACATGCTTTCTTGCATAACTAGATGAAAGTACAATTCATGTATTAGTACTGGTCTGGAAATCAATATAGTTTGCACCTTTTTTATTACTTAAAAAACTCATATCTTTTCTTTAAAACAGCATGTTGTACATCTCTAAACACACTTTTGATACAGTCTGCATCATCATTGTTGTTCATAAAATGCACAAAGAGCTTGTCCCCTGAGTCAGGACGTATATGCAAGATAAGGTCTGAAATGAACTGAAGTGCAGCTTCAGAATTGCCCACTGGTCCTTGATAAGCTGGAAAGTGCACATGCAATGGAGAGCTTTTGAGCTTAGTACGGAACATGTCAGCATTAGTAAGGACAATAATGATGGCAATGCTAATAAACCATGGAGAGTCTGCCAGTAACTCAACAGCTTGAATGCCTTCTTGCAGGTTATTGTCTCCATACATATACTCATTGTATTCGCTGATGTTGATGATGTAAATCATTGTATCGGCTTCAGTTATAAGTTGAATCTTTAGCAGCCGACTCCGCATTAGATTTGGTGCAGTAAATACCCTGAATTTGAGAGCCGTTACTGCTTGGAGATTTACTGTGAACTCAACGGGTGGGTTTCCAGGAACAAATTGCACATGCCGCACATCCTCCATGCTTGGAACATAGTTGGCTTCACAAATACGATCGAGGTGGTCAAAGAAATACTCATGGTCAAAACCCTTCATATGCATTTCTTGATGTACAATAATTGTGTAACATTCCTGCACTCTACCATCCTGCCAAAACTTTTGAATGGACATTTTCTCCTCCTCTGTAATGCCCTGTGGTATGTGATATGGAGTACTATCTACTGAAATGGTAGGAGCAACATTCATAGCAAACTCCCTATTGCCATCATCATTATAAGAAATCCCACGCAATTCCATCGATTTTGCAAGGTCGTGAACAGCCATGTAGATGTTCAGATAGACTAGCGCACGAAATCTCGTTCTCCTTTCGTCCTCACTATACTCCTCTCCATACTCCCTTCTAGAGAGTTCCATGAACATTCTCTTGCCTACTTCATCCTGACCAAGCAGCAACACATTCGCTCTTCTGTACATCTCCTCTTTCCATTGCTTCAGCTGCCTCTCTATCTCCCTGTTGACCCTTCTGCCCTGTCTTTCCTCCTCACTAGTACAACAACAGGAGGCCATGTTTTCCTGAAGGCGGGGTCATTATGTATGATGACATCATGATTCGCGGTAGCCTCGTTCCCAGGCCCGCGACCAGCTTCCCGTCGCTTGCAGTACGGTGAATCTCGTTATGTACAGACTTGCTCATGAGAAAAAAATTACGGGTTTACCCCAAATTTAGATTTTAACCCTCTCCCTACGAGATTTAACTTCACCGAATTTCTGCCTACAAGCATGCATTCAGGAAGTATGCAGCACATTGAGGGAGAAGAGAATAAGTAAGCAGGGTATCAGTATAGCAATAAAACTAGTCAGTATTGAATATCATGCATTTCTGGCAGCTGTGTAGCTAGGGGGAAACAGACTGACATTTCAGAGCAGCCTCCAGCAGCACAGCCTGAAAAAGCTTGAATTATATTTTCTATTTCTATCCATGAGTCTTGACTGGCCAACACTCTTGTGTTTGGTGCACAATTAGTAAACCTGCTGTGCACCCCTTTCAGAGCACCAGAGGACTCAGGACACACTGCGCACAGATGAACCTTCCCCTAGCATCCCTCTCTTTGAGCACTGGAAAAGACAGCATAATCAAAGAGAGGCTGGGTATATACATTTTACTTTAAGTGTTAGGCATCCCATCCATAATCCTGTGCTATCATCTCCAAGCTGGATAAAGCTTGCATTTGACTGATATTCACTTTTTCGATAAATGCATGATTGTATTTTTCAGTAACCACTTTGCCTTACCTGCCCAGAGCTTGTAGTGTGTGGCTACACTGACAGATAACTATCCCCTCAAACTATATATCTTCCTGGCACTTATGAGGCAGTGTTCAACTTGCTCCTTTGGATTCTTTGTTCTATCATCGAACATGGCAGCTATATAGCTAGTCTCGTTCCCAGACCGCATTTTTCGCGCGCGCCCGCCGGAAAAAAGGGTCTGGTGAACTGCCTATTCCGTTTTCGTTCAAGTGCGCCGGAATGCTGGCGCATTGTTCTTTTCTAATTTAACGCTTGACGTCATCGAAGATTGCATTCCACATTGCGTGCCAACGATCTACTAGCGAAATGGACATTGATCGGGCAACCCTAGCTGCTGTGAGTAGACTAGGCTATTGTATCTATCGAAAGGAGCACGAGTAGGCTGTCTAGGAGTTTGCTGTTTACTAGAGCGCTTTTGAATTTACAATCCAGCTGACGTGACGTCATGGTAGTTTCAAAATATTGGAACCAAAACAGTATAGCAGTTCACCAGACTACTTTCCCGCTCGGCGAAAAGTTGTCTGGGCATGCATGCACAGCTTTGACTTAGTGTGAACAAGTAGATCAACCTGAGAGCCCTGATCCCACATGCAAAATGTCTGCATATGCAACACGCTGCCATGTAGAGTCAACTCTTATTTTGTCCACTCTATCGTGTTCATAAACAATAGTCTCGGAAAAACACACACCACAGCATTGCACAGCAGGTTTACTAATTGTGCACCAAACACAAGAGTGTTGACCAGTCAAGGCTCATGGAAAATATGAGTCAAGCTTTTTTCTGTGCTGCTGGAGGCTACTCTGAAATGTCAGTCTGTTTCCCCCTAGCTACAAAGCTGCCAGAAATGCATCCCTTTTCTGATATTCAATACTGACTAGGTAGTTTAATACTATACTGATACCATGCTTACTTGTTCTCTTCTCCCTCGATGTGCTGCATACTCTCTGAATGCATGCTTGTAGGCAGAAATTCGGTGAAGTTAAATCTGGTAGGGAGAGGGTTAAAATCTAAATTTGGGGTAAACCCGTAATTTTTTTCTCATGAGCAAGTCTGTATATAACGAGATTCCAGTACGGTTAAGCGGGAGAGGGCCTGGTAATTTCCTCACGTGAGTGACGTCACGGACAGGGCAACTTATGCGAACGTGGGCGTCATGCAAACCACAAACTTCGCTCGCACGCACGCACTGGAGCGCGACTATTCGTGGTCGAAAGATAGCAGCGCACGAAGGCGCTTTTATGTCGCTATTCACGAGACAGTCGGGAGGACAGAGAGTTTTACCAAGCCAAAACAGTGAAGACACACACCAGCAATCAGTGAGCAATTTAGTCGTGCTCGCCCACGTTATAGGATCACGTGATTACTGCCACGCCCCTCTGGGGGTCAGCTCCTTCTCGTTCTCCGTACAAAATGTATGGGAAATGACTACCGTGGTCTATAAAATAGCTTGCCGCTCGTGTACAGTGTGTCTTCCAGTCATCGTTTTTAGATTATCTATTGCAGATACTATAAGCTCTGCTACAGTATATAGCCAATGCGTTGAAGCTCTTCGTAAGCGGCAAAAACACGGCAAATTCTACTGCCATGATTTCGGAACAGCGGCTAGACCGAATAAAAACCGACTTGCGCGACTTATACTTCGACAGCTAGCGAAGATGATGTTCCCACGGTTCACTGCACAGCAGGACCCACACAGTTACTAAGTTGAAAGTACTGTCGCGGAACCATGACCATCAGAGTCCCACCCTCAAATTTTAATGACTCACACACCTACAACACACATCCCCACACAACTACAAGCACATACACAACCAGAGTCAAGCTGTGCACAGGAAGAGAGGCTAGAACAAGTATCACAGTGCTTGGAAACAGTACATACAAGTATTAATGCTACAAAGCGCCAAGTGGTCCACAGAAGCTGGAACGTCCAATCATAACTCAGGTCTGTGTGGTCTTTGTCAACCCCATTCATGGATGGTTAGCTGCCCCACTGTCCACTCTCATGATAAGCCTGTTTCATCAGGAAATCAGTGTACCTGTATACATAGACACAATGACATCTATAAAGTAGTACGCAGTGGGGAATCATATTTCTTGCAGATGACTCCACACAGGAACTCTAATGCCAACAGTAACTAGCGAGATTTGAAAAGCTGTTTGTACAGCAGCTGAAACTGGCTTCATCTCTCTGCACCCGCCCATTAATAACGTGTACAGAAAGGCTAGCAGCCAGGCTTTCACGGCTTTTGGCTCACCTGAGTCCGCTGGCATCCCAAGATTGGTTCATATAATGTTCACGGTCAAGGTAATCCACCCTAGAACAGCCACATAAAGTATGTTTTCCATCTATCTTCTCGATCACGAACGGCAGCTGACTTTATGCCGCGCTGTCAGCACTCACCATACGTTTTCAATGGCGATTCCGCGGGCCTGCTACAGTTCCGAAGTGGGTTTCAAAGAGTCAATTTGATTGGTCAATGGTTACATCATATGACATCATCAACTCCTTCAACGATGTTAATAACAAGGACACATCTGTCAACAGTGAGAACTCCGTCAACAGCGTCAACTCCGTCAACAGTGACAACTCTGTCAACTCCGTCAACAGTGTCAACTCCGTCAACAGCCGGTCGGGTCAACAGTGACAACTCTGTCAACAGCGTCAACAGCGACAACTCTGTCAACTGCGTCAACAGTGACAACTCTGTCAACTGCGTCGACAGCGTCAACTCCGTCAACAGTGACAACTCCGTCAACAGTGACAACTCCGTCAACAGCGTCAACTCCGTCAACAGTGACAACTCCGTCAACAGTGACAACTCCGTCAACAGTGACAACTCCGTCAACAGTGACAACTCTGTCAACAGCGTCAACTCCGTCAACAGTGACAACTCCGTCAACAGCGACAACTGACGGTATAACTCAGTCAACAGCGACAACTCCGTCAACATGACGGTAAACTCAACTCCGTCAACTGACGGTAACTCAGTCCACACAGTGACGGCGACGCGACGCTGTCCGAGTTCTGTCAACTCGGTCAGCAGCGAAACCAAACACGCAGCCACGAAATTCAAACCAAAACTGAAATAAATGTTAGATTTGTGTAGGATGCTCTTTCAGCCTGTAAATGAGACAAGAAATACAGTGTTTAAAATAAGCACAACAAATCGTTTATATAGCCACAAACACAAAGTCAGCAAACTGAAGGCCTATGTTACAGTATACATAAACTTGACTTACAGACACTCGTATTAGATGCACAATGCTCACCACCTCTGCAAACAGCAAATAGTCAACAATAATTATTTTGCTCACCTTGAGGCATTGATTTTCATGTATGGCTCTTAAGGGTCTCTTTACTCTGGACAGCAACCACTATACACCAGTCTTCATGGCGATGTAGAGAACATTGATCTTGACTTGACTACTACAAGCTGAAAAGTACCGACCCTCTGATGCATTTCGATGTAACTGACCAATAAGATGGCTGGCTGTATTTCCGAACTACGAACAATCAAAACAGCATCCTGCTATAATTTACATTTGTGTACCTTTTATCGTGTGTGGTTGGATCCCCGGGCTCTTGTGCCTACTGCAGTCATCCAAACAAACACAAAAAAAAAAAAAAAGAAAATCCTCTCTCCCCTCTCACTCCTTCATGTATAATGAACACTCCTTAGTGAACTCCGTTTTTCATTTCTGTATACTTTTATGTATCAATACTTAGTAGCTACAGTGTCTCATAAGCCCTCATGGGCTGGCTGCGTTCCTGCAGGTGACAATAAAGATTGATTGATTGATTGATTGATTGTAGCAAGTATAGGGAGGAGGGTGGGGCTGCTGGTGGAATTAGTTGTGTGGTTAAGGTTAGGGTTAGGGTTAGGGTTAGGTTAGGTTTAGGGCTGATAGTAGACAGAACAAGAATTGAAGTCCACTGGGTGTACCAATAATTCATTAGGGCTGAATAGAGAGATACCAGGGAGGTGGGTGGGACTGTATAAGTAGATGCAACGGTCAGGGTGGGTGGGACTGAATAAGTACAGAGCTACAAGGGTCAGGGTGGGTGGGACTGAATAAATAGAGAGATACAAGGGTGGTGGGTGGGACTGAATAAGTACAGAGCTACAAGGGTCAAGGTGGGTGGGACTGAATAAATAGAGAGATACAAGGGTGGTGGGTGGGACTGAATAAGTACAGAGTAGAAGTAAAAATGTTGAGTAGACGAAATGACAGTAGACGAAACAGGAGTAGACATAAATCACCAAAGCGGGCACACGTGCCTGGTATTGTGTAAGGCAGCCTCCCTATATAATTTGAGGGAATTGAAGGCTTTGCTTGCATCCACCAGCAACACAGCTTCTGTGCTCTCAGCGTGGAAGCTCTCTCTCATGAAATGGATTGCAGCTTCGGTGTCTGCTATCTGTCCAGCACAAAGCTGGAGTGAGTCAGCCACATCATCTTTGATGGCATAAACGGGATTGCTTTTGAGGTGATCCTTCTAGTTGTCGCTGTTGACGGAGTTGTCACTGTTGACGGAGTTGACAGAGTTGTCACTGTTGACGGAGTTGACAGAGTTGTCACTGTTGACCGTCTGAGAGTTGTCACTGTTGACAGAGTTGTCGCTGTTGACAGAGTTGACAGAGTTGTCAATGTTGACAGAGTTGTCGCTGTTAACAGAGTTGTCGCTGTTGACAGAGTTGTCAGTGTTGACGGAGTTGACAGAGTTGTCACTGTTGACAGAGTTGTCGCTGTTGACAGAGTTGTCGCTGTTGACAGAGTTGTCACTGTTGACGGAGTTGACAGAGTTGTCACTGTTGACAGAGTTGTCGCTGTTGACGGAGTTGACAGAGTTGTCACTGTTGACAGAGTTGTCGCTGTTGACAGAGTTGACAGAGTTGTCAATGTTGACAGAGTTGTCGCTGTTAACAGAGTTGTCGCTGTTGACAGAGTTGTCAGTGTTGACGGAGTTGACAGAGTTGTCACTGTTGACAGAGTTGTCGCTGTTGACAGAGTTGTCACTGTTGACGGAGTTGACAGAGTTGTCACTGTTGACAGAGTTGTCGCTGTTGACGGAGTTGACAGAGTTGTCACTGTTGACAGAGTTGTCACTGTTGACGGAGTTGACAGAATTGTCACTGTTGACGGAGTTGTCGCTGTTGACGGAGTTGTCACTGTTGACAGAGTTGTCACTGTTGACGGAGTTGACAGAATTGTCACTGTTGACGGAGTTGTCGCTGTTGACGGAGTTGTCACTGTTGACAGAGTTGTCGCTGTTGACAGAGTTGTCGCTGTTGTCGCTGTTGACAGAGTTGTCACTGTTGACGGAGTTGACAGAGTTGTCACTGTTGACGGAGTTGTCGCTGTTGACGGAGTTGTCACTGTTGACAGAGTTGTCGCTGTTGACAGAGTTGTCACTGTTGACGGAGTTGACAGAGTTGTCACTGTTGACGGAGTTGTCGCTGTTGACAGAGTTGTCACTGTTGACGGAGTTGACAGAGTTGTCACTGTTGACAGAGTTGTCACTGTTGACGGAGTTGACAGAGTTGTCACTGTTGACGGAGTTGTCGCTGTTGACGGAGTTGTCACTGTTGACAGAGTTGTCACTGTTGACGGAGTTGTCGCTGTTGACGGAGTTGTCACTGTTGACAGAGTTGTCACTGTTGACGGAGTTGTCACTGTTGACGGAGTTGTCGCTGTTGACGGAGTTGTCGCTGTTGACGGAGTTGACAGAGTTGTCACTGTTGACAGAGTTGTCGTTGTTGACAGAGTTGTCGTTGTTGACAGAGTTGTCGTTGTTGACAGAGTTGTCACTGTTGACAGAGTTGTCGCTGTTGACGGAGTTGACAGAGTTGTCACTGTTGACGGAGTTGTCACTGTTGACGGAGTTGACAGAGTTGTCACTGTTGACGGAGTTGTCGCTGTTGACGGAGTTGTCACTGTTGACAGATGTTGACAGAGTTGTCACTGTTGACAGAGTTGACAGAGTTATCACTGTTGCAAGTTTCGTTTCGTACTGGCGCGCCTGCATCCGTACGTACGGTCAAACAGATCGCGTGATCCAACCAATGAAACTCTTGTTTTGAAACGTGGTCATATGACCAGGTTTTGGACCATTTGACGAATCAGAGCTCAGTTTTGAAAACCACTTCGGAAGACCTCCGGGCCTGACCCCCAGCTGTATCACGTGATCCTATAGTGCAAATCGGCCATTAAAGTCTTTCTGCCTTTCTACCCGTGACGTCACTCACGTGAGAAAATGTACGGCCCTCTCCCGCTTAACCGTACTGCAAGCGACGGGAAGCTGGTCGCGGGCCTGGGAACGAGGCTAGATTCGCGGATGTCTTCAGCTACTCCTACATTAGCCTCGTTCCCAGGCTCTTGTGCGGGGGAGGCCCGCCCACGCACGAGCCTGGGAACGAGGCTACTCCTACATGCAAGTAGTTTGTCCATGAGTGTGCTGGAAAAGTGATGAAACTTCCGAGCAGTATTTTGTGTCTGTTGTGCAGCCTAAGCCTGCGCTTATCAACTGGTAAGTAATCAACGCGGACACATTACTGCACAGACAGCTAGCACAATGATTATCATGCTGAAATGTATTTTTTGTGTACCTGCTAAGAGCATTCAAACACCCGAAATATTGTACAGTAGAAAATTCGTTATTAAAATGCTTTTGTCTAGCTAGCAACCTACATGTTATTGTAAAGTGCCACCATACCAGACAAGACCTTCACTGGATTCATGTATTATTGTATTATTTGAATCTACAGTCAGCAGTGAATTTGTTGGAAAATGTAGTGACGACAACAGCAGGATGAATGTGTCACTGGAGGATGTGCAACGGTAAATTACTGGTAAATATCACAGAGACTATTATTATTTGTGATGATAATGTCGACTTTGGTCTTGATATGTGTGCTTTTGCTATAGTTTGTTTAGACCTTGTTTTAATACATACCTAATTTACATCTAGTCTTGGCACCATACTCTGCAGAAAAGGAACAAACAAAAGAGTAGAGACATTACTTTATAAAGGTGTGTACCACTAGGTATAAATCTGCAGATTTTATGAAACTACACTAGTGGTATTCAACTTCTCTCAGCTATCAGTTTATGTACCATTGAGAATGATCATAGAGGTCAAAACGTTTTGTCAAAGAAAAAAACAGCGAAAAAAATAGTAGCCGTGACGTCTGATCACAGCAGATAGCAGTACACAACAAATCATGAAAATTCTCACATAAGGTGTTATGCCTGACTTGCTTTTAGCAAACCACAGGAATAAGTATGGCAAGAATTGTGATCAGCTTACCAAACATGAAATTGTTTAGATAGCAATACTGTTTTGTGTATAAAACTGATGTAAAAACTTACTACTCAGTTAAATAACTGGTTACCCATATAAGTTTCAGGATTATTGAACTATAAAAAGAATTCACCAAACACCAATTTGATCAAGCTTCATTGGAGCTAGCACAGACAATTAATTGTCTGATAGCCAAACCTGCCAGTTAGTTGTGGCATCCACATGCTGCCTATTATCCAATTCCCTCATTGGATAATAGCTAGCAGATGAATGCATAAGAAATGAGCTAGCATTGCTGTGTATGACTTGATAATGACAACTTGTAACTGAGAATAGACATAGCATAAACTGTGAATATCTACTATTAACACAACTGCCTGGGCTAATGGTGTCCATCCATCCTGCTACTCAAAGATGTATTACTTTCTTTCTTCTCAGCTATGGAGTGTGTGAAGCCTACGCTGGTGAAACAACTATCTGCAACTCTGTGATCCAAACATCTCTGGATTATGTCTACATCCCACATACAAGACTTAGCCAGTATTATATCTCCAGTTTTATGAATAATGCCGCCTCGGTTGCCGCTGCATTGCCAGAGCGCTGCAGAGATATTGCCATTTCATTATTTTGCACCTTTTATTTCATCCCATGTGGAAACAGTAGTGTGTTTCATCCACCGTCTTCAGTTTGCTCTGAGCAGTGTTTCCACCTCAGAAATCTCTGTCCTATTGAATGGCAGCAAGCAGAGTTATTCAATCGTGATCGTGCAGATCTGATAGCTAATGGATTGAGTTTCATTGACTGCAACAACACTGGTCTTATCTTAGAGCCATTACCTCACTGCTGCACTGATGCTGGAGTCACACTACGTAAGTCCTGCTGCCAATACAGTGCTGTATGTTCACATAAATTGAGATAACAACATTACGTGGTGCATGGTCTTTATATTCCACTGTCTATATGTGTATGGAATGTCCAAACAGAAGTCGTTGGTGGGACTAGTTGGGGATCAACTTCCTTTAATTACATACACATACTCAAAATTGCTGCTTCCAATATAGTATATAAGCAAGAAGATAATAACGTATTACGTGGGTGGCCTCAATATTCCATTGCCTATATGTAATGTCCAAACAGAAGTCGTTGGTGGGACTAGTTGGGGATCAATTGCCTCTACTATAAATCACATTCCTACAAACAAGTATTGTTTGCATTATCTTGAAAGTAATCTTTAAGACATTGGTGGGGCCAGGTGGGGATTAACTGGCTCTTTTATGCACCCACTCTAAATCACAAGAACAAACGAGAACAAACACACATACACAAGTACACACACCTATACATTCACATGCACGCACAATGTACATGCTCCTACATCAACATCCAACATCAATAGCTCCACCCCCCACATCGACAGACATCACTACATCAACAGTCCCCATCCTGACATCAACACGCCCAACCCCCACATCAACTGCAAAGGCCACTCCAAGTGTCCATAACACAGAGAGCTCAAGCACACTAACCACCACAACTTTAGCAGGGGTTGGTGGGGCATTGGTCATGTGTGGACTCATTGCAGTGATGGTAATAGTAGCTGCAGGTCTTGCTAGGAAGAGGAGGAGGAAAGGGAAGACTGCAGATGTGCCTGTGTTGCAAGAACCACCCCCTCTTAGCCCTCGAGGGATGTCCATCCCTAAGTGAGCTGACTAGCAGACAGATTGATCAATTGATCAATGGATTGATCAATGGATCGATTGATGATTAACTGATTGTCTGATTGATTGATTGATTGATTGATTGATTGATTGATTGATTGATTGATTGATTGATTGATTGATTGATTGCGATTGATTGCGATTGATTGCGATTGATTTCTGCCTTAATATTATTTTTACAGCATCAAATACAATGACCTTCTGGGAATTGGAATGCTGTCTGCCCGTGGCAACCAATATGGTAGGAAAACTAGTTCACAATTATATGGAAGCTGGTGTTTTCTTAAGAAATAGATTGTAAATTTATCTTTACAACGTATCTAGTATATTTTGTTGCTGAGCGTAGCTGTATGCATACACTGCTCAAAGACAGTTCTTTTACGTAAGCCTACGTTTAAAAAAAGTGTGCACAAATAGTTGATACTAGTATTAACCACTGAATGCCATTACATGCTGAATTATATCACACCAACACCGAAACTATTCCTTTACATGTCTTGACTATTCCAACAGTGGTAGCTAAGCAGAAAGTGCAATGCAGCTAACCATGAATCACATTTCATGTAATTACATTTACAGCAGAGTTATATAGTCTAAAAGTAGGAGGTACGAATGTCCCAGAGTATTAGTGGATCATCTGCTGTAATTAAAAAGAAGTTACATATACTTCAATATTGAATTGATACTGCTTATTGATCAGCCTATAACGTCCTTCACTTATATGTACAACCAACCAAAACTTGGGAATAGCTAGTCACTGAATAATGCAGCCCACATTGTGATACCTTTACACATTAGGCATAAAACCACGGTGAATAGTCACCTGCTATAGCCTCACTCTTACTACATGTAACTATGTTTTTAATGCACCTATCAATTGTATGCCCCACTCCGCCCCACTTCTGGGCAAATGTGGGGCAGACCAGGGGATAGACTTAATTAAATCTATAATTCCCTGTCCTGGGGGCAAGTTTCAAATCCCCCAGGTTTCCCCAGATCAACACAGGGGATTGGATTGTTTGCATGTAAAATGAAGATAGCACATACGGTACAGACTTGCAGCACTTTTCACATAAAGAACTAAACACCATGAAGTATATTTCTAATTTGTTTATAGAAAATGAGTGTAGGCAAACGTCCCACCTCAGGCACATTTTGCAGTGAAACAAAGTAAATCTCCCCCTCATTCCCCACCATTGCCCAGGAAGGGCATACAGTTACTGATAGGTGCATTACAGCTAAGTATGTTTAATGTTCTCATTCACAGTTAAAGTACCCAATCAAATACAATAAAGAGAGGTACTAGTCTGCTATGTACTGCTAAACATGAACCACATTAACTAAAGTCTTGTCACATGCATGAACAATCAACGAACCACATCTCCCTTATAAAACAGGCCTAGATGTTATGCAAAGTCACCCACTGTGCAGCATGCAATGCTAGAGTAACAATAGTGATACATGTGCCATATATGATCCCTCTAGGGAAAGGTCTTGCTCCTGAAAGGGGTGCAGCAGCAAGGGTGACTTCCACCTACCTCCGGCAAATGTCTGGCAAGATGATGATTCCCTCTCATTGCATCCGCCTCATGGATTGTGTGGGACAAGGTGAGGGGTATGTAGCCTCATTCCGCCTGTGACAATGCAAAAAAAACGGAAAGTGTATACGTACAAAAATTCCATCGTTTAATTAACGGTACCTTGTCTTCCGGTAAGCTTCCAGAGTCTCTTGCCAACAAATGAGAAGCTGCATGCGCCTACCTTGCCAGCAGTTTTTAGACCAGTCAGTCGATATCCAACGTTTCAAGTTTCAGACACTTACCACTTCGCGTAGGGAAGCCGTTGTTTACGGACGGTTTGATCGTACCTTGTGCGAGAGGGGTGCAGTTTAGCTTGGTACATTTTTGTTTTGCTGCCCCCCCTACATGAAACAAGTACCATTCGAAAGCACTGGAATCAGGCTACGAAATATGCAGAAACTAAGCGTGTACATGGGACAAGGTGTGAGATACACGCTGTGGTATGCGGTTGACAAATATTGTGGTAATCTTCCATCAGCCTCCACTTTCACTACCACCTCCTGGACAAGGGCAAGAGCAACCACAGTCTTTACTTAACAAATTATCTGAAGCACGGAACGTTTTCTACCAGTTATTAATAATTTCCAGTGGCCATGAAGCCCCCTCATTGCATCCTGCTCGCAAAATTCGCCACCCACAATTGTGTCCTATGAGAATTCAGTAAAAGTAGACGGTCAAGATGGTGGAACATCTCTGCATAGATTGTGTGTGGTTATAGTAAATAGGCTCTGATTGCCTCAGAAGCACACTCAAAAGGTCTAAATTTCAAATTTTTTCTTGGGGAGCATGCACCCAGACCTCCCTACAATGCTGTTCAATACGCACACAGCTAACCACACTATGTGTGCAGCAGGGTCCACTCTGTGCCCCCTTTTCTTCAATATCTGGATCTGCCCATGGCAACCACTATTGCAGTCTCACTCCTGGAGCTCTCCCTCCCCTTGGAAGCTATGTTGCCCTGGAGATACTCATATATATAAGTAAAACAGAAATGTTGCATGTTATGACCAAAAGTATGCTGTTTGGGTTGAATGTTTGACACAAAGATGCTACTGTGAGGTAGCTAGTTACAAATGTTGTTTATGCTAACTTCTGAATTCCCAAAGTACAGATGTTTAGTGAATACAAAAGTCCCACAGCATGGATTAGAAATATTCATTTACCACAGGTATACTGGTCCCTGGGAGCTACAGTGCTCTAGGGAATACAAGACATTCCTTAAGACCATCTCCACATTTCAACTGTTCATCCATGCAACTAAAATAACAAACCTCTGGCCACAACATTTCTCTTCTTGGAGTGTAGCACTTTGGGGAAAGGTTAATGCCTGAACAATGTTTTCCTAGGGAGGTGGCTGACTGTACCATTACAAACTCATTATGGTCTGTGACACTGCCAGAACTTGAGTATCCTGGAGCTCATCCACTTTGTGTATAAGATCATGCACACCTCAGGGGGACAAAGGTCATCACCACGCTGCTGCAACAACTTCCTGACAGAACACATTTGGTGCAGACAAGACTGTCTGAAATTATACATTCATCAAAGTTCCTTGTCCCCTGCAACAAAACATCATGCTACACTCCCAGGCTGGGGGACAAGTCTGAATATCTGAGTGCAGGTACTGCCTACCGTGCCAGTGGTTTTTTAGACCAGTCTACTATCAATATCCAACGTTTCAAGCTTCCAACTTTTACCACTTCGTGTAGGGAAGCCGTTGTTTACAGATGCTGTCCAACAACTTAGTGACCCCCCAGTCACTGTGTCCTAGGACTCAGTAACACCCTGGTTACTGAGTCCTAGGAATGATTGGCCCTTGCAGGGCTCAGTGACCCCCTTCGCAATCTTAGCGTCCATGCGTCAACAACCATCGTGGTACCGTAGCACATTGGTGGCCGTCACAAGGTATTCATAGCTAATGGAGATTTGCTGGTCAGCATGATGCTAATCCAAATGCAGAATGGTCATTCAACTGTGGACTGTTTGTTACCAGTATGTCATTATTAGATAAAATTGTGTAATTAATTAAATTATAAAATTACTACATTAATTACCATGCTGCTGCTGGAGACAATTTATTAAATGTTCGATTAAGACCTGATGTGGAGGCATCTTGCGAGCTGTCAAACCAGAAACTCACTCCCTTTCCGCAGCATGGAATGACAAAGATAACTCTAAAATGCAGCCAGAACCTTATATTTCCTCCCTGCCTCCTACCTGAAGCATACAATAGGCCAGTGTGACAGATGCAGTGATATGCATAAAGTGCACAGCATGTAAAACACACTAGCTGTCATAGTAATTTCAACTTGCAGGTGAATTTGGTGTGGTGTACCGTGCTTACTTGAGTGACTGGGAGGATGAACCATCTCAGATTGTGGCAGTGAAAACCCTGAAAGGTACAGCAGAAAAGGGAGGGTCACCAAACTAGAGGATGCTGCAAATCTCTATCACTGTCAAAACTACTCAGTTAAAATAACCTGTGAGTGGGTGTACTCCAGTTTCAGAGTTCAATCAACTGGTAAGTATTATGAAGAAATTCACAAACATACTACCATTCATTGATCATCCTTCTCACAACTCCATCCAGCTTCTTAAGAACTAGCACAGACACTTGTCTGTGGTAGCTTTTTGCTTCTTAGAAGTGGTAGCATTAGCTACAAACAGTTGTCTTTTGCTTCTTGATGGAATTGTGAGGGGGGCGATGGATGATGATTACGTGCGTATATATGCTCGCCAGTTCAATGAACCCTGAAACTACCCATCACTTTAGTTTTGTTTTTTTGTTGCAATAGTGTATATGTTATACTATAGCTAAAAGACAGAAAAATTAGCCATATTAAAAGCGAGAAGCCTGGAAACAAGGGTAGGGTTTCTTTTTGTCCATGCAGTGATGTCTGGTATAAGCAACAGCTCTGAACTACTGGATGAGAGTTTAAAGATGAAGACATTCTCTCACCCAAACATCCTCAGTCTGATTGGAGTCTGTGTAGATGCAGGCCCCGCCCCCTATGTTGTGATGCCATATATGGAAATGGGAAGTCTGCTGCAGTTTCTGAAAAGGGAGCGACCACACTTTACCATTGCAGAGGGTGCAGAGCTTGAGCTGGTCAGTCCCATTCCCAGACCATACCATTCTCATTCCCACAACACCTTGATTTATTTCAGGACTGGTTCAGTTTCAGACTACTTTTATTAATGTTTTGCTCAGTGCGTGCAAATGTCAAACTATTAGAGCTCAGATACTTGGTATTACCACCATGGTCCAAGAAAACTGAGTATTGGAAACTATTTCCCTAAGGAGAGAGAAAGTCTAGCTACATTGCCTTTTTTGTAGAGTTTAATGAGAATTTATGATTGGCTGTTCTGGTAAAAAGATCAGTCTCAGCACCAAGTATATCAATAGTGTCTTCATCCCACTTGACTTTGGGATGACATCACTGTGATATCATCATGAAATTATCAATGTATCTTCCTATACAGATCATTACTAGCCAGCGTAAGCTGCTGCCAATGTGTCTGCAGGTAGCCAATGGTATGGAGTACCTTGCTGGTGAGAGATTTGTACACCGAGACCTGGCTGCAAGAAACTGCATGTGAGTATCAATTTGGGTATCCAGGCATGTAAGGGAGATGGTATTGCATGGTCAGTATAATTATACAACTTTTTCCCCCTTCTTTATGTTTCCTACTACAGTCAGAGTAGGTTATTGTGAATATCTTCTGATGTGGTTTTAGAAAGTTAACTATTGTGTTCGAATGAGGTGAGCACACCATTATTGGCTCTCTGGAGAATTCATGGGGTGCAATGCTCTGAGAACTTAAGACCATATTAACACTGCAGTGAAAGTATAATGGTGGTGTGTGAGCTAGCATACGTATGTTAGTACTCAAACAACTGGTGCACAAACATGGGTCAGATAAGACTACGTAAAACACTCCAAATTGTACTTGACCATGTCCTGGCTGTTCTCTTAGAGGGTACAAATTTTGATCCTAAGTTCATTCTGGTAATAGAGGGTCCCCACCTTCCCTCAGGATTGACTTCAGTGGTGTGATCAAGGTGGCAGACTTTGGGCTTTCCGAGGACATTTATTCCAAGAACTACTTTCGGCAAGGAAAAGAGGATGCAGAAGTGCGGCTGCCCATCAAGTGGATGGCACTTGAGAGTCTACAGGATGGTGTATTCTCTGAGAAGACTGATGTGGTAGGTAGGTCTGTGGACAATAATGTTTGGCTTTTCAGTCGCTCTCTCCAAGCTGGCAGTTGTTGCATGCTTACTTATACCTTTAGCCAGGAAATGAGGCAAATGTAAAAGCCTACCTAAATAGTTACTTTATGTATTGGCAGAGCTTTGAGTCAACACATGATGCTACATATTGCCAAGCTAAAATAGCAATGTTGCACTCATTGTGAGTCAAACAAGCATCCATTCATGATGGTTTCTATGATTTTCTATTTTGAAGGTACAGTGTATGTGCAAAAATTAACTTCTTTCCATCCAATCAGTGGTCATTTGGTGTGACTTGCTGGGAGATATTCAGTCTTGGTCGGATGCCCTACCCTGCAGTGGATCCCTTCTCCCTTGTCAAGTTCCTAGAGGCAGGACAGCGGCTTGGGAAACCTGCCAATGCAGCATGCACAGATGAGATGTGAGTCAATTGATTGCAGCACTAGTTTATTGTATATAGGAAAGTGGGAGAATACACTACTCTTGATCCCTTCCAGATACTCCATTATGCTGCGCTGCTGGTGTGAGAATGCTGACAAGCGGCCACCATTCTCCAAACTAGTGGTGGACATAACAACTTCTTTGAATGACATTGCTGGCTATGTGGACTTTAGCTGTTTGTCTGTTGTGGACAAGGAGGGAAAGGAAGGACACCTATATAACCAACTGGCAGAACAAGATCAGGATGCTTGAGAACTGTGGTATTCCTCCATTCATTATTGATTATTTTTCAGTAACTCTACTCAATGTATCAAAACCAGAAGTAACTAAAATTTGAGGTGGCTGTCGAGATATTTACTTCTGTGTACTTTGCTGCAACTTTTCCATAACTCATCTTCAACTCACTCTGTACAACACTGTGTTCACATAAAAACTGATGGGATGCTTACAAAATAGGGCATGACAGGGTATAGGACAAGGTAGATAATTTACAGTTGATGGTTGACTGAAGAGATGACGTAATTATCCCAGTGAAGCTGTACATTTAACATCAAGATAAGGGAAGCAACTAAAAGGTACACCCAAACACAACCTGACAGCTATAGCTAAATCATTACAGGCAGGGGCTATTCAGTATATGTGTTTACATTTCACATAGTTGCAATGTGAAAGGGAGTGAGGTGAATCATGACATAACCAACAGTGGTCTACTAAGAACAGGTCTACACATATAAGTTCTTAGATAAGACAAAGAAGACCAATAGCTACATTACTGCATGGTCCTGCACAAAGGGAAGGTAGTTTACCAGACTCAGAGGCTGGTGTTCTGAGCGTTAACGTCTTTGAACACCCATGAAGAAGGTTTGTATGTAGTATTATGGGTACTTGTTGAATCAAGAGACTCTCTCACACAGATGCTCAGGACTATCTGTTGTACCATTTAGGCATGCATATGACATCATGAAGTGAATGATTCTGCTGAGGCAGAGGACTAATTAGGCTTTGCTGGATTACTTTTTTTTGGCCCAATATTCTGTTCTTGTATTGTCAAAATTTTTTCCTATTATTATTTTTTTCTGACTAATTATTCTTTTCATTTCACCTAGTATTCTATATTATGCTTGATCAAAACTTGCATGGGTAATCAACAATATACAACGTACTCTTTAATGTACACAGATGTGAGATGTACAAGTCAATCAATGTGTCAAAGCACAAAACATTAAGAGTGATTATTGCAGCATCACATAATAGTAATCTTTTAGTGACGATTCCTGGTGAGCAGGGAACGAATTTGACTGTATAAAAATAAAAAAAAACATTCTGAATGAGGTGCAGACTAAGCATTTATAAGAAAACCATCTATTCTTTTATTGTCAGAAACGTTTGCCTATTGTTTCAGCATAATTCCCAATTATTCTTAAGGCCCCATTATTCTCAAAACCGTGCTAGCAGTATCCATCAAGGCCTACAGAAGATGCATATGGCCAACAGAACAGAATTACCTGTAGTTTGCAGTCTTTAGTCCAGCTATAGCTGTTACTTTTGTGGATCTCCATGCATCACTAATTATCCTTATACAATCATACTAACCTTACATAATATACAGCCATGTTCATTATATATAATGCCAGCATAATAATTCATTATGCTCACTGTACTCAACGTAATAATTGAAGGGCTGAGAAGCATAGTGGTCTAACCCACAAATGTTGAGTTAGCCCCCCCTAACATGGGAATACTCTTAAAATGCATTTCAGAAGATGCTGAACATTTAGGAATTTGAAATTTCTGACCACATGTTCATATGGTATGTATGTTTTTTATTGCATATTTGCACAATTCATGCAATTTCCAGTACTTCATTTTGGGTTAGACCACTATGCTTCTCAGCCCTTCAATTATACTAGCATAATGTATACTTATATATGAGCATAATTACTATCTCAAAATACTAATATTTTACTGTGAGTTTCATATTTCAATTACTCCACTGAAATTGGGTATCTGAATCCATTACATTGTTACAATTCATTCTGCACATACACCAATATTATTTCTCACAAAATAAACCAATCTTCCCATCAGTTTTGTGTGCTGGCAGCGCACAAGTTCAAATGTGACATCAACGGAAAAGACCTCGCTAACAACTTTTGTACAATGTAAAACCTGATGACTGAAAATATTAGTTCACAGATGAATGATGATGAGGGACACTTGGGGTCTCAGTGATATTCTGGTACAGCTTGACCAGTTAACAGCTTATACATTAGCAATGACATAGTCCGGATGTGTAGCTGCAAGGAGGAAGAAAAAACAATAAACATAAACTGTTTCTCCTGCTAGAAAAACTGCTTTTTCTTGAGTACAACATATATACCAGTGCATATGCTATAGACCAGTGGACACTGTGAAAATATGATTGGAGCTCTCAAAAAATTTTTCAAAAAACACCAAGCTTGTATGATTTTGAGTGTTAGCTGAAGGACTGAGATGGTCTAACCAAAAAACGTTGAGTTGGCTCCCTACTAATTAGGAAATACTCTCTAATTATTGTGTTTTAGGGAGCTGCTAAGAATTTCTCAAATTTTGCCTTATGACTTGATATTGACACTGTGGTTCTCAGCCCTTCAGCTGTTTTGCATAGTACCAATTTCGTATGTTAATATTCCTCATATACATTCCTCAAGGTCCACCATACAAAGGAGCACTTCTTACAGTTTGAAGGTCACAGGACATGGAATTGCCAGGAAAGCTGGTCAAAGAAAAGTACGTAACCTGCATTTCACTTTCACACCACTGGCAATGCTAAACTGCAGTGGGTAGCTACTAACTTACATCTCCCACGGTGGTTGAGAGTAGGTACACAATCTCATCATGTCCCAGTCCAACGGTACTGGTGCCATTGATCTCTATTATCCGATGTCCCACACGAATACCACTGCGTTCTGCTATGGACCCTCGCTCCAAGGAATACACCTGCACCCAGAAAACAACATAGCCAATGATGAACACAACCAATGTACCACATCTCCCTAAAAAAAGGCAGGCCTAGATGTTATGTAAAGCAAGACAGACTGTACTTTAGCCTAATAGTCTAGCAATGAGACTAGGGTGTACAGTGTAAGCAAAACCAACACATGCAACTTTAGGGGGCATGCATACCTATAAATTGTTTTCTTCCCCAAAAATGTCATTGCGGCATAAACTTGTGACCCCTTCCCTGTTCCCTCCCCATAACATCCTAAATAACCATCATTTTCAACTGTTTTTGTAATCTTCGCTATATACTGTCTTGATATCACACCATGAAAGACTGTACTTCGTAAATGATAGCCTAACCAGGCTCAGCCTTCAGGAGAGGCTGTAAATAAGAAATTATACCTGGCAGTTACCGATACACACTAGGTAGGATGGGAAAGGACGCTGAAGCACAAATCATCGATACTGCCATGCCGGTACATCTATTCATACATGTACATTGCATTACTACATGTACTGGGTCAACTACATACCACTCCATCCTTCACAGTGAATCCCAGCTGGAACTTCAGATCTGGCCTCACAATATTTAGGTCCACCACTGCTGGGCATGAGCATACCACCATCTTCACCACATTCTGTGAGCGGCATCTCTGCAGGAGGTATAGTGTGGTCACATATCACAGCCAATGTACATGTAGATACCGTACACTCACAGGTTTTGGACATGGTCTTGGAATGAGGCCAGTATACATAATTTGTACAATATTGATGATGCACCAATATTTTGATATTTGCAATGAGGTATATATATACAAGTGTTCATATGCCGCTATCCTAGAGGGCTGTTCATCTAAAATTCTTTCACTGATGTTCTTGAGCTAAAGGCATAGTATACAAGCCAAGTATTTCAATGATGTCATCTCATTCTCAGACCAAGGCTATTGTGCATGTGTGTTCATACATTAATCCCCAACCTTGATCTGGTCAATGCAGGCCTTCTGAGGCATCCCCACCAGGCTTACACCATTCACTGAGATGATGTGGTCTCCCACATTCAGTAGCCCTGATCTTGCAGCTGCGCCTGTCTTGCTCATGTGTGCTATCACACAGGAGGGAATCGCTGACCCATGGCCCGACTCGATCAACATTATGCCCATCATCTCTCCCTTGTGCTTGGCCAATGTGAGCTGCATGTACCAGGTACACAAGGTGGACGATAATATTTACTGTGTTCATTGCACACAACTTGAAATGATAAAAATAATAGTACATGAAAAATTGAGTATGCTTTTGCAAGGACAATACACAGTACATGTACAACATGTATGTTGTCTACATGAAAACCAGGTCCGAACTGGGTGCTGAATGTGCAGCAACCATGAAAATACAGTTTAGCAATCTTTACTGTACCCTTCTTCCCTCCTTTCCATTGTCCCCTCCCTCCCTCCCTCCCTCCCTCCCTCCCTCCCTCCCTCCCTCCCTCCCTCCCTCCCTCCCTCCCTCCCTCCCTCCCTCCCTCCCTCCCTCCCTCCCTCCATGCACCTTTGGGTGTTCAGCTGTACTTTAGAGCAGTAACGTGACTTTTGCAAGCAGACAGACAGACAGCACACCTACCTTTCTGGTCTTATCCCGATCTGTGAGGGACTCCACCTCGACCTGGGGCCGAGACTGGGCATTCAGAATATGGTTATACTCTGCATCCTCCAAGTCTTCCTCTGTGATACCATTGGCCTTCAGGAACTCCCTGTAGGCTGCACTGAATGCCTGACCTATCGCCAGAGCCACAAGCCGTGCCTAGAGATATGGAGTACATGCACATGTACACATGGATACAGTACAGATAGGGTTGTGTTCATGTACCTAGCCGCATGCAGCTACTATTGAGGGCAGTTTCACCCAGAGATTCGGATTGTGCAGCTACAATTCGAGGGAGGCGACTATTTGAGGGTAGCATCTGATCGAGGAAGTATGGTACCACAGTCTTGGTTCAGTAAGGAGGGAGGAATGCTAAGTGAATTCTGACTTGAGAAACTTGTGTAATGACTTCCATTCATTGGTTGATCAGAAGGTTTGTACAAGCCTGCATACAATTTATAGTGAGCAGTACTTTCTCCATGTGCTAATACAGTGTCTATATCAGGGGAAGTAGGACAAACTCTGTGTGTCACATGACTTGTAGGTCATTAACTACATTCCTGGGCCAATCAAACACACTGAAACAGCTCTCCTGTTGGGATCGAGCCAGGACCAGGCTAGGATCAGCTTCTATCTGGTAACTTTCCTTTAACAAGCTCTACAATAAGATGTTCTGTGCACTTAACCTTGCTCTGCTTCCTCTGTGTCTAAATAGCTCACTTACATTTGGAGCTTCAAGTATGTGGCAGTTCAGTTTGGGTGTGTGCCCCCCTCCCTCTTCCTTAGAGTTGATGGTTGGGGAGGAGGGATGGGTTGCACGGTGTGCCATGATGACCAGCACATTGTCAATGTCAGCAACATAGGTGACAGTATGTAGAGGATGGTCCATTAGGTCAACCTGTTTGTGTGTGTGTATGCATGCATGTGTGTATGAGTGTGTGTATGAGTGTGTGTATTGTTTGTGTACGTTTATGTGCGTGTTTGTGTGGTGTGTGTCGTGCGTGCGTGCGTGCATGCATGTGTGTGCATGAGTGTGTGTATGTGTGTGTGTGTGCATGTGTGCATGTGTGTGTGTACATGTGTGTGTGTATGTGTGTGTTTGTGTGCGTGTGTGTGTGTATATGTGTGTGCATGTGTGTGCGTGTGTGTGTGTGTGCATGTGTTCATATAAATAACATGATAGGCACACAACATACGTGTATGCACGTGGATGAGAGAAGCTAAGAAGACATGCTATTGTACAGCAGGTACACACACACACGGACATATGATACGCCATAAACAGCAGAGTAGCTAGAGTTCTTAACATACCATACACATGTATGTACTTATAGAGATTTCTTTTTCTGAGAAATTGTCATTGTGTTGGTATCATTATTTACCTACTCTTGGCGTTTGGTACTTGGCAGACATGTAGGGTGTGGCAGTTTATACTATTGTCTAGCTCAATAATTATATCAAACACAATATCAATCCTTGAAGTTATCAGCTATGGCAGCTAGCTTGCAGTGCAAGCAATTGAGTCACAATGACAATCGGACCCTCTATGGCAGTACACTACTACATATGATCTTGGAAGCAGTTAAGTTGATATTCTACTTGAGTGCTAATAAAAGAAGGGTTGCTGGTGGCCTATTGGTTAAAGCACTGGACTGCGGATCGAAAGGTCCAGGGTTCCAGTCCCACTAGCAGCAGAGATTTATTTCTCTTCTGGGTGCACTCAGCCCTACCTCAAAAATTGAGTAGAAAGTTTTCCTTCGCGTCCTTCGGAGGGGACGGGGACGTTAAGCCGTCGGTCCCGGGGAACCCCTTAAAATTAGCCCAAGTGCTATTGGGGATTTCCTCGTTAACTGGGTCATCCCAGGTAAACCATAATAAATAAAAAAATAAATAAAAAAAAGACTAACTTGCTTTCTGACTATAAGGCAGTGAATAGTAGTACAACTGCAGCATAACAAAGACCTCATAGGTCAGGTAGTGTAGCAACATGCACATAGTAGCACACTATGAAAGGTAGTTGATGGTAGGGTATACTTCATATATTTTCCCGTTAACCCCTACATGCCATTACAGGGTACATGTTATAGTTTCACAACTAACTCGTTTCTTACATTAGACTGGCTGTCTGCAATCCTGATACTTTTGGTGGAAATCTTGACTTTCACTGAGAACCGAGGTGACGTATCATTTTCTGGATCCTAGGAGGAGAGAGAGAGTCACAGATGTGAGCATCAGAGTCAGTATGCTGGCGACACTGCTTTGTTCAAGTGCCTAGCAAATGGCTTCCCAGCCCTTGTCCAACGTGTAACATGATAGCTCCACGTTTGAAAAGCTTCTACCTGTCATATGGATAATGCCGCGCAGCTGATAAGGCCTGGTATTTGGCTGGAATGCATCCTGTGCAGTAGGTGACTTCACATAACATCTAGGCCTGTATTTTTTTTTCAGTGGTTGATTGATTGTTCATATGCGCTACACACTACAGCATGCATGTGCTCAATAGGCAGCGTATCTGACCATATGAGAAAGAAAGACAGCTGAAATCGGCGGAGGCATCTCGCCCGGCTGTAGGACTTAGTTTACTCCTTTGATTCCACCATTACCCTCACTCACAGGCACCCCCTTTCTTCAGGGCACAAGGGCCTGGGAATGAGGCTACCATGACTGCTTCTAACCTTGATGAGTTTGACAGCCTGCTGTGCCTGGTGTGTGCGGGCTCCAGTTCCAGCCAGGAAGATGGGTGTGGAGCCCAAGTACTGCATACACACAGATATAAATGGTGATAGGTATGAGTATGCTGCTATACCAGACTAATATGTCTATTTTAAAAAATTACAAAGTCACATACTTAATATCGTTGGCGTCTGTAAGTCTTAATTGTATAATTGTGCACTGGCTCTGTTCATGTAAGTGGTAGAAACTGACCTTCAAGAAAACAGCAAAATTACTAGCGTGCGCAAAGGATAATAAACTTGATCAACTTTGCAGTACCTTCAAATTGTTGCTCTTCATTCACAGCTAGATAATTATGCATTTTCAATTTTCCCATACAAATCAAACTGTATGCATGTGGTTCATTAGTTCATACATGTGTACCCACCTCTGCTGCGTATTCTACACCGCTGATGAGCTCCTCCAGTGTGTGAGTGGGAGAGGGTAGCTAAGAACAAGATCACAATGAAGAGAAACAGATGCAATCAAAATTGCATAGCAAGCCATAGACATAACACCATCTGTGTGCAGATGCCTAAAATACACAATGTACTATATGGAGTGTACATGTAAGTATACTGTATAGCGCTAAATTTTGGAGGATCTACAAATAGCGTTTTTTTTAAGATTTCATTCTGTGAATCCTCTGTGTAAACCATGCTTGAGCTTGCAGATGTTAGCAAAGCAATGCCTACTTCGAAGGTATGTCTATCTGGAGAGTGTTCCTTGCAGATTCGGCAGCTTAGCCCCAGGATGTTGTCCATCGACGCTCTTGCAGTCAGAGCATAAAATCTGTGGTTTATGTTGTGTCACAAATTAATGACCTGCAAAAACTTAGTGCTATACAGTATATTGTAGTTTGTAAGCAAGTAGCTTGACAAAGGTCTTTGAAACCTACCACATGGTCGTGGGTTCTAGGGGAGGTGGGTGAGGAGCTGACGGGTATTCCAGGATGTTTTGTTACCTCCTCTCCTCCTCCACTGGTCAGACCAGTGAGTGGTGGGGGGCTTCTCGTACGATGAGTAGCTGCTGGAGGAACATCTATGAACAAAGAAAGTGTGTAACTGCATGTGAAGGGACAGTAAGATCTTGCACATGTAGCTAAGACTACACCAACCAACCTGAAGCAGTTGCACCCTCCTTCCATAGTGCTTCGACTTCGTCAGCAAAGCGGACTCTCTTCTCTGCCTTTTGCTTTGGACCTGATGACTCCATTTGAAGCTCACTGTCTGAAGGACTCAGATCAGAATCTAGCAGAATCTCACTGAACTGTTCCAGATTACGATCGTCAAGACTGGGCGAATCATACTTGGTGATCGGGATGGACATTGGCTTGTCTTGCAGAGTGGGTGGTTGGTCAGACGCACTCACATTGCTGTTTTGTTGCCGAGGTGTTGTGTACTCCTGAGTGTTTTGTTGTGACCCTTGTTGTAACTGTATCCCCGCTGACTTTAGGAGAGTAGACTTCAGTTCCTCCTTTCGTACAGCCTTTACCTCGCCAGTCTCCCCTTCCAAGCTAAGAGAGTTCATGGGAGATGAGGTGTGATGTGCCTTCTGATGAGGGGATACATCTGCACTGGCTTTTATATCACCGTTTTTAGATGTAGTATGATCTCCAACTTTTTCCATTTGTGGATCCCCTTGGTGATCATTTTCACCACTCTTGTCAGGCCTCCCAGAGATCTCAGAGGATAGCAGATCCGTGGGCAGACCCTCTGACTGCTGTAGATCTGTTGGCCTATGCTCTGATTGTTGTAGGTTTGTGGGTGGAGCCTTTGATTGTGGTAGATCCGTTGGCTGACTTTCTGATGGTGGTAGATCTGTGTGAGGAATCACTGATTGCTGTAGATCTGTTGGCTGATCTGATTGGTGTAGATCTGTGGGCACACTGTCCGACTGCTGTAGATCAGTTGGTGGACCCTCTGATTGCGGTAGATCTGTGGGTGGAACCTCTGATTGCGGTAGATCTGTGAGTGGAACCTCTGATTGCGGTAGATCTGTGGGTGGAACCTCTGATTGCGGTAGATCTGTGGGTAGAGCCTCTGACTGTGGTAGATCTGTGGGTGGAGCCTCTGATTGCGGTAGATCTGTGGGTGGAGCCTCTGAAGGATGTGGATCTAGATTTTTCAAATCAGTTCTGGAATCTTGATAATTAGGAGATTGCATAGGGTCGGCAACTTTTCTATCAACATCAATTTCATCAGATTCCAACTGTTCAGAGTCTTGAGATTCACTGGTTTGGGCAGCGTCTTCTCCCGTGAGCACATGTATCTGTGCTTCAGTTGCAGGTGGCATTGATGAATGTGTCGGTGAATCTCTAGTTAGACTAGTTTCAATGCCAATAGAGTGCTCATTAGCATTCTGAGAGTCCAGCTCAGAGGTTGATAGACTGGGTCTGGCTTCTTCCACTCCTCCATCTTCTGCCTCCTCTTGGTTCAGAGAACTAGACTGCGAAATGATACACACACACATACAAAAGACACGGTGCTGAGATTGCAGGCATGTACATCATGGGAAGGATGCATTTCTAGTAGGCATAAAAGCAATTTACACCACCATTCTTCTCCGAACATTGTAACCCCTAGTCTTGGTCTTCATTAAATATACATAGTTACCATACACACAGTTGCGAACTGCTTTTGTATGCGAAAAACACTAAACTAAAGATTTTGTTTCTACAATGTGATTAGTAGTTGAAAATTTCTCACTAAAAACCAAAGAATCAGCTGAATGTCACCAGACCCTCTCCTTTCGGTTGGGGTATGGGGACAAGATTACATGTAACAATCCACCACACATTTTCAAGCGTGAGAATTCTTTCGGCTAAGCTGCATTATCCCAGTTCCATACTGATGTAGCCTCGTCCCCAGGCCCCTCCACCCAGGGACGAGGCTACATACTGATATTACTTACTCATTCTTTGCACCTCGATATGCTTGGCGTATTCACATTATTGTAATACCAACGAAATGCACACACTTCATTATGCCCTTGATCCAGCTCTACCCATATTCCATCTTGTAACTATGCCATCAAATCATATTCCATGCCCAGTTCAACCTCTCTTGGAACTCGCCTTAGTCTTGCTTTGCATGGCCTTTTATTTATCTACTGTGGTATATATAACTCTGTTAGCTCAATCCAAAGGGGGCTTCTTGCCAAGTCATGTTGTATTGGTGTGGTCTGTGGTTTCAATCACTACCTCCCACACAGTTAGTATGATAACAGCATACACATGTATATCTACAGTGTATAATGTACTTGCTCAAAGGTGGGGCCCTCTTTGTTCTTGTAACAAATGGCGACTCATTCATGCATACTTACAAGCTTTAGTGTGTGTGTGTCACTGGGGACCTCCTTCTCAGGTGTGGGTGTGTCACTGGGGACCTCTTGTGGTGTGTGTGTGTCACTGGGGACCTCCTTCTCAGGTGTGGGTGGCTCCATGGCGTGTCACTGTGCAATCACAACAGAAACCACAGTGATCTGCTAAATGCAGACACATACATGTATATAGACACAATATCTTAGATTCTCCCCATAATTACAAGACTTGTATACTGAACAGGTATACCAGGCTTACCAGCCTGTGACATTGGAATGCAATTAATATTTCAGCTTACCAGCCTTACAGTACCGAATTGCGTTTCAAAGCTCTAATCTGATTGGTTGGATTAGGGTTTATTAGGGTTGAGTTAAGGGTAATTTAGGGTGTTGTTAGGGCAATGGCACATATGACCAATAGGGATAGAGCTTTGAGAAGCACTTCGGCATAGCTCTACCAGCCTGTGCCATTGGAATGCAATTAACATTTCAGAGTCTCTTCCTGGACTTGTATAAATACTAAGCATCAAAATAGACACCCAAGATTGATTGCTTCCTGTTTATCAATTCCAAAATAAGCTATCCGCTAGCACTAGTAACATATTTTGTTGATAGAAGAACGACACTGTGTCGAAGTCTTCCAACATAATATCTGGTTCAGTACACCATGACATAGATAAATGGATCCAACACTAACAAGTGAATCATTACCACGTAGTCCCTATCTCACCACAGTGAAATACCCTCCTTCACAGTGGTGACTGTGCATGACAACTACATGCGCCCGCATCTTTCAGGGAGATGTGGTTCACTTATTGTTCATGTATGTATACCGTCATTATTCTAATAGAACGGTAGATCCAATCTAGCGAAAGAAATGCAATTTTTGTTAATCCAATTATGCAGACGGTAGCTGCACTAATTATTTTCGAGTGAATCCAGTTTAGCGGAAGAGCTGGCTAGCCCGTAGTAGAAGCGTTCTTCAAAACAGGGAAGTCATGGGTAGAATGAGTCTGTTTAGTGCACCAGGAAGCGTTCTTATCAAAACAACACTTCTGAAGTCACTGCAGAGGCTTGTAGTCACCACCCAGACCTTGCTCTTATCAAAACAAGTACAGACAATAGTTGCTGGCAGACAGCGCAATGCTCTTGAATGCTTGGTGTGTTTGTATAAAACATTTCTACATTACACTATTCACAAAAGTGTACACTAGCCAAAGAAATTTGACATGGTTCATCAGACCATTTTCAGTGTGAGAGGACAGGGTCTAGGCACAAGACTAACATGGCACAGCAGACAGGGCTTAAAATGCATGCTACAATTTGCACACATAAAACCTCAGTCATGGGGGAACTCCCAGCTTGTGCTGAGAAGCTTGCTACAAGATTGTCTCCATACGCTAGGTAAATAGTACCCCAAAATGTGGTATGTACATTCAAATCAGGGATGGGCTGTATTGGCATACAGCTTACTGAGTGCATGGTGTTTCTGACTGCAGCACAGACTCTACCACAACAGTGTATGCCACATCAAAAGCTTGAGCACAAGTTGGTCTGGTTACAGGTCTCTAATTAGAGTCCAAGGGAATTTTTCACTCCCAAGAAGGCACACTCACAAATTGTAATGAGTTGATAATAATTAACAAGCCACCACTGAGAGTACATAATTATGTTAACATGTGTCCTAACAGTATTTATATCAACTCTAACCACACCCTTCCCTGTGTAGAATACGGAGCCAGGAATATTGAGGTTAATAAAAATATGCTCAATTAGAACATGAAATGAATCTCAAAGCAATGACATTATACTTTAAATTGATGGCTGCTTCAAGCTTTAGAGATCAGCTCATCATTGGAAACTGCGTATAGTTTTCAGAGTTGTAGCAAATATGTACGTACATGTGAAACTGGTAAGTGTTTCTACACTTGCTCCCACAAATTATGACACACTGAGGTAGAGATAGTCTCTGTGTACATAGACTATCTCTACCTCCTGTACAGAAGAGAGTTGGCCCGAGGCTTTCTGAGCTACAAAGTTAATCACCCACGGTCATCCAAAACCCGATCACATTCATCCCCACGTCGTGATCTCACGGTACACGATTACACGTGCACCTACATGTCTGGATGCACAGCTGAAATTATCACTAACCTGATACAGGATGTAGCTAAAGGACAGGCAACCAGGAAATACACCAAACACCTGTATTACCGCGTAAAGACACCAGTATCAGACGCTAGTCAAGTCTACACTAGTCACTAATTAGCACTGGTTGGATATTACCTTGTGATTCGTAAAATTAGAACATTTACACCTAAGCTCAAGGAGTGAGTGGGCGGGGCTGAGGTGTGAAAAAAGGCGACGTGTGTGGCAGCTTATACAGCTTGGTGTACCTGTTTGAAAGAGGTTTGTTTACTCTCATTTTTGTGTTGCGATCGCAGTTTGCACGTATAGACTATTTCCAACTGTATGTTACAGAAAATCTACGGGAGCATGGCATTAGCGTGCACCCGTTGCATAATAAATAAGCGCTCTGTGTTTCCACTTTTCCAAATTTCTAGGTCGAAAAATTCATATGCATGTCCCATTTTCAGTTAGTTTGATTTACCTTGATGGCTAAGATATTTACCAACGGCTGTGAGCTGTGTAGTCACACACCTTCATATGTCTGGAATGTACAAATTAACAAAGTTTGCTAGCATAAATTCTGTTAGACACTCCACTATATTATCTATGAATGATGGTACACAGATGACTCCAAGTGAAATCATGGCTTCTAGAGTAATCGTCTATGACAGAACCAGTGCTTTTTCCTTGCAGTATTGGGAATCATGACTGACCGCAGGACTCCTAGTCCCACCAGGATACCCTCCCCAGTACACTCTAAAAGAACCTACAGTGGAAGGTAAGCATCCACAATTACTTGTAGTTGAATAAGAGGGACTGTCTTGCACTTCATGATCACCAATCTGCAAGTGAGAATGTCCACTACGCCTCACTAAGAGTCGTGATGATTAGTCAAGGACAGAAAGGGGCACTACAATGGTGGATAGACATCTACAAATGTACTTCAATCTTGCCATAACAATCAATCAATGTCACTTGCAAAAATGCAACCAGCCTAAACAGGCTTACGAGACAAAGTTGGTATGGTGTATACAAAAAGGATAAAACTGTCACCAGTCACATGCTTTCAACTCCTAACTACTGGGGTTGGTCGGGCTCATGATACTCTTGGAAGTGTGCATGATTGAAATTACCAAAACGTGCAGCAAAAAAATAGTAGCCGCAGCGTCTGGTTGAAGAAATACGGTATGTATCAAGGCCAGGATTTACTGTACAAGACATGTGATCATACCTGTACAAATGTCCTATGTACTAATGTATTCTAAGAATTAAAAGCATTGACAATAGTGTCCTTACAACAAGCTACTTTGCTTAAACTGTTGTCCTGTGTAGTTCCAGTGATGGTGAACACTCCAGAGGACACAGTCCAACAAAAGTGGTCCCCTCATCGTACCACTCCTACCCACCACTGGGCACCCAGGAAAAGACAGGCAGTCCTAGCCACATCCCAGGTAATTTATCTTCCCTCCAACCCCATTTTTTGTTACTAGTTTCATACATGCAATTACTATGAATAGTAGTGCAGTCCAGAGTGTATAGTAGGACAGTGTCCTATTACTATATCATGATCTGTGGTGCTGCATGCGCACATGCCTTACCAACTTTAATGCATCTCCAAACATGTGTACCCATGCAGCTTGTGTTTCCAAACATTATTACATCAAGCTCGATCTCTCTTGTACAATCCACACATGCAGTATTGACAAAGGGTGATGGTCTTTCCAGTCCTGTCCATCTTTCATGCAAGACATCAGTTGCTGCTGCTGAATCTCATCCTAACAATTCTGCTACTGTAGACTTTAGTAGACCATCAAGTGGATCTGGACATCAGAACACATCAGAACCACAGCTACTGAGCTCCCAGCTCAACTTACTGCAGGTAAGGGATAACTTATGTAGCTTTTGTGAAGGTATATACATACATACAAAGTTGGGTACATGTGTTCTAGAAAGCATTTACAGTGGAACCCCTAGCTCAAATGCAGACCAAAAAATAAGCTCAAATTAGCAAGGTGTTCTCAACCTGAAGGTGTATAACATTATTTGAAGTTTGACATACTTTGTCACGTGTTCCATTTCATCTCAACAGTCTTCCCACTGTAAGATATGGCTTCATTCTCTGGGGATCATATAAAACTATCAGATAGAAGCAGCTATATAGCTTGCATGTGGTGCTATCACCATGTTGCCAGACCCTTCCATCAGGAAGTCACGTACATACATGTGACCTCTGGTGATCCAGGAGTAGGTGGTTTAAACTGAGTACATAAACTACATGATATTTTCCTCATTCTGAAGGTGGAGAAAGACATGCTTGAGAGCCAGCTGAGAAAGTCCCAGGCTTCCATTTCGTCTCTCCAAGCCCAAAACCAGAGGAACAGGGAAAAGGCTACAAAGGCTGAAGGTAGGTATCAACACCTGCACATGAGTGTGTGCACATCATTCAAGAGAAATCTGATGTGCTGTATGCTGTCCATATAAAGTGTAAGAGGCAAGTGCCAATGAGAGTATTGGTGTTGTACATTTTAATGTGGAGTACCGTAAGCTCCCGAAAATACTCCCCCACTTTTTGCACACTACTTTGAGGCAAAAGTGGGGAGGGGGCGTTTGGTTGAATATTAATTTAGTCTCGTGCAATGAGAAGTAATTCAATGTAACAACTGAGTTTGCTTCTAGAATGTGTCACACTTAAAACACTGACCAAATGCTACATGTACAATCATGGTGTACATTGCCACAGTCAAGGTCTTTGAACTTGAGGAGCAGTTGTTTCAGCAGCAAGCAGTGGAGCAGGAGCTAAGTCAGGCCCATGTGGCAGAACTAGCAGAGGTGCAGCAGAAGATGAGGGTACAGCTGGAAGAAGAGAAAGAAAACTTGCTCCAACAGATCAGAGAACTCACCAGGCTGAAAGAGGAGGCCTATGCCAAGGTGTGTATATGGAGAGTACAGGGAATATCTGAATTGGTACAAGCTTCATAATATGACACCCTGTGGAAAATGGCCGGACTGACATTTGTAATGTACTGTGATCACTTCACTTTTTTGTGGCACCTCCACATATTACCAGCCTCTCTCTCCATTTTTTCCCTCTCTCTACCTTTCCTTCGTTTCTCTCTCTCTCTCCCCTCTCATGCATGTCCTTCTTCTCCCTCAATTTACTAGGTGAATAGTTTGGAGGGCACCCTCTCAGAGGTGCAGGAAGCATTAAGGACTTCCAGTAAGGCCAGTGCCAACAGGAATGAAGCCAGCTTGGAGGAGGAGATAGAAACACTGAAGGTAATGATTCATTCATATGTGCTGTTTCAGTACAGAGTGTGAATAGCCAAGCAGTTTGTATGCATGCCCAGGCTTATTCTCTAACCACCAAGGTTCAATAAAGACCTGAAAACAAGGCTAGCTACACCATTGGTTATGTAAAGCCGGAATTGTATTGCTAGCTAAATGGGTGACCTTCTTACAAAACTCTACTGCACCATACAGTCAAAGGCTGAGAGTCTGAGTGATGACCTCTGCGAGCGAGAGGAAGAGCTGCAGGATGTGTGTAGCCAGCGAGACCACTTCCAAGAGTTGGCCAGAACACTTCAAGCTTCTCTCACTGCTACTCTACAAAAGCTTGAAGAATCCTCTAAAAGCCTTGAAACTGAGAAACAGGGTTCAAGTGAGCTGACAGCCACCTTGGAATCACTGAGCACTAGCTTTGAGAAATCTTCCAAGAGGCTTGATAGTCTCAATGCTGAGAACTCACAATGCAAGACAGAGCTAGCTCAAAAGAATCAAGAGATGCAAATGTTGCAGATGGAAACCCAATCACTTAACGCTGAACTAAGAGTCACCCAGAAGCAGTTTTCAGCTCTTCAGTCACAGCTTGCTAAGCTCCAAGATGACTTCAAATCTAAACAATCAGAATTGTTGCAAGTCCAAGCATCTGAATCTTCACTGCAAAGCAAAATCTCTGCAGCCAACCAAGAACTAGCTGTCTGTAAGAAGGCACTTGAGCAGAGCAGAACTCAACTGTCAGAATTGAGAAGGGAGTATCACAGCTTGGCCTCTTCTAAGAGTGATGCTGACAGTAGCCTCAGTGCGCGGATGTCACAGCTGGAAATGGAAAAGAATAGGGTGGCAGAGGTGAGAAGTCGAAATAAAAATAGGGATGCAGCAAGCTTGTCAATTTATCATTTGTAGTTCTCACATAGTGAATAATTACACACGAAACCAAGCCAAAGCACACCTTTTTTAACATAACTTGGTTGAGAAGCTAGAATCACTATAGTGATCATAATCAGACTGCCGTGATTGCTTTCCAAAAACCTACACAGTACATTGATCTTGCTGCATGCACACAGGCACAGCGTGAGGTGGATGAAAGGGTGAATGAGATGAAGGTAGCCCAGCTACAGATAGAGAAGCTGCAATGCTCACTGAGCTATGAGCAAGAGAGATGCTTTACCCTGGACCTAGAGCTTTCCACAACTAGGGCCGAATTCCAGAAGAAGAAGGAGCAGTCTGGTAGGCTAGAAATGGAGCTGCAGCAACTGAAAGTAGAACACCAGGAAGTGGTGAGTGGTCTCAAGTCTGTCATCAGTAATTTCTCCCCACACATATATGTATATATGTCTGTGTGTATGTGACTTATGGTACTTCAGCCACTGTATACCTGCAATCATTGCACATGCATGCTTTCTGTATCCAGCTCTTGTAGCTTCCATACCATGAGATGTACATACGCAAAAGACAATCCTTCACATGCATCCTTCACATGCATGATGCTGATAATTCCTTCCGTTTTCCCAGTCTGATAAGGCCCAGCAGGCAGAAGCAGAGCTGAGGCTAGAATTGCATAACATCACGGAGCAGTACACTGAGCTGCACAACTGTTACAAAACACTGGACAGTGAGAGCTTCCAACAGAGATCAACAATGCAGGAACGGACTGCAGAGAACAGTGAGCTTCAAGCAAAGAATGCAATGATGTCATCTGACTTGAATGCTGCACAGGAGATGAAGCTGACACTGGAGAAGAGACTGACACTGCTGAGCAATGCCATGGAGGGACAAAAGAAAATGATGACAGAGGAGGTGAGTGGGTGGAAAGTTACAACCTGTCATGTATATGAAGCTTTTACGCCATCTTAGAGTACTACATACGTATTTTAGTTCTCTACACGAATGAACACATGAGGTGAACCATAGCAGGATACAAGTAATTAATCACTGCTTATGTTTACAAGTCTGTCTATGCATCTGATCTCTCCAAATCCTTTCATGCTTGCATGCCCTTGTAGATTGAAATGCACAAGTCAGAAATTGACAGTTTGAAAGCCGACTTATCAACTAGCCATTCACAGAAGGAACACACTGCAAGTGTAAGTGCGATAATCTGACTAGAGGGTTCAGATTTATCTTATATTAATGTCTCATTTGCTCAAGTCTAATCCATGTCCCAATTGCACACAGTAAAACCTGAAAGTTTTTGTAAGTGCACTTGCCTTATACAGCAATATTCATGAGTCTCACAATTGGCACTTACTTATACAAACCACTTTCCCATACTTGTTGGTCAGTGAGGCTTCTGTTCATGGGGTAGGTACACCATGCATGGTGCTAACTCAGAATGGAGGTCCGTTGCTTCCTCTGGCATATGTTACATTTTATTGTATATATCTGCATCTTGGAGTGTAGTATATTCCATACTGTTGCTTACAGTATGTATACTTTTAGCAAAACTAAAAGATGCATTTACATAATACCATCTTGTTTCAGAAATTGGAAAAGTTCAAAGCTCAGCTAGAGAAACAGAGAGCAGCAACCATCAAGCTTCAGGTAAGTCCCATGTTGTAAATAAACACAACTGTAATCTGCAAACACTGTCTGCACAGGAAGCATTGCATGTGTATATCTGTGTGTACCTAGCCTCGTACCCAGGCTGAATGGCCTGGGTACGAAGCTAGTGCATACTTGGTTTTAGTCAACATAAAATTGGTGTGTCTATAGTCTCCAAACAAAGCACAAGACAAGCTCTCCATACATTTGGACGACCACCATGCAGCTGATTACCAAACTCATGGGTGCTTGGCTTTGCACAATCACTGATTCTAGAAAAAAATACTTATACGCAAATTACATGCCTTCGTGTAGGCTGATCTGGAGATCAGTACGGCTGAGAGATCCTCTCTCCGTGAGCAGCTGCAGCAGGTAGAGGGAGAGTTGAAGGAGGTTCATTCTAGGAATCACAAGATCAGCACTCAGCTGCAGAGGAGTCAAGATGAGGTATGTTTACTGACAAATGCATTTCACTGATGTACTAGTAAAATGTTGTTTGCACAACCACATTAAGTCATGCTACACCCTTCCTCCTAACCTGCCACAGCTTTCCTCTGAACGTGAACTGGCTAAGGAGACCCACACCTCTCTATCCAATACCCTGGCATTAGTGAGGACAACCCATGAACAAGAAAAGAGAGACATGGAGGAGGAGAAGAGGAACAACATCGCAGAGCTTAGTCATGCAAGGTGAGGAGAGAGGACTACAATAGTAACTGGTTTTCAGGCCCAGTGGAAGCAAGGCTAGAATGGTGGGGTGAGGAGTGCATAGTTGTGTAAGAAAGCAAAGGAAGGGGGAGATCTAGAGACATGTGTGTCTAGTTTTCCCAATTTTAAAAAGTAGATGCTCTGAGATCACTTTTGATTCGTTTTGAAGTCACTCTGAGACAAATTAAATCAAATAAAGGAGGCTCTGAATGGTGTGAAGCTATATATTTACACAGAGATACAGCCTATACTACTTATTACTTTTTGTGGAGACAGTCTGGTTAGCTTGAAGCAAGCTTTGAATCATGATAGCTGCATGGTAATACCTTCTCAAAATATTGGGCTGTAAGCTGTACTAGCTGTTGCACTGATATGACAGCCATGTAGCATTACCAATCTCCACCATCTTTTGACCTTGCACCATAATCAATCTTTAGTTTGCGCACAGATCATAGTTGTGAACATGTTGTACCCACTGACTCTACAGAGAGACACTAACCATCCTTGAGTCCCAGTTACACCGGTGTGAAGGTGAGCTAGCCAGCTGCACCAACAAACTTGCACTCATGGAGCAGCAATGCACTGAACTGGATACAGCACTGCAGACTAAGACCGAGTAAGTTGTTATTGATCATGCCATAAAATTAATTAGAACACACCACTGACTTGAGTAAAACTCCAAAAACAAATACATTGATTGTTATAAAGAATTTTCATCATTTAGTCTGTGCCAAGCCCTGGAGTCTCAGTTGGAGTCCAATCATAGGGAGACAACAGAGCAAATCTCAGAGCTGTCAGAAAAGCTGAGCCAGCAAAGTACTGCTGTTGAACAACTGAAGGTATATTTTCCCATGGGTCGGGCAAGGTACTGATTAAGGGTTACCACTACGGCTGTTAGTATAATTATATTTTCAAACAAATGATGCATGCAGGACTATGGATATATAAGCATGAAAGTGCTATACACTGTATGGCAGCTATAGACATCACCTTTTCATGGCTTCTTCTCAGGTGGAGTTGAAATGTAGCCAGCATGAGTGTGAGTCATCGCAAGAGCAACTTCGTTTACAGAGAGAGACAGCAGCCTCCTCTTTCAACCAGATGCAGAAGCAGTACCAGGACAAGGCTGCACAGCAGAGCACCAAGATAAGGGAGCTCTCAGACAAGCTCAAGGAGGTATGTGACTTACTACAATTCTGCCAAACTGAGGAGGAAACTAGGGAAATGAGATTCTTCTTTGCTAACGCAGTGTCATGAAATCAGCCTCCATAGCTACATACCCTCCAACTTGTGTCAAAATGGGTAACTTCATTAGCAGTTCATGTAAGTACTTGTTGGCGTGCTGTATAATAATCACATCATTCTATGATACAGAAGAGGGAGAGCAACCAGACACTTAGAGCACAGCTCAAAGAGAAGGTGAGTAAGAGATCGATGAGTCAATTCTGTTAGGCCTTGTGATTCACAACATGATTACATGGTAGTGATAATATCGCAGCATTAGGATGAGTTATTCTCCTTATATGCAGGTCACAGCACTTCAACTCAGCGAACAAAAGGCGAAACAACTACAACTCTCATTGAAGACAGAGTGCAAAGCTAAAGTAAGTTATAGCTTCCTGCTATAACACAACACAATTGTTGTTGCACACTTGTGTTGAATATTATATAAATTGGACAGTATCAACCACAACATTATTGTTTCAGTACTCATTTAAAGCAGAATTGGCTACACCTACATGCCCTATAATAGTAATACAAACTTTTGCAATCACATGCAGAAAGAGCAACATTGTTGAGTTGACTATAGAAGGGTTTGTGAACACTTCCACCTGCTTATCTCTGTGTTTTCCCCCTCAGTCCCAGCTTCAGGCATTTCTCTCAGAGGAGCAAGCAGCCCGGTCAGAGAGTGAGTCTACTGCAGCCTATCACCAGCAGCAACTGGCCTCCTGCACCAGGGAACTCTCCTGCCTGCAGACTTCACTGACAGAGGAGAAGACACTTGCTAGACAGCTCAAGGAAGACATTGGTGCTCTGGAGGTAGGGTAGTTCAGGGTTCACTATATACAAGTTGATATAATGGTGTTAACTCCGGATAATATTCATGTGTACTAGTTTAGGGGCAAAGACTAATGGTGAAGATGCATTGGGGTGGTTGGCCATGAGTAGTGAAGTTTCTGGTATACTTCTCAACTTAGAAGATTTGTGCATGTGATACCATATGACTTCAATCGTGCTAGAATATACATCATCACATTTGAATACTGTATAGCACATGTAGGTCAAACCTACAACTGTCAGGTTTCACCCTTCAGGAAATACTTTGTGGTTTGTCACAATTGGTCCAACTGTGTGACTGTGACATTCCATGTGGTATTTTACACAAGAACGGTAGTCATGTTTTCAGATACTACGTACATGTGCCTGTGGAGATAAGGGAGGGGATCCATGTTCAGTGCATGTATAGACTGTCATTTTGAAGTTCCAACACATTCACATGTGTGCTGCTGTCAGGTGTGCTATTGTATGCTGCTATCTCTCTGTAGGCTGAGCTGGCTTCCACATTGCAGCAGCTTGATAGTGTGAAAGCATCCCACAAGGCCAGCCTGATACAAGCTGAGAGGGAAGCATCAGCACAGAGGTATCGTACACACTTCATTGAATTAATCTGAAACACCCCAAGTATTGTTTTAATTTTCACAGCTACCAGAATAACTGGTTCAAGAAAGAGGCTTATAACAATACCCTGTGTTTATGTTTGTTACACAGGCATAAACATTACAGTGAGATAAATGCTCTGAAGGAGAAGATTGAGGAGCTTCAGTGTAACCTGCAAACCTTAAGGTTAGTATACATATGTCAGTGGTCTGCATGTTGCATGCATAGTATTGTATATGTCCTACTTACACTCAATCAAGGTAGGTAATAGTTAACTAGCCATAATCATCAAACCTATAATGCACAACTTCAGAACAAATTTAAATGGTACATAGCAAACAAAATGTTTAAATAAATGGTGATTGCCTTGCATGTACATGTACATATAAGTAGGGTGGTATGAAAACATGCAGTTTGTTATTGTGTGCCTACTAGAGCCCAGTTTGAGAGGCGTGGTGAGGAAATTGCCAAATTGGATGCAACCAACCAGGAAGAGCAGCAGGAATTGCTGAGGAAGCTCTCACAAGCAGAACACACCTTGCAAACTAAGACAGATGAGTGTCAAAGTTTGCTAATCAAGTAAGTACGGTATTATGCATCATACCAGCAAACATATACCAGTGGTATAGATAGTTTGTTTGTTTCCTCTATAAAATGTAATAAAGCTGTCACCATACATTTTGTTGAGTAAGATTTGCAAGCCCACACAAGCAGTATGGTGGTATGGCTAAACCATACCATGTTGGCGTCACCTCTTATACTGAATGTGCACACTGCATTTGGACTGCAAATTAGCTATGGTAACTAGATGTTGATGTAGACTACCAGGCCTTTCTACTTCTCTTCACCAACCTTCAGTTTCCTCCTTTGTTAGCAGTTTGGCCTCAGGATGGCTACAGAAAAAGCTCACAATCTGTTTATTCATTCTATGCAGGCTTGAGGTACAGGAGGTACAGATCTCTCAGATGCAGATGGAGTTGACCACACTGGGACAGGTACAGCTGGAGTTTGAGGAGTACCAGAAAAAAGTGGAGGCCAGTTCAAGGTAGAGGACA
The DNA here is from genome assembly GCA_949130485.1 of Agelas oroides. Taxonomy (NCBI): domain Eukaryota; kingdom Metazoa; phylum Porifera; class Demospongiae; order Agelasida; family Agelasidae; genus Agelas; species Agelas oroides. Next base: position 1,051,121 of record OX422198.1, on the reverse strand, counting down.
AAGATGTAACAGTTCTGTTCAAGGATCCGGACACTGAATGAATTTTTTGACAGAAGATATGAACTTTATGCAGTCTTTAGTTACTACATAACATTGCTGGTTATTAGGTGCACCTAATTATTTTCAGAGCATAGAACTATGGCCTCCAGAAGGCAATGAACAAACATGTTGTATGCTGTGCCAGACCCAGAAGAACAACACTTGACTGTATAAGCAGGAGGTGGTGCTTGTGCACATCAGTATTGTGCATCTCTGGCTTGTTGACTAAATGTCCTATAGTCGTCACGTTTCATGACCATGAACCACACTTCAAAGAGAAAATACTTTGCCACTCTTCATACATGTACATGATTTCTGTATGCTGTGTTTTAGGTCGGACATGAAGCAGATCCTATCTGAGGTGACAGACCACATGGAGCAACAGTACACTGCCCACAGGTACCTGGAGAAGCTGCGGAGTGAGAATGAGACCCTAGTCTTGAAGGAGAAGGAGAGAGAGGTATGAAAGATCCAATAATAGTGTTGACCATATCTCACATAGAGCTAGAACAATTAGTCGGTTGCAACTAAGGTTGTTGACTACAGTTGTCGACTAGTCGAGACTGAGTTGACAAGTACATCTCAGTTTTGTAGTAGCACTATGACGGCCAGTCATATAGCTATGTCCTGAATAACAAGTGTTACAATCAGCCAGGTTCTGTGAGAATTTCAAAGAATGAGGATGTGCTGATAACTTTTTAGTTGACTAATGTGTTAGCAACCGACTAAATATCCTGTAGCCATTTGGGCCCTACTCTCCTAATGATACTCCCTTGTCATTGACACCAAGCAAAGTTCGTTTATTCAAACCAAGTACACTTATACTGTTTTTCACTTTCAAGATATCTATATTTGATCAGCCACCTCACTAATTCAGTACGTCATGAACTCATTTAGATTATTCAGCTGAAGAAAGAGCTAAGACACAAGAAGCACGGCACTAAACAGGACAGGATGAAGATCGAGTCTCTGGAGCAAGAGGCCAAGTACCTCTGGTCCAAGCAGAAGGATCATGAACGGTAAGAAGCAATGAACAAAAGTACTAGTGTATTCAGCTCTCTTTTGTTGCTAATCTACGATCATTGTTTCCTCATGGACACACCAGATCAAGACAAAGGCTTCAATCACGTCTTGAGCAAGTCAACGAGACACTCAACCGATCACTGCCAGCAAGACCACCTCTCTATCACAGACCAGTCCCTCTACACTCCACTTCAAGTTACAGTTAGACATTTTTTTTTAATTATAGGTGAAGAACAAAGTTTATGACCCTTCTGCAGTTCATCACTTACAATTATAGGCACAAACTCTGTATTCAGCTGTTTCATGCACAATTTCATGATTGCCATGTCACTTAAGCTATACAGTACAGCAATGTAATACACCACTACAGAAGCCAAATTACTACTAACCTTAGAATTTTCACAACTGATATTACCTACTATGGTTGAAAGTACAGTGGTATAGCTATTGACAGGATAGGAAGCTGAGTGTGTCAAGGAGAGGATATAAGTGGTAGTAGTGTGGTTTCTGTATGTACTGGGTGTCCTGACTGAATGAGTCAACTTCTCTTTGGTGATTTCCACTAACCCCCATGCATTCAATAGTGTGTGTAGTGAATCATTTTGTAATATGTACAGGATGGCAATATTTGGGTTTAGTCGCTAATACTTTTGTTGAAATTTAGTTAGCCATCATAGGTCCAGTACATTCTGTTTAATCCCTTGAATTTTTCAAGTTCAAGCTTGACCAGTGATCTCAAGTATGATTGAAACTCTGAAACATCCTGCATGGTGTGCATGCAGTTTGTGCCTGTAAGACATGCTCTCTAGTGTACGGGTATGCTTTTAGGCACAAAATCTGAAAGATACAGTTTCTTTCACACCAGACGTTCACCACTAGTCTCGCAGGCGAGGAGAGAGTCTGGTCAAATTCCCATAAGGCTTTTGTGTTGCATACTCAGCAGCAGGGTGCCTAATGAAGTAGGTGTGAACATAAATTGGACGTGTTCTGAAAGGCAGGACTTCCGTTGAAGCACCACATTCATAAGCAACATGCCAAAAAAATGTTACATGATGGCAAGAAACACCTATAGTGCACTTTTGGCCGTGTGCAGAAAAGATAAGTCAGCAGAAAGTGTGGACAAGAGGACATGATTGGAGGGTGAAAAGCACCTGGCCAACTTTCAGGAGCAGCATTGATGAACATCATTATAGAACATGAATCTTACTAACAATTCCAGTTTTGTGCCCTTGGTGGCCTCTGTACTGGCTGACAGATATCCTGTCAAGCCTTGAAGAGCATTACTGAGGTTGCTGTACTGGCTATCATACTGTCAGTGAGTAGAGTGCGTCATGAGGTAAGAAAGGCAGGATGTGTATGCATGCATCCATGTAATGACACTAGTGACTTGCATTCATACACATCCTGTACTGACAGGATGCCATATGTATGTCCTCATACTCTCAGGCCAGTATAAATAGTGAACTACTTCCCACCAATAAAGCTGCATTCAAAGTGTACATCTAGCTGTTCCAAGCTTGTGTGAGTTGTGAATTCTAAGGAAATAAAAGAATAAGGTGAGATAAATCGAGCTTGAACTTTTTGTAGCTACTGCTTATCACGCTGTTGTGCAGTAATTTATACATGCACGCACATCATCCATAGCACATATACTTCCTTTCACAGGATTCCGCTTTCTCCTTAAAGGAGATGGATACTCTATATGGTTTGAGGAGGTCACTGGTGGTCATCTCTGTCCTCCTATCCATTACTGTCCCACATGTGGCAAGTAACAGGTTCCACATTCTAACATCACAAGACCAACCCTGCCCAGGACAGTTCACAGGAGATCCCTGCATCACCCTACAGCAGTATGCCAAGGGTGAGCACATCACGGATCCTGATGCCCCACATCCTAATCGAGTGATCTTGGACCTACAGCCAGGAATCCATTCCTTGTCATCAGTTCTCAGATCCTCAAACATGGATTTGTTTGAAATGCGGGGAGAAAATGCAACAATCTGGTGCACATTAACTCGTACAAACACATTTAACTTCCGACGTATTCGATCATTGCAAATCAGTGGCATCAATTTCAAGAGCTGTCCTCCTTTGGTATTAAGCCAAATAACAAATGCAAGTGTCTTGAACACTTCATTCCTTAACATGCCAAATCGGTGTCTGGTGATTCAATCTTCTTCAGTGCTACTCAAGCGATCAACATTTGTCAACAATTCTGTACAACTAGAACGAAGATTCCCAAGTTTAAGTTATTCAACAAGGTGTCGGGGAGGTGCTATTGATAGTCAACACTCTACAATCTCAGTGGAACAGTGTTCCTTCAGAAACAACAGTGCAACATGTAGATTTAGACCAAGATTTAGATCTCCTTACTACATTGTTGGCTGGGGAGGAGCAATAGCCACCAGACAACATACCAAGATGACAATAGCTGACAGTATACTTTCATTACAAACAGTGCAGGACAGCATGGTGGAGCAGTTTATGTAGATGGCAGTTCCATCTATTTTGAAAATTCATCATTCATCTTCAACTCGGCAGGCTTATAACGATTTGAAGAAGGGTTTCTGTTAGAAGAGGAGTCTGGAGGAGCAATTTCTGTTAATGGAACCATCATCAACTCAGTCACTATCAGCCAGAGTAACTTCATCAACAAGTGTTGCTTGTGTGAACAGTGCTTCAGTCTCCATTACAAACAGCAGCTTTAGCAATAATGCAGCATCCAGACATGCAGGAGTGCTCAGTGTGGAAGGCAGCACAGTGTTTATTAAGGGATCCAATTTTCACAACAACCAAGCAGGACATGATGGTGGAGTTATATTCACAAGGGTTTCTCCCATAACCCTCTCAGTCACTCAAAGTTCATTCACTAACAACTGGGCTGGTGGGAATGGTGGAGTTATGAATGTGGTGAGATCTGGTAGCCAGTTAGATATCAATGAGAGCAATTTCAGCTTTAACGAAGCGAACCGGAGAGGAGGAGTGTTGGCCATTGCAGGAAGTGAACTGAACATCAATCAAACAGCTATCTACAACAACATGGCAGCACTGGGAGGGGTCATTAGTGCTTGTAACAGTGTTGTCACTGTTCCAGAAGTACTCACTGTCAGTGAAGACCCTGCCAGTAATTTTCAATGCCACCTCTATGATGGAAACACAACCACAAGTGATATTTCTACAACAGTTGAACCCACTGTTCCACGTGTGGCAAGTAATAGGTTCCACATTTTAACATCACAAGACCAACCCTGCCCAGGACAGTTCACAGGAGATCTCTGCATCACCCTACAGCAGTATGCCAGGGGTAAGCACATCACGGATCCTGGTGCCCCACGTCCTAATCGAGCTATCTTGGACCTACAGCCAGGAATCCATTCCTTGTCATCAGTTCTCAGATCCTCAGTTCTCAGATCCTCAAACATGGATTTGTTTGAAATGCGGGGAGAAAACACAACAATCTACTGCACTAGATTAACTCGTACAAGCACATTTAACTTCCGACGTATTCGATCTTTTCAAATCAGTGGCATCAATTTCAAGAGCTGTCCTCCTTTGGTATTAAGCCAAATAACAAATGCAAGTGTCTTGAACACTTCATTCCTTAACATGCCAAATCGGTGTCTGGTGATTCAATCTTCTTCAGTGCTACTCAAGCTGTCAACATTTGTCAACAATTTTGTACAACTAGAACGAAGAAGATATGGATATCCAAGGCCAGTAAATTGTCGGGGAGGAGCTATCGATAGTCAACGGTCTACAATCTCAGTGGAACAGTGTTCCTTCCGAAACAACAGAGCAACGTGTAGAGCTAGGACAGGATATAGTTCTCCTAATAGTATTGTTGGTTGGGGAGGAGCAATAGCCACCAGACAAAATACCAAGATGACAATAGCTGACAGTACTTTCATTACAAACAGTGCAGGATGGCATGGTGGAGCAGTTTATGTAGATGGTGGTTCCATCCATGTTGAAAATTCATCATTCATCTTCAACTCAGCAGGCTTGTTTCGACATCGATTAGGGTTTCTATTACGTGAGGAGTCTGGAGGAGCAATTTCTGTTAATGGAATCATCATCAACTCAGTCACTATCGGCCAGAGTAACTTCATCAACAATACAGCTACCACAGGAGGAGGCCTTTCCATATTGCATAGAGGTACTTCGGATGATCTTAATGTCTCCATAGCAGAAAGCAGCTTCATCAATAATGGAGCTAGGCACAGGGGAGGAGGAATCTACATATCTGGTGACCGTACTCGTATCTCTGTACAACAGAGTAACTTTACCAATAATAATAATAATGTAGATAGGGGATCCGTTGGAGGAGCACTGTGGTTTTCTGGTGACAACGGTTTGATCACCATACTCCAGAGTACTTTCATCAACAATATAGCCAGCCAGCTTCAAGGTAGTGGAGGTGGAGCTCTAAATGCAAATGGACGGAATACTAGTATATTGTTCACAGAGAGCATCTTTGTTAACAACTCAGCTTTTGCATGTGCAGTTCTTAGTGCCAAGGGTTCCAGTCTAAATGTTACCTTCACTGGGAGCATTTTCACAGACAACAAAGTAAGTGAGATATCTACTCAGTCTGATGCAGATATCCAAGCTAATAGTGGTGGTGTTGCTTGTGTGAACGGCGCTTCGGTCTCCATTACAAACAGCAGCTTTAGCAATAATGCAGCATCCAGACATGCAGGAGTGCTCAGTGTGGAAGGCAGCACAGTGTCTATCAAGGGATCCAATTTTCACAACAACCGAGCAGGGGATAATGGTGGAGTTATATTCACAATGGAGTCTCCCATAACCCTCTCAGTCACTCAAAGTTCATTCACTAACAACAGGGCTGGTGGGAATGGTGGAGTTATGAATGTGGTGAGATCTGGTAGCTGGTTAGACATCAATGAGAGTAACTTCAGCTTTAATGAAGCGAACCGGAGAGGAGGAGTGTTGGCCATTGCAGGAAGTGAACTGAACATCAATCAAACAGCTATCTACAACAACATGGCAACACTGGGAGGGGTCATTAGTGCTTGTAACAGTGTTGTCACTGTTCCAGAAGTACTCACTGTCAGTGAAGATCCTGCCAGTAATTTTCAATGCCACCTCTATGATGGAAACACAACCACAAGTGATACTTCTACAACAGTTGAATCCACTGTTCCACGTGTGGCAAGTAACAGGTTCCACATTTTAGCATCACAAGATCAACCCTGTCCAGGACAGTTCACAGGAGATCGCTGCATCACCCTACAGCAGTATGCCAGGGGTGAGCACATCACGGATCCTGGTGCCCCACGTCTTAACCGGGTTATCTTGGACCTGCAGCCAGGAATCCATTCCTTGTCATCAGTTCTCAGATCCTCAAGCATGGATTCATTTGAAATGTTGGCAGAAAACTCAACAATCCACTGCACTAGATTAACTGGTACAAATACATTTAATTTCCAACGTAATCGATCTTTTCAAATCAGTGGCATCAATTTCAAGAGCTGTCCTCCTTTGCTATTAAGCCAAATAACAAATGCAAGTGTCCTGAACACATCATTCCTTAACATGCCAAATCGGTGTGTGGTGATTCAATCTTCTTCAGTGCTATTCAAGATGTCAACATTTGTCAACAATTTCGTACAACTAGAACGAAGAAGATATCGATATCCAAGTTTAACATATTTAGCAAATTGTCGGGGAGGAGCCATCGATAGTCAACGGTCTGCAATCTTAGTGGAACAGTGTTCCTTCCGAAACAACAGAGCAACATGTAGAGCTTGGTCAAGATTTAGTTATCGTGGTCACATTGTTGGCTGGGGAGGAGCAATAGCCACCAGACAAAATACCAAGATGACAATAGCTGACAGTACTTTCATTACAAACAGTGCAGGATGGCATGGTGGAGCAGTTTATGTAGATGGTGGTTCCATCCATGTTGAAAATTCATCATTCATCTTCAACTCAGCAGGCTTATTACGATTTCAAGAAGGGTTTCCATTAAGGGAGGAGTCTGGAGGAGCAATTTCTGTTAATGGAACCATCATCAACTCAGTCACTATCAGCCAGAGTAACTTCATCAACAATACAGCTACCACAGGAGGAGGCCTTTCCATATTGCATAGAGGTACTTCGGATGATCTTAATGTCTCCATAGCAGAAAGCAACTTCATCAATAATGGAGCTAGGCACAGGGGAGGAGGAATCTACATATCAGGTGACCGTACTCGTATCTCTGTACAACAGAGTAACTTTACCAATAATAATAATAATGTAGATAGGGGATCCGTTGGAGGAGCACTGTGGTTTTCTGGTGACAATGGTTTGATCACCATACTCCAGAGTACTTTCATCAACAATATAGCCAGCCAGCTTCAAGGTAGTGGAGGTGGAGCCCTAAACGCAAATGGGCGGAATACTAGTATATTGTTCACAGAGAGCATCTTTGTTAACAACTCAGCTTTTGCATGTGCAGTTCTTAGTGCCAAGGGTTCCAGTCTAAATGTTACCTTCACTGGGAGCATTTTCACAGACAACAAAGTAAGTGAGATATCTACCCAGTCTGATGCAGATATCCAAGCTAATAGTGGTGGTGTTGCTTGTGTGAACAGTGCTTCGGTCTCCATTACAAACAGCAACTTTAGCAATAATGCAGCATCCAGACATGCAGGAGTGCTCAGGGTAGAAGGCAGCACAGTGTCTATCAAGGGATCCAATTTTCACAACAACCGAGCAGGGCATAATGGTGGAGTTATATTCACAATGGAGTCTCCCATAACACTCTCAGTCACTCAAAGTTCATTCACTAACAACAGGGCTGGTGGGAATGGTGGAGTTATGAATGTGGTGAGATCTGGTAGCCGGTTAGACATCAATGAGAGCAACTTCAGCTTTAATGAAGCGAACCAGAGAGGAGGAGTGTTGGCTATTGCAGGAAGTGAACTGAACATCAATCAAACAGCTATCTACATCAACACGGCAGCACTGGGAGGGGTCATTAGTGCTTGTAACAGTGTTGTCACTGTTCCAGAAGTACTCACTGTCAGTGAAGACCCTGCCAGTAATTTTCAATGTCACCTATGATGGAAACACAACCACAAGTGATATTTCTACAACAGTTGAACCCACTGTTCCGCGTGTGGCAAATAATAGGTTCCACATTTTAACATCACAAGACCAACCCTGCCCAGGACAGTTTACAGGAGATCCCTGCATCACCCTACAGCAGTATGCCAGGGGTGAGCACATCACAGATCCTGACGCCCCACATCCTAATCGAGTGATCTTGGACCTGCAGCCAGGAATCCATTCCTTGTCATCAGTTCTCAGATCCTCAAACATGGATTTGTTTGAAATGCGGGGAGAAAATGCAACAATCTGGTGCACATTAACTCGTACAAACACATTTAACTTCCGACGTATCCGATCTTTGCAAATCAGTGGCATCAATTTCAATAGCTGTCCTCCTTTGGTATTAAGCCAAATAACAAATGCACATGTCTTGAACACATCATTCCTTAACATGCCAAATCGGTGTCTGGTGATTCAATCTTCTTCAGTGCTACTCAAGCTGTCAACATTTGTCAACAATTTCGTACAATTAGAACCAAGATTCCCAAGTTTAAGTTATTCAACAAGGTGTCGGGGAGGTGCTATTCATAGTCAACACTCTACAATCTCAGTGGAACAGTGTTCCTTCAGAAATAACAGTGCAATGTGTAGATTTAGACCAGGACGTAGATCTCCTTATTACATTGTTGGCTGGGGAGGAGCAATAGCCACCAGACAACATACCAAGATGACAATAGCTGACAGTACTTTCATTACAAACAGTGCAGGACAGCATGGTGGAGCAGTTCATGTAGATGGCGGTTCCATCCATGTTGAAAATTCATCATTCATCTTCAACTCGGCAGGCTTATTACGATTTGAAGAAGGGTTTCTGTTAGAAGAGGAGTCTGGAGGAGCAATTTCTGTTAGCGGAATCATCATCAACTCAGTCACTATCAGCCAGAGTAACTTCATCAACAATACAGCTACCACAGGAGGAGGCCTTTCCATATTGCATAGAGGTACTTCGGATGATCTTAATGTCTCCATAGCAGAAAGCAGCTTCATCAATAATGGAGCTAGGCACAGGGGAGGAGGGACGTACATATCTGCTGACCGTACTAGTATCTCTGTACAACAGAGCAGCTTCACCAATAACACAGGTGGAGGCCTTGGAGGAGGAGGAATGTACATATCTGGTGACCGTACTCGTATCTCTGTACACAAGAGTAACTTCACCAATAATAGTGTTGTGGAAAGGGGATCTGTTGGAGGAGCACTGTGGTTTTCTGGTGACAATGGTTTGATCACCATACTCCAGAGTACTTTCATCAACAATACAGCCAGCCAGCTTCAAGGTAGTGGAGGTGGAGCTCTAAATGCAAATGGACGGAATACTAGTATATTGTTTACAGAGAGCATCTTTATTAACAACTCAGCTTTTGCATGTGCAGTTCTTAGTGCCAAGGGTTCCAGTCTAAATGTTACCTTCACTGGGAGCATTATCACAGACAACAAAGTAAGTGAAATATCTACCCAGTCTGATGCAGATATCCAAGCTAATAGTGGTGGTGTTGCTTGTGTGAACAGTGCTTTAGTCTCCATCACAAAAAGCAGCTTTAGCAATAATGTAGCATCCAGACATGCAGGAGTGCTCAGTGTGGAAGGCAGCACAGTGTCTATCAAGGGATCCAATTTTCACAACAACCGAGCAGGGCATAATGGTGGAGTTATATTCACAATGGAGTCTCCCATAACACTCTCAGTCACTCAAAGTTCATTCACTAACAACAGGGCTGGTGGGAACGGTGGAGTTATGAATGTGGTGAGATCTGGTAGCCGGTTAGATATCAATGAGAGCAATTTCAGCTTTAATGAAGCCAACCAGAGAGGAGGAGTGTTGGCCATTGCAGGAAGTGAACTGAACATCAATCAAACAGCTATCTACCACAACACGGCAGCACTGGGAGGGGTAATTAGTGCTTGTAACAGTGTTGTCACTGTTCCAGAAGTACTCACTGTCAGTGAAGATCCTGCTGACAATTTCTTGTGCATTCTATATGATGGGAATCTGTGTGATATAAGCACACCTACTTCTACAGTGGTAGGAGTCACGGTCACAACATATTTTCCTATCCCATCAACTACTAGCACCACAATTTCTAGTCAAGTGAGCACTCGTATACTTGACCCTACACCTTACCCTACAGCTAGCATCCCAACTGAAGCTACAACTGTCTCCTCAACTCACATTAACACAACGGCTGGTCCTGCAGATGATATCATACATACTTCTACAGCAGATGAAGTCCAGGTCACTACCATGACAGTTACTATTCACCCATCAACTACTAGCACAGTATCTAGTGCAGTGAGTACTCGTATACTTAATCCCACACCTCACCCTGCTACTGAAGTCAGTCTGATGACTACACCTAGCATCCTCACTGCTACAACCATCCCCACAACTGAATTCAGCACAACTACTGGCGCTGTAACTGATAGCACACCTACTACCACAGCAGATGAAACCATCACAACAAGAATTATCACTAGCCCTCCGACTACACCTAGCACTCTGACTGAAGCTACGACGATCCTCCCAACTCATGTTAGCACAAATGCTGGTCCTGTAGCTGTTACAACTCAGCAGATCACATCTATAACCAGTACTGACCCTCCACTTGACTCTATCACTAGTCAAGGGAGCACAACATTTGGTTCTACAACTGATGGTATGACTAGTAACCCTTCAGTCGATACTAGTACCATAGTGACTGATCTTGGTAACCAGAATGGAAACACAATGGCATCTCCAAGATCAAGTGGAACTATCACTATTGCAATCATTAATGTTTCGCTTGGTATTTCCAGTTATTTGTATCTTGGTTGGACTATAGTTATCAGTAAGTAGGCGATATAGCTAGTGTATGTGTATGGTTCTAGGCCACAATGTAGACCATTAGGGTTTATTATATGTTCAGTCAGTGTGTCATGCTGCATGTATGTTTGTTGTTCTGATGTTCATATTTAGCTGACTGCAAGTGTAAAGGTTATTATTACATTAGTGTTAGACCCACAACCCTACTGTATCTGACATTTAATATGGAACATCCAGATATCATCAAATCGCATGGATCCAAACCTACAACATGCATGCAGGATATTGCATGTTGTAGGTACAGACTGCAACGCACATCACTAATAATTGTTGCAGTTAAAATGACAGACTAAAGATCATGTTGAAACGAAGACAAAGGCCACACAAACTACTTTATTAGTTTCTCACCCACTTACAAACAGAAACAGAAGCAGGCAGGAGAAACTAATTATTATATAACTCTCACCATAATACAAAGCTATACTGGAAAATATCCATCTGTATTGCTACAAGTGCGCAGTACGAGTAACAATGCCAACCGTAGCAAACAAGTGATATTTATAGCTTGGTACTATGGTGATAACGATTTTATCATACGAACCTTTGATTTCATTGCACGTTCAGATATAACGCGTGTGACTTGCAGTACCTGATACAGATTCTCACGTGACTTGTAGCACTGACACATGACTTGCAGTACTGATGCGGATTCTTGCGTGACTTGTAGTAAAAAATATGTTTGTTTTCTTACAAACTAGCTACATGCATGCAGCTGCAAGGCTTCCCTATTGACTCCCCCATACATTTGCATGAGTTAGAGGTATGATAATTCTAGTGAACAGCTAGAGTGGGACATTTCTGTAAACCCAGGGTGAGCTACCACAAGAGAGAAGACAAAAATGTTAATCCTAGCTCAGTTTAAGCAATTGTCCATGTAATATGCACTTGACACATTGATGAGCCATAGCACGCACATAACTAAACTGCACATAAATAATGAAGCAGTAGGCAGGTGTGCAAGATGCATGTAAGCAGGGACATTGCGAGCAGGGACATTACGAGTGCATGGGGACGTTGACAGTTCAAAGCTTAGATGTAGGCAGAGTAAATTGGCTAATGCATGTACGTACACACGGAATAAATACAGTATAAAATTGCATTGTAAAGCAAGAACAAAATTGCAGAAACATCTTAGTAAAAAACTTGAAGCAATATCAAAATATAGTAAATACCATGAAATCAAGTTCTATAATACATCATTGAACTGGTTGTTGTCATATGATTTTCAGAGATTGTGAGGCAACAAAAGACTCGCCACCAGAGAGGGTGAAGGGCTTGGAAACATATCCAGCTTCAACACAAACCATGTTTGAATACTGTGGGATAGGGTATGCCTTATGAAGAACATCAGTATTTGTACAGTAACTGTTTAGCCAGTTTCAGCAAGCTAGTATAACAAGATGTCTTAAATAGTTAAGCAATGGGCTATTGTCAGAGAAAGAATTGACGTTACCAAATTGAATACAATGCTGTTCTAATGGCAGCTTAAGTGGAAAACTATTGCAGGGTATGACATTCAGAGATAGTTTCTCCACTCAATGTAAGTTTGACAAAAACTGCTTTATTAAGATACCACATGCTCTAACAACGTTGTCAAATAGCATACTCATAGAGCTCCAACAATGAGAAAGCAATACTGATGAGATCTATACTCCTGCTAAACTGAAATTTGAATAGACATTCATGCATGTTACTATAACAACATATATTGCATGTGGCTGTGTAGACAATTGCTACAAACACTTCAGTCAATTGTGACTGTTGGACTGAACATGACACTATTTTAATAGTTAACTCACTTCGTCATCTCCAAAGTCACTCATTGCCTTTGCTTTCTCAGCCCAAGGATTCCAAATCACTGCATGAATATAGGAGTACATAGCTAGCTACCTAATCCTCCCCATCGTAGCTGAATGGTTTGGTACTTGAGCTGCAACTGATGAAACTAGTTCACGTATATAGGAGGAACTCAAGCATTTGCCTCATTTTAAGTGTATAGTGTATTTTATTCAACACCTTCATGTGTTTTGGGTGTGACAAGGAATTGCATGGCTACCTTAACCTTACCAGTATCAGGGAAGTTTGTTTTTGTCAAGCAGATACTCTTTCCACCTGCCACATTTGTGATGACATGGTCTTTCACTGCATTCATGTATACACTGAGGGAGTGGACAACAAAAGAACATTATATACTCCACTGTGACATCTCAATCAGAGCAAGCTGACTATGAAACTTTGGTATGGAGTTATATAGCTGGCTGCGGATTGTGTATGTGTGTTAGTGCAACATGTATAATATGGTTTACGGAAAGTGGAGTCTATAATGGTGTTACAAAACTATTTGCAAGATTGCTAGCTGTTTTATGGTAGTGACAGGTAATATATTACACATTGCCAGTGTACCTGTCAGTGAACTGTGAAACTGTCTTTGGCTCACTGTGCTCCTGTTTCACTAGTCCACCGTCGGTCTCAATAGAAGAGGAGAAGAGAGAAGAGAAGGGAGAGAGGGGTAAGAAAATACTATCAATAGAGTCTGCCAAGTGAGTTTGTTCATCAATTTGTGTTTCATGTCTATGATAGAACCTCTAGTATAGATATTAAGTCCCACATTGTTCCCTGCACTGTACTCCAAGTTTAGTCAATCATATCCAGGCAAGGGTGGCGGAACCGGGGAGGCTAGGCCAATTCTTGACCTGGAACCTGTAGGTAGGCCTGAGTAACTATGATCAGTAAAGCTCACCTTGGGTCTTGAACTCGTGCGTTCGATATTATTACCATATCACGCAAAAAACAAAAAACTCTGAGATATCAATTACAGTGCTTAAACAAACAGTGCTTACTTATGCTTAGATTCTTGCCTCACACCGAAGTAAAGAGATTTTAGATGTTATGACGAAAAATAGAGGAAAGAGAAAAGGCCGGTAGTTGCTGGGAATCAAACCCAGGACACCTGGCTTGTGCAGCCGGCAGTCGCTGGGAATCGAACTCTGGACACCTGGCTTGTGCAGCCGGCAGTCGCTGGGAATCGAACTCTGGACACCTGGCTTGTGCAGCTGGCACTCGCTGGGAAGTTCGATGGCAGAGCACTGGCTGCACAAGCCAGGTGTCTTGGAGTTTGATTCCCAGCGACTGCCGGCCTTTTCACTTTCCTCTATTTCACCTCATGACATCTAAAGATCTTTTTAGTGCTCACTTATTAATTGGAAGCATGTATTTAACAATACAGCAGTCAAAGTTGAATACGGTGAATCATTTTATTTCTATGCTCAAAGAACTTCCAGGCTGATACATATGTAATAATGTTTTACCTTATCCACATAACCCAACCCTCCTAAGCCGGAGATAGTTGTCTTGGTCACATCAGGAAGTCGGAAGTATGTGTGCAGTAGACATGTGAATTCAAATGAAGCAGTTTCTGTAGAGGAAGCAGATCGACTATTTATGAATAATCAACAAACCACATCTTCCTATTGTGTAACACAGTGTTATAAGTCTAGTATGTGATGCTTTTAGTTAGACAAGTGTATAATGTACCATTTAGGTTCTTAATAGCAAGCTGTGTGACAAGACCATCAGCTTTCACAGTGACTGTGTACTGCACCTCAAACCTAACGCACGAGAAGAGTAACATCAATCAACAATGGGACAAACATAATGTAACAAACGAATTACTAATGTTAATTTAAAAGGATTTAACATGTGTTAAGTTGGTAGCCTCATTCTCAGGCCACTCCCAGATTTTATGGGAGCGGCTTGGGAACGAGGCTAATAAGTTGGTGAGTAATGTATTATTAGAGACAATGAATCCAATTAATGAAGGTCATATCTCAAAACCTGGGACAAGGACATAATGACTAAATATACACATCACATACTGACGTTACATTATGTATGTACATACTTGTTTCCATTCCACATCTTCCTGGTGTCCTCAGTGTCATGCAGACAGAACACAGCACTTACATCACCATTCCCATCCTAACAATTATTGGAAAAATGCATGTATAGTGAGTTGTTATATCACTGATTCAACACTTTATATAATACATGGATACGAGGGAATGATGATGGTATCTCAGAACGGTCATATCACTCATCAACATATATCAACAAGATTTAGGGATTGTAATATGTCTGTATATACCTACCTTGGTTGGTCCGGATGAGAGCTGCCACTTGGAGATTCTGACAAAACCATGCTGTGGTCCCAAATCCCAAGGACCAAAGCAGGCTGAAGAAAGAAGAGTTTATGGTTTATGGTGCATGGCATGCAGTATACATACATACATGCAAATGCTAGTATCCCATGTCCTGGGGCTACCATTGTGCCACACTTTAATATAACTGTTAACCCTTACCGTCGTTTAGCATCGCCACACATTATCATTTGATGCAGTTTGTTTTGAAGATAGGTTTTGCACTAGCAAGAAAAGGTGGGATAGGGGGAGATGGGTGGGCATATTCAAGATATGCCGTGCACATGGCGGCTGCCTTGGCTAGCTGTAGAATGGCCTTGGTCAGCACTGGCTGGACCACTTCTCACCCTGTTGGCACAAATGGGTGTAGAAACCACTCCTCTCCCCTTGTAGGGGTACCATTTCTGGTACAGTAGGCAGTTTTTCGGTCAGGAGGAGTGTTGGCTGGTCAGAGAGCCCTAACCATTGAAAGCTTGCTAATGAGTGGGTGTGGTCAAGATCACGAACCCGCAGAGATTGCCTCAAAGAAGCATTGGCTCAAGTTTCCAGTGCTAGCTCCGAGCAGAAGTGGAAATACGGCCCAAGGAAGGTATTAATAGCCTAAATAAGACCTCTAGTGAATGGCCTATGGTGGTTAAAGAGTTAAAGACTTGTATGTGTGCTGCCACTCATATTTACATGCATCAATGTCACCCATGCAAGAATAGACAGTACATATAGTAACTGTGGCTAATTATTACTTACGAAAGACAACAGGGATACCTCCTCTGATTGCTTTCTTGTTGCCAAAGACAGCATTCTTGCTGCATTGAGATCAGAGAGCCAAGGGAAAAATGACATTAAAGAACAAGGTCAGACTGTGTAAGGCTGCTCGCAGGATTTTTAAAAAAAGGTAAGCACTATGTTGAAAGCATGTCTCAGTGCACTTGCACTGACTAACTGCTTTGGCTCTTGTTGGTGGTGAATGCTCCGAGTCTTCAGCTGTGTCTTCACCTGTGTCTTCATCACTGGCATTGTGACCCTGTCCACCATGGTCGTTCGAGCTTCCCTCGGTATGCCTACCAAACTTGAAGCAGAAGCACCAGAGGGATTTGAAACTGCCATGGCGTATTTCAAAATAGTCATGATCTCTGACAGCTAGCTCGCTGTAGTGCGTTCGCTAGATAGATCACGTGTTTTATCCCATGATATGACTGGCTGTGCAGAGTCAGGCACACCTACTGGCTGTTTTAGACTATCAGGACTTACAACAGGCAAAAATACTAGCACAGAACAAAAGGGTACGCACATGTGTATTGTGTGTATATACTATTGGCACCCTTGCTATGTAGGCAGATACTCACCAATGGCAAATTTCTTTCTTTTTCCTTACCTGACAAAGACCATCTCAGTGCCATCGTGGATCCATGATTGTAGAGTAGCTCCTTTATACATGTAGGAAAGAATGCATACAACAGTAGCCATAGGAGAGATGCTAATCATAAGGTGGTCTTTGGCCATTCCAGTGTCGTACATCACTTAAACATGGACTGTCATTGACCACAGTGTAGTGTATGTATACAGAAGAGCCTTGCATGCACACAAAACAGGGCAAATGCAAATGAGATAATGATCGTATATAATACCACTGTGGTAGTGAACAAAGTAAAGAGGAAGGGCTGGCTGGGTTTATTACCCTTGTTATATAGACCCTTGAACAAATGCTGTGGCAATTCAACATAGAATACCAGGGCTTATAGCCTCATTTATTAAGTGGAGTCAGACTGATGGAGAACAAGTGAGTTTGTTATAATGGTGGTACACGTACATACGAGTTTGTAGAAGCTGAGGTAAATTGATTGGGGGAGGCACTCAGTGATAACCAGTCAGACCCACTTATTAGTCTTGTAAGCCACACCGTTCGCAATGAGAAGAAGGGTCTGGTCTCGCTGCGTCTGATGAGTTGTCACCAAAGAATGTACAGCGTGGTTAGATAATAAAATCCTGACATCTGCAAACACATACTAAGATTAACCTGATGAAGAGTGGCACAGATCATTCGAAACATTGCCAGTAAAATTTCTATTCAGCTGTGTGTTAGTCCAACAAATCTTAGTAGATTCAGTTACTGCAGCACCACGTCTCTCCCAACTACGTATCTGTAAAACATGTGACGTAATGGGTACTCCAAACAGCGCAGATGTCATTGCTCACAGCAACATTCTGCTGTGGCAACCACTCAACAGTTGCAGCATGACCAGACCCTTCCTCTCTTTGCAAAGGGTGTGGCTTGCGAGACTGGAGTTGAATGCTGTAATGTGTCATGCACGTGACAAAATACTGGTTCGTACTAAATGATGCAGCAAAAATAAAGACTTGTATACTCAAGTCACCAGATCTTTTCCGTTTTTTATAAAGGAGGGCTGGCTTACAAGACTAACAAAAGACAAAAGTCCTGGGAAGAACAGCTGAACACCGTATAGAGCCTAATTTTGTGGTTTAGGTCAGTTCTTCAGACAATGGGGTTTTACTGCTGTGAATATGTTAATGCTTACCATGTAGATTAACCACTGCTTTGTTCTTATCGTCCCTGCAAACCTCAATCAACACCCGTTGGGCAGCCATCGTAGAAGGTGATCACGTGCAGCAACTGTAGGCGCGCGCCGTACAGCTGTACAGACATTCTTTTGGCAACTGATCGCTGTTTGGCACGCTTTTTTTCTGGCCTTGGGCCAAGGCCGACGATGTCTGTTGCAGATGTACCGCTTCCTGGGGGTGGCTCTGCGAATGATAAGTTATTCGACTTCTGCAGGAGATTACCAAAAGTGGTATAGGCCATGCACTTCTGTAAACTTGAGGCACAGTAATTGCCATTTGTGAACTTCTGTGTACCATTCTACACAAATTATTGAAATGGCCAATGTTAACCTATTGATTTGCAGGAACTGCATGCTCATCTAAATGGATCTATTAGTGCTGCTACTATGAAAAAGTTGCTGAAAAGGTATGCAGACAAGGTTTCCCAGTGCACTGAGGGCGAAAGAACCATCCCAGAACTGTGGGAAACCACCATTGCCAAGGGAGAGAAGAGAACTCTAGATGAGTACGTTTAAAGTCTCTTCTGGTACTTGATTGCTGCTAACGTGTTACGGATTCCTTTCAAGACCTAGCTAGTCTCGTTCCCATACCCTCGGTACGGTACACTCACTTGGTGAGTCTTGGTGAGGGTCTGGGAACGAGACTATTCAAGACCTATCTTGGTAGATGGAATGTAGCCTAGCCTCATTCCCAGGCCTTCCAGTCTTTTATACTTGTCCATTTTTGTCTACTGCAAGCGTTAAAGTACTAGAGCCAGGAATGAGGCTAGTGTCACCTACTTATATATAAATGACAGCAAGGATTCTTTGCAAAGACAGTACATAGTATACAGCAGGAAAAAACTTTATTTGCAAAAATGTTATGTATACCATTTTTGTTGAAGAATCCTTGAAGGTTTTACAAAGTGTGGTAACATGAATCCCAAGGAGCTCATTTTTTGTAAGTATAGGTCTTGAAGATTGCGATTCGTCTTAGTGAGTACTACATCTTTTCATTCTGTTATAGATGCTTTTCAATGTTCAAGATCATCCATACTGTTGTTGATGATGAAGAAGCTGTTGCAATGGCAAGTCAATTACAATTCAAAGTACCCTTCTCCGGCTCCCCCCATAACACTTAGAGTGATTTGTACAACTTTGTAATCTCATTGTGTCGCTTTACCTGCAAGAAAAAGCAGGACGAGGGCTTAGAGGTTTTAGTCATGTATGTGCTAGTGACTGCATTGATTGTTTATACATCTGGAGCCAGCATTTCATTCTGTGCATTTGTTCTTCTGTCCACCTGTCCATCTTAAAGGGGAGATCCTGTCCAAGAGGCATAGGATACAATAACAGCATATGTATGTGAGCCATGTACGGCTTATCGTTTACAAGAGCTGTGTCTGGAGGAGTGTGAGCTGGAGCTCAGGATGATTGACCAGCTGATAATGAATGGTCTATGTATATATCTCTTCCATGCAGGCTGCACATGACGTAGTGAAGGATTTCTCAGCAGATGGAGTGGTGTATTTGGAACTTAGATCAACACCAAGAGCCAATCCCAAAACTGGTGTGTGGCGTGTGTGTGTGTGTGTGTGTGTGTGTGTGTGTGTGTGTGTGTGTGTGTGTGTGTGTGTGTGTGTGTGTGTGTGTGTGTGTGTGTGTGTGTGTGTGTGTGTGTGTAGATTGTGGGTATTTGCAGGTGTTTTATTAAACTTGTCCCCGAATTTTCCTAATTAGCACTCGCTCACAATGACTGTATCAGTCTCAAGTAGCTACTTCCAGCCCTGCCCACTCAGTGACCATCTATAGTTCTAATGAAGTAATGTGTCATGATCTTATTTTGGTTACCTCCATCTCTTTTCTCTCCTCCTCCAGGCATGACTAAACGATCATACATTGATGCAGTACTGCAGGGAATTGACAATGCTATTCGAAACAGTTCAAGTTGCATCTGTGTCAGGTAATGATAATGTGTCTACTCAAAGATGTACCACACATAGTTCCTTGTTTAGTATGCTGCAATACTATATGCCTTGTTCATTTACTCTAGCTGGCTAACTGAAGTAGGAGACATACACTTGTGTGTCTCCTGTGATCATAGCTTCCATTAGCACATTCACAGATCTATTTGGAACCTTTTAGTTGAACTAGCTAGCTAACTTGATGATTTGCCACAGGGCCTCAATACGTGCCAGGTATATATATAGTGACATCCATAAAACCACACACCCTCAGAGCAAACAAACTTGGGGTAGAGAAGCCACCAGAGATGGAAAGAGTTGCATCCTCAAGTCCAGCAGTAATGTTTGTTGAACTACCAGTTGTGATCTAGGTAAAGGTCATGACTTACCAACCATGCAGGTGTATACTAAGTCTCTTCTATATACAGTGTATCTACAGTGAATCCAATCCAACTGTGTGAGACTGTCACACATTTTCTGTGTGGTACTTACAGTGGTACTTACACACACAAGATCATGTGGTAACTCAAAAATAAGGAAAATACTCGGCATCACACTGTGATAAAGAGTACAAGATTACCTGTTCATGTAGTCTACTGGTGCATGTATCAATCTATCTTGGCATTCGGTGTTTTTGCACATGTATACTGTTCTTTTCATAGGCTATTGCTGTCCATTGATCGACGTCAGAGTGTAGCGGAGGCTATGGACACAGTTCACCTTGCAGTTGAATACAGTAGTCATGTCTCTTCTGAGCACCACACAAGGGTGGTGGGAATTGATCTCAGTGGAGATCCTAAGGTATGTATTGTATGTATACTAAATGGTTGAGCTCACTAACAATACAATGCCTCGTATCACCACTTAATTGTGGTGTGACATTAAGTGCTCAACAAGCAGTGCCAAATTAAAACTCAAACAGAACAGGAAGCCCACTCTATGTTATGGGATTAACCTAGCACAGTATGGTCTTCTATAAAAACTATACCTTAGGTAAAATGCTAAGGGAATGTAGATGTCTATGCAGGTGTTGTTGCTGTTTTCAGGCTGGAAATATGAAGGAATTGATACCGATTTTGAAATCTGCTAAAGAAAGTGGACTGAAGCTGTCACTACATATGGCAGAAGTAAGCAAAATGTTCCACCTCTGACACTCAACAGGCAGTTATGACCTTTGCATCGCAGTTGTGTTGAAAGTTTTCCCTTTGTGAACTGCAGATCCCCAACTGCAATGAAGAGACAAACCTTTTAATGAGTATAAAACCTGATCGTATTGGACATGGTACCTTCCTTCCTCCTTCTGTGGGAGGAACACAAGAGATTGTGGACCTGATTGCACTGCAGAAAATACCCATAGGTGTGTGCGGTAACAAGCTCTTAGAGCGAACTCCTGAAATTACAATAAATGGTAGACCACTTGACTAACATTATGTGTGCATATATAGATTATTAAGCTGTATACTAACCCTGGTCCAATTCAAATGGTGAAAGACTTGAAGAATTTGCCATAATTTTCCCACAGTAGGGTTACATGTCACATTTAGTTTGTGCCAGTTATCACCTATGATTGCTACTGTTCCCTCTAGAGATATGTTTGACATCAAATGTGAAAGGTCAAACAGTTTCTTCCTACGAGAATCACCAGCTAGGATTCTGGATGAAAAGAAATCACCCAATTACCATCTGTGTAAGTAGCTACTTATTGTAATGAAACACGTCCAATTTATCGTTAGTTGGACTTGAACAACTATATTTCACTGAGCATTAAGCAGACCTGTTTTCCAATAGACTGCTTTTTGCCAAAATCTGGATTTGAATCAGTTACTGGAAGCTTTTCTTATGCCTATACGCAGACTGATGACAAAGGAGTGTTTGAAGTATCTCTGACAGATGAATACTACATTGCAGCCCAGACATTCTCACTTAGCATAGATGAATTGTGGATATTGGCACAACAGTCAGTGGACTTCATTTTTGAAGGAGAATCATTTAAAGTGGGTCTCAAAGAAAGATGGAGCAAGAGAGAATAAGGATTTCCTCCCAAAGCAGCAAGAATACATGACTTGCGTAATTCATGCTTGTACGCTGATGTATATACTGATCAATTTTATGTTCATACATCTGATTAGTTGGTCTGTTCAATATCTAGTCTCTTGCATTTCAATCTCTTGCAAAGTCTGAAATACTGCTTGTGGTACTTGAGCCATGCACCATCAATTAAATGCCCAGGAATTATTGTCAGCCAAAAATAAATTAGCTGAGAAAGTAACTGTTTCTCTTCATCTTTACTCAGTTGAGAGGGCATTCTATGAACATTTCCAACTCTACATGGTCATATTTTATTCCCTGTGATAACGTCACATTTTGCAGCTACTGAATGAATGGAATCGAATGATTCATAGAAATAGCCCTCCCCTGTAATTCTATATACCGACCTGCTTCTTTCTGTCGTCCAGATCTAATTGCCAGTCACATCCACTTTAGATAATAACAATCATGCAATTAGTAATAGTTAAATCCCCCCCTGGGGGGTGGTCATTTTACACATTGGTGTCGGGCTACGACACCAATGTGTAAAACGACCACCCCCCAGGGAGGGATATAACTATTATATAACCTGTTACCTAGGCAATATCACTGTAGAGAAGAGATATGAGCAACATTCTTATATGTTGCCTAGGTAACGGGTTATATTATTTTTTCTACTTGGTCATAGAGATGTAACCACAAGCAAATTGAATGAAGTGCTAATGAGGACGGTCCCAAGGGTGTCTGCATTAGAGAGATTGCACTGGGTATCTCAATCTTTTGTAGAAGTAGTATAGGTGGTAGCTACTGTGTGTATGAAAGCTCAGTCATACACAAACAAGACTCTGTTTACCTTGTAAGGTTCAAGAGTGTAACTCAAAGTCTAAATTGTACCCTGAGATATGCTTGCAAGACTGCAAGGTTAGTGCCGTTTTACTGTAGCTAAAAGGTGGTCGAGTGTGTACTTAGCTTGATCACAAAGCTTCACCCATGAGCGAGAAGCTAGAATTCATTGTCCCTTATACCTTATACATTTACATTCCTTGTACCAATGTTCATGGTGAGGGGTGAGGGTGGTGTAACTGGACCTTGTTGGTGGACGAAAGTTTCATTCACGAGGGTAGGTGTACCATGGCACTGACAAATATGTGATCATACTGTATGTCCATTGCTTCCTCTGGCCTATGTGTTTACAACATAGGGCTTTTTTAACTCCAAAGTTCAAATATTCTGTTTCCCCCTAATATATCTCTTAGTTGGAGGCTATATACATTACTCTTGCAATCCCGGACCCCCAAACAGGGCAATAAATGACAGAATAGATAGACATGACTGCAAAGTACATGTAGAAGGGATAAAATGGCGTCAGCTCCACCTACTCGCGCGCATGCGCAGTGTTCTCGGAAAGTTATGAACTAGTCTCGATCTCGTGCCCAGACCCCCTTGCACTGGGAACGTGACTCGACAGAACGGTTCAAAGGTCAGTAACTCGGTCAGTAACAAGCCAGCCGAGTGCTTCACAGCCTTCAGGCTACCCACTTCACTGCTTTGATCTGAAGTTCTGTGTCTACTACTTGTTGACATGGGTGCCGCTCTTGCCCCAATTGCAGTTGGCGCGGGGGCGCTGCTAGGAGGTGTGGGACTGTTCCGCGGTGGTTCCAAAGTTGGAAATGCTGCTGAATCTATGGCTCATCAGACAGATCAGACATTGAAGGTTCTCACCGCAGAAGTGCAGCATATGCGCGAATTCGTGATCAAGGAGGCTTGGCCTGAAATAAATGCTACACTAGTCAAGTTGCATGGCACTCTTCATCATGTCGATGATTTTTTACTGACTGCTACTGACAGTCTTCCGATCATTGTAAGGGCCATAGCCATTCCTCTACTCGTTTACACAGCATTGCTGTGTTTGAGTTTGCAATCAAACATTTCTCGCAGATCAGCAGAGCGGATTATCGTGATTATTCTGTACTACATGAGCCTTTTCCTTGCCCTGTTCTTGATGGTCAATCTGATTCGGGACATTCTTGCCTTTGAACGTCCTCACAATGTGACAGTTTACATTATCATCATTCCAGCCATTGGTGTTGTAATCGAAGCTGTCCGTGATCTGTGGTATACTGTTAAACATTTCCCAGAAAGGTTTGCAGAACTGTTTGCTGAAGTTGTCGTCCGTCAGCCCATTTGTTGGTTTTTTAGTCCCATGATAAATGGCCAGAAATACAACAAGTACAACTTTCCAATTTTATACTTGGTTGTATTCAGCTTTTGTTGTATTTTGTGGGGTGGTTTGTGCTGTACAATGGCATATTGGTCACTAGCATACCTAATAGAGCTTAATAGAATGTATTCCCCGTGGAAAATGGCATTGATTTGCTATGCTGTCTTCTATGCACTTGCTTTTCTGGTAAACTTAATCACATTGATATTAATTTCTCTCATGATACGTCCATCATGGGCATACTATGCAAAGATGCAACACATTAAGCGTACATGTAAATAAGTTGCATAATGTGTTTACTATACATGTTGACTCACTTGACTGATTGAACCTCATTGGCTGCTTAATATATTGTTGCACGTGTGTATGTTAGCTAAACTACCTTATTTGATTATACATTTGGTTTGCCTTATTTTTGGTTCAATATCCCTGATCTGTGTATCACAATTTGAAGCTGCATGCTTCCTGCTGCGTTTGTATCATGTGACACTGTACACCTCTGTCATCTCATGCTTCAGTATATTTTCTTACATATCTCTTTTGTAAGGTCACACCATCTCATCACACTTAGCTACGTTGCACTTTGAGAAACTGATTGCTGCATGCATGCATGCATGCATGGTGGTTAGCAAATTATTTGGTTACTACAGTTGCGGGACTGTCCTTCTTACGCTAGCTCAAAGAATGCTTATAAAACATTTTGTGGGAAGCTAGTAAAGTTTACTCAAGTATCAGCTCCCACTGCATGGATTCTTTTCCAGCACTGCATTCACAAAATTTGCACAGTAAGGATAGTCACAACTGTAGCATCCAAATACTTGGCTAAAATATCAATTTTTTTTTGTAGTGTGGCCGGGTTTTGATGCCAGCACTCTGCCTTGTGTACATGGTGAAGCTGCAGTATACCTTTAGCATGATGGACTCATCTCCATCTCACAAAAAGGTATGCACAAACTCGAATTTTAGCACAGATTACATGCAGCTATAGTGCAGACTGAAGATCTAGGAAGAAGCTAGGTAAATGTACTGGCTGCTGTCAACTTACCCTTTATGCATGCATGCATAATTGCATATGAAGTTGCCCAACAGTGGGTGACCGAATCTTGAAACTTTCTTTGTTAAGAGTCCTATTGTGTCCAGCATCTCAACTCTCTAAGGATGGTCAGGATGCTCACACTCAACAACACGTACTTACTTTGTATTGAAATTCATCATCATGTCTGCACGATATCATAATGAATATGAATTGCAGTGTGTCTTTACTCAAAGTCACTGTATACTAGCTGCTACACTAATGCCTCTGATGCCAGTACAGTCATTATATAATCACAATATGATTGCGTTTCATGTGTGTGGTATAATAAATGCATTTGAGAAACAACAAAAGTTGTTTTTCAGAAGAGGTGTAGAAAAACTCTGAACTGCAAACAGGACAACACAAAACAGTTAAAATATATATGCTCAGCGTTATTTTCTCTTCCTAAAGGCTTGGATATGAGCAACTGCAAAATCTATTTCCTTACGAAAAGCAGGTTGCCTGGTGTCCATATTAACATCTTGATAGTCATTGTCATACACAAAGAAAAAGCGTGTGCAGACATAGTCACCATTTGGCGATACCCAAACGTCATTTTGCTTTTTGAGTTCTTTAGCTGTAACCACTGTGTGTGTGTGTGTGTGTGTGTGTGCATGTGTGTGCATGAGTGTGCATGTGTGTGCATGAGTGTGCGCATGTGCGTGTGTGCGTGTGTGTGCGTGTGCATGTGTGTGCATGAGTGTGTGTGCACATGACATTGTGTTATGAGAGGAAACCGGGTAAGTTATGTTGGCATACATCATAATACAATGGCTGTCAAAAGGTTAATACAAACTAACAGCCTAGCCTACCACGACTATATACTATGTGCCAGGCTATGTAGGCTGTTGACTTCTACTATTACGTCTACACAAGTGCAACGATAGAATTCTAACTTCATTCCATTGGCTAGCTAATAACTAACCTTCACAGAGAGCAAGACAGCGCAACGTTAACTTCCCTGCTAGACTCTCCCTCCTTCCTGGAGGCTAAAGGAAAGGGTGATATATACAGCTCATAATAAGAGTATGCTGTACATAATAGCATCCATGCTATCAGGAGAACATGCCAGGTGTGACCCACAAACCTCTGCCTTGCCACTTCCATAGTAGCCAGTGTAGCCAAACGAAACAGTAGACACAGGGCTGAGGTAGATTCCTTTCCCATATGCTGCACCATGAAGCTGTGTGAAGACAAATACAAAGTGCAATGCAAGGATCATCATTTCATTAAGGCCTACACTAGTTGGCAGTAGTTGGGTTTCAAAACTGCTGATAACCTTATATTTCACTGTACACATGGAGGCTATCATCATCATCATCCAAGCACTGACATTGTTAAACGCCCGAGTAGATTACCAAGTCCTGCAGTATAGGGACCTACACTGTACCTGATATTTCGTTCCAGAAGCATTGATCAGTCCCTTCCTCATGATGGAGTGCCAGTTTTCTATGCTAGAACCACTGGGAAGAATAAAAAGGTGAGGGAAAGGGTATAGCTATGCACAGGTTTACATAGTAGCACACAGACACTGATAGTTATCCTGATGTTCAGCCCCAGTTGCTGGTCAGTTCTTATTCCTGGGTCCAACTTATACAAGTCACAAAAAAAGTTTTCTGAATGAAAACAAGCACATGTAGGGATGGAACCCTCAAAAACCAGCCAAACAAGATGGGAATGACACCACAATACTTTCACATCATCCCTACATCTTGTGCTATTTTGCCAATTGTGCCTTGTGTTTGTTGTGTGCATAGGAGGGTTGTGGAAGGCAGTGGAGTGGGTAGTGCTAGGTGTGTAGTGCAGGTTAACGTGCATGGAGAGTGAGTTGTATTGTGGGTGGTTGCAACTTAATTCGTAGTGAGCATAGCAGACATGGCAGATATGGCTTGTCTTATATGCGGAAGGCTGTGGAGTGAGCAGTGCTGAGTGCCTTGTTGATGTGCAGTTATGTAGTGGGTGTGAATGGGCTAATGTGCATGTAGAGAGTTTTGTGGTGTGGATAGCTGCATGGCAAAATGGCACCCCTTGTAGCCAATGTGCCACCAATTTTGGGGGACCATTCCTATACATACGGCGTACTACCATACGCTATGATATAGCAAAAAGGTGAACATACATGTACAATCACCCATATTACTCAGCTACAAGGTATGAATATACTTGTGCTGATTAAAAACTACAAGGCATGTACATGTATGTGCTCATTACACCAAACCCATAAGTATTAGGTTCGGTTGACAGTATAAAATAGCCAGCTCTGGGGGAGTTTATCAACTCTGGTCTTCCTTCAGAGCGAATAAATCTTTCGCCTTTTACTAAAGATTTCCGTGGAGGAGGACACATTATGAGTGTGCACTGAATTTGTTGTATGCCCTCTTCACTGAGGGCTCATCTCATGAAAATGGAAATAATCCACTTCAAGCTGCTAGAAGTTTTGCTCACAGACTGATGTTATATCTCGTATTTAGTCACACAATATGTAAATTTCGGTGTTAAAATATCATGAGATTCTATTGCTTATTGTGAAGTCCTGGGTATGATTTGAAGCTCCTGGCAGTGCTAGTGAAGTGTGTTTTGATTAGCCACAGCTTTCTTGTATGCACATGCTCGAGTTCGCTTCAAACCTTGATGCTTCACGTGAAAATTTCAGTGCTAAAAAAGAAACTATGTCCTACAAAAATACTTTAATTATGTTGTAAAATCCCAGGTCTCAACAACTATGTATTTACAAACAGGCTTACTGGAAGGCAAATGTACTTCCATGTTTGGCCTTTGCTTGCTGGAAGAGAACCTCTTTTGCTGGTGGGCTGCTGATGAGAAGGAACTGGTACTTGGTCTTCATTGATTTCAGTTGCTAAAGAGACATTACAAATTCAGAATGACACACAGATAGTTGACTGGTGCAGGAAGGCTACATCAACTGAGAATTACAATGTCTGTGTCTGGAATTGACCATGATTTGTTGCTTGACAGCATAACACATTTAAACTGGTAGATACCAGACAAGCACATTTGTCAGCACCCTTGTTCCGTACTCAGGTGTTGTTAAGTGCATATACTTATATCTCCACAGGAAGGAAGTGAGTACCTAACACTGAGGTGCATTCGGTGTGTGCTTTATTTAGAGTTACACAGTGACTGCACACAAGCAGCACTTAATAATAGCAACTATGCGCTTATATAAGTGAAATCTGCTCAATAACGTGTGAGTAGCACTTTACTTTTTTCTGTACATTGCTCCAGCCTGGCCTACGTCTATTGAGTTACGCTCTCATCCCCAACTTCCAGCGAGAGAGAAGAATGGTCCACTAGGCCTCCTTCTATTCTGGTGGGTTGTAAACAGCTATTAGTCTAATCTCCAGATTGTATCCATGCTAGAAGGTAAGGTGAAGCATGACTAGTGTCTGCCCACCCATGTACCTGTGCTGTGCATTTCACAACATGGGGTTATCAAACTTGTGCCACTGGCTGCCTTTCATGAGTTCATAACACGCAGCTACAGGTCCTGTATTGCTTGAATGAAGGAAATTGACTTCACACTTACTCTGCCTTCAGGGAGAAGAACTATGTGAGCTCTGGAGGTTGCAATAATCCTGCATAAAACAAAGATATCACAAAAGAGAGTATTGAACGATGTATATCCATGTCCCCAATGAATCATAGCTTTGTTCTTTGTTCATACAGATCAAACTTACCACTGCATCAGAGGAAATGCCAGCTTATGATGCTTGTCTAAATCTTGCTTCAAGTTAGATGACCGCCCTTTCTGTGCACACAAAATACAGGATGAAAATATGTTAGCCGGCATATATACCTGTAGGCCTGTGTCCGGAGCAGTTACATGCTTCTCCGTTCTTAATTTGTTTTAGTATTATCTTATTTCATAGTTTTTTTGTTACTGTACCAGTATATTCTGTCGTGACTCCACTACTTCCTTCATCACTAGCTTTACCAAGTCAAAGTTCTTGTTCTGTAGATGTAAAGTAGAGCAGGGGCATGACTTTACATGTGAATAACAGCTTCCTCATGCATATAACTTCTGAACCAATTGCATATAGGTATGTAATAACTAGAGAGTGTATTTGATTGGCACTAGTAGTGTGTAGTACACATTCATCTTCATGAGTAGTGACAATATAGTCTGATAGAAAGGAGAGAGAGGAGGAAGAAGGACACAGATGACACATCATACATAGGTATTGTGACTGTAGCCTGAGATGGAGTAGAAGTAGAGAGAGAGAGAGAGAGAGAGGATAGGAAGAAAAAGGGTGGAGGGAGGAAGGAGAGGAGACTGAATGCGGATGGGAGGAAGGGGGACATTATTTAGCTACACATGTGAAGAGGAGGAAATTCAAGAAATACCTTAGGATCCAGTGCCAGCTTATTTGTATTCTCGGGGTCGACAATGGAGGGGAAGGGATCAAGAATGAGATTTGCTCTGTTACTGTTTGCAGCTGAATTGGCCATAGCTATCAGTAGGTCGACAACCTACATTAGGGAAGATAAGATATGATGGTAGAGTGATAGGTAGACAATCTATAAAGTTTCATTTGGATGTAACAAGCATCCAACTATGATGGCTTACAGTATTTCCACTTACCACTTCTCTACATTTTCACTAGTATAATTTACCACAATATCAGTGTATTGATCAGACCAGATCAGACATTTTTGGAGGTTGGAAACCTTGTATGTACACTACAGTCTTTGGCCAATCTGTTGCACACATTAAAACACTATTTCACTGGAACCTCTGCTATGCTATGTATGATGACATCAAAATAAAGTCGGTGGAAAGTACTAGTGCCAGTTGCCGGTACACACACTGCATGGGTGACTAAGACTCACATCAGCATCTGTGGCAATGGCTTCTGCAGCATCAGCCATGACTCCCAGGGTCTGGAAGGCAAACACACACAGCTCCCTTGTGCAAACACACGGCTGCAATCAAGGAAGATAGCATCACACATCAATTTTACAACATTGTGAAGATGCAGCAGACCCATGAAGGCAAACAGTTACTTAGTAACAGAATGAAACAACTTTATTCCAGTTTCAAAGGACATACTAATCACACTTTAGTAGCAATCCATAATCAAAACATAATCTATTCCATTGATGTGTGCTGCCATCTGGATGCCCATCTAATTTTGGGCCTCTTTGATTAACATGCCACACCAGAGAAAACCTATGCAGACAATGTCCCCCATTTGGATATAAGCCTTCCCCTTTCTTTAATTCCCAAGTCCTTGTTCGGTCACACTTGTTGAAACGTCCTATTTAAATTCTAAAATATCTCATTTGCGAGTATACATGTGCACACTATACAATAAAACAAGTGGTGATTGATATGCTCATATCTACCAACCCACCTTGATCAGTCCTGTTTCCACTACATGCCTTTCATCACAAATCACACAGAACTCATTCAGTGAACGGAACCGTTTCAGAGCATACTCCATACACTGTGGAAAAAAGAAATATCATTCTTTGACTGCTAATGTGGTAATTAATACTCACTGTGTCAAAATGTATGCACGGATCTTAAGTGATTGGATGGGATCAAAATAGGCCACACCCACATTACATCTTCTTTACCAAGATTGTTTTTGGAACCACAAAGCACAATACAATTTACTGACTCCATTATGTTTTGCCATCTGAGCTAGTATGAAAACAACATCACAATATCTCACCTGGTTATGTTACACTGTGTAATATACCTGTCCATCAATTTGCATATCAACTTACCTCATATCCAGGTTTTCCCCCTAGGTACAAGACTAGTTTAGACCATACCCCAAGATGCTCTCTGTGATTCGAGAGTGTCAGTGCTACAGTTCACCTTAGCAACTAGTGACCTAGCTTGGAGGGCTTTTACGTATGTAAGAAAACTTTCATTGTGTTGTGCAATCCTTGAGACTACCAAGGCTATGCCTTTTAAATGAAACTGTTATAAAGACACTGTTAAGTTTTTTTCCATCTAGCACCACTAGCTTTCCCATGTTTGTTGGTTAAGAAGGCTTCATCCACAGGGCAGGTACACCATGGTACTAATGAAATATGCACTCACATTGATGTTCAATGTTTCCTCTGGCCAGTGTATTAACTTTAAAAATTAGCAAGTCTAAACCGTACTCCAAGGTGCTCACAAAACCTAGGGTTTTTCTCTTTGTCAGATAATCAACATACCTGAGCTAGAAACCCATTATCCAGCAGTGGCACATCTTTATCCGCCTACACATCAGAAAAAGAGAAATCGTGAATCAAGCGAACCAAAATGTATCACAGTCATTGCATGCTTCTCTTAACATCCTTCCTTGCACTTCACTTGCATGCTATGTACTATACAGTAGAACTGCAGATATTACAGCACAAGGAAAAACAGAACTGGGAAATATATTAGCCCTGGTACTCTAGGCATGCCAGCTGGTTATGAATGCTGGCAGTCCATTGTATACCTGAATGTTTTCTTCATCTCCTTCAATGAAGTCCACCTGGGCCCCTATTGATCGCTGGCGAGCAATCCTGAGAGAGAAAGATCAACACAAGCAGTAGTTTGCAGTACGCATACCCATCAGTCACTTAGCAACTGTGTCAGATTTAGCTTGTTCCAGGAGTTACTGCTGTTGGTTGCAAACATTAACTGTACAACTAATGTGACTGCAACATTAACTGTACAACTAATGTGACTGCAACATTAGCTGTACAACTAATGTGGTTGCAACATTAACTGTATGTACAACTAATGCGGCTGCAACATTAACTGTATGTACAACTAATGCGGCTGCAACATTAACGGTACAACTAATGTGGCTGCAACATTAATGGTACAACTAATGTGGCTGCAACATTAACTGTATGTACAACTGCAACATTAATGGTACAACTAATGTGGCTGCAACATTAATTGTACAACTAATGTGGTTGCAACATTAACTGTATGTACAACTAATGTGGTTGCAACACTAACTGTATGTACAACTAATGCGGCTGCAACATTAACTGTATGTACAACTAATGCGGCTGCAACATTAATGGTACAACTAATGTGGCTGCAACATTAACTGTACAACTAATGTGGCTGCAACATTAATGGTACAACTAATGTGGCTGCAACATTAACTGTACAACTAATGTGGCTGCAACATTAATTGTACAACTAATGTGGTTGCAACATTAACTGTATGTACAACTAATGCGGCTGCAACATTAACTGTATGTACAACTAATGCGGCTGCAACATTAATGGTACAACTAATGTGGCTGCAACATTAACTGTACAACTAATGTGGCTGCAACATTAATGGTACAACTAATGTGGCTGCAACATTAACTGTATGTACAACTGCAACATTAACGGTACAACTAATGTGGCTGCAACATTAATTGTACAACTAATGTGGTTGCAACATTAACTGTACAACTAATGTGGTTGCAACACTAACTGTATGTACAACTAATGCGGCTGCAACATTAACTGTACAACTAATGCGGCTGCAACATTAATGGTACAACTAATGTGGCTGCAACATTAACTGTATGTACAACTAATGTGGCTGCAACATTAATGGTACAACTAATGTGGCTGCAACATTAACTGTACAACTAATGTGGCTGCAACATTAATGGTACAACTAATGTGGCTGCAACATTAACTGTATGTACAACTGCAACATTAACGGTACAACTAAGTGGCTGCAACATTAATTGTACAACTAATGCGGCTGCAACATTAACTGTATGTACAACTAATGTGGCTGCAACATTAATGGTACAACTAATGTGGCTGCAACATTAACTGTACAACTAATGTGGCTGCAACATTAATGGTACAACTAATGTGGCTGCAACATTAACTGTACAACTAATGCGGCTGCAACATTAACTGTACAGGGTATAGTCCAGTGGCTATATTGCTCAGAGTAACACAGATCTTGCAAGTGTACACTAGCTTGATATCGTGAATCAACCTGGCATACAGAAAGCCTCTCCACTTCATACACACTGGGCTCCTTTATAGCAAAGGGGGGTTAATACAGAACTGACTAGCTAAGGCATCACCAATGCATTACCAGATAAAAGCATACAGACTATGTATGCAGCTACCGCCTTCAATGAATGCAAGCTGCAAGTCCTTATATGAGGCAGGTGAAACGAATGCAGAAAATAGCTTATTATGTGTTCGTCCTACTTGAAACAGGTACTATCAAATAGTGAAAAAATGTAGAACCACTGGAAATCAAACCCAGGGCCTCTAGCTGATTTCCACCATAGGCAAGATGGTGTGAGGTATTCTACTCATTTTAAGCTATGAGCAACTGTGGGTGTTGTTCTCACATTGTAGGTGGTGTTTTATGTTTAGATGGGGCTGGGGAGCGAGGAGGTGTCTTGCTCGCATAGTCCACAGACCGTTGAGCAAGCATGGCACAGGCACTCTCAAGATTGTTGTTTGTGGACTGAAGTGCATCTAACGACTCTTTGGCTCCAAACCCCATCTCTACCAAACGTGCCAGCATAGAATCCTTGTTTGTGGGTGTTTTGTCCAGCGACTGATCCTGTGGCTGTGGAGCATGCTGATGTTTTGATGTCTTCTGCACTGTTGGAAATAGACAGTCAAATGTATTCCCTAAATGTGACACATTGTGCCATTCCCACTTCATATCTACATCCATACCTGTACACACACGAGCATACCAAATCCCTAATCGTGATTGACTCACCTACAAATTTATAGCCCTACAGGTGCATGCTCCTGTGATTTTTTTTTTTAGATAGCCACTTCAGGTATATATACAATGCATAAACTATATTCTTTTGTAAATTAACTGAAAACATTATTCTTAGTTTGCTACCACCTTCCCTCCCAAAACAAAAGCAGCAACAGTCTGTGTACCTAGAGCTGTCACTTCTTAAATACAGCATATTTGTTGAGTATATACGTACATCTACACAGTCCCGATTAGGTCACCATTGGTTACATAGTTGCTTGCATCCCCCTCGCTACCATTATGATAGTAACTCACAGAGTTCTTCAACAATTGCACTTGAGAGGCCCTTCCACTGTTGAGAGACAAACGTCTGCATTATCCTGGACACAGGGGAGCATGTATTACAGTGATCAACATTACATAGCCAATGTTTATATGTACAATAACGTGTGACTTCACTATATGCTGGCATTATATATAGTGTAAAACCAAGTATTTTTAATTATGGGAAGAGGCTAATAAAGAAAACGCAACAAGCAGAAGAAATACCAACTGATATCATCTTGCCAATTGATATATCATTCATTTTAGTTGTGATTATCACTGAAGGACTGATCTGAAGCTCTCACTTTTTCATCTGGACACCTAGACCCACTTTCTTTCTCTCCCCTTTTGCAGATGGCAAGGCCTGGAACACATCCACCTGGGGCTCTGGGAAAGGTAAACACCACTACGATGATGATGCAATTAACTCTAAACAGCATTTCATACAAATTTAGTTCCCAGATATCTAATAACTATATACAACGGAACCTCTCTTAGAAACACTCCAGAAGTAAGACGTGTCCTAACTTCAGGTAAACATGTGTTTTTTCCCCTGAAAGTGAGGACAGCCTGCTCATCAGGACATCTTTCAAGAGTGTCAGTAGAGGGAGGTTTCCTTTCTCCTGGGACTCAAGTGACTGTCCAGCTAGTTAAAGACAAGAGTGCCACACGTCAGTGTCAACGTACCGAGACCATCCAGGTATCTGCTGACACTGCGGATGTGTAACAAAATCACAAGGGGCTCTGAGAGTTTCACTCCCCATGCTGATGCAGTGTGCTCCTGTGACACACGGAAAGAACACATAACAGGATCAATCACTTAACAAATTACTGAACAGTTTACATTAAAAGGTCAAGATGTAGTACAAGAGTAATCCTCAGTTAACTGAACTACCAGCACAGACAGTTGGCCTCAGGGCCTCCAAGTACTAACTTAGCTCTATGATCAGAACATGGCAATCGGTGATGTCAAGGGCCTATCATAGCATGACATGTAATGATGATATCACTGTCATGCGATTGATGATATATCACAATGTAAAGCACCTGGCCGATGGGCGGTGGCATTGTACAAAGGGCTTATCATAGAACGGCAATTTGATGGATGATGATAATCAGAGCTCAGACTTACATCCAGGTAGTTGTTCATGTCAATGTACAGAAACAGATCCATCTCATCAATACCAGCATGTATCCTAGCAGAGTAGCAAAAGTATGCACAGAGCGTACATTACACGATCAAAATAAATATTTCCTGGGGTACTTGCATCTTTAATCTGCAAGCCAATCATCCTGGCCAACCATCGTACCAAAGAGAGTGGGAGGCCAATAGTCATGTGACTGCCATTTACATTTTGTATGCTAACCATACGATGTGATCCCATCATCGTAATCACAGCATTGCATGTGAGAGACTAGATAAATTCCATGCAAAACGTCTAGGCCCAGCTTTCCATGGACTGGAACCAGCCACAGTAACACAAAAAGTGCATTCAAAGCACTCAGATTCCAATGACAGATTGCTACTGAATTAACTGGTTTCGTAATACCATTCTTTTTACATTGTACTATTGTGAGAAATCGACATAGCACTATAACATTGTTACAGCAGTGCACACATTCCTAGTTGTGCACAACACTGCATCAATATTATCTACACCAGAATGTACGAACCTGGAGTCAATGGCGTTGGACCCGTACAGGTCTTGCACCCGACTGATCTCTTCCTCCAGCAGAGGGTGCAGTCCCTCCTCCTCCATACCAACCTCATCATAGCCCTGGCAAGAAGAGAACAGGTAAACTTACAACAACCATGGTAGTGAGCTTCTTATTGAGCAACAAAACCAAGGACTCAAGACATCAAAGTGGTTTGTTTCATGGACCTTCATCAGTTGAACTGAACATACTTGCACATAACTCACATACAAATTGGCGGCAAAACCGCAACATTTCAAAGGGAATTCATCCTCTTCATCAGAGGTAGTGAATGAAAAGAGCCAAAGTGCCGTGAAACATCACAAATAGAGTTTTTTGCCTTGTAATTGGCTTGAGTCGTGTTACTGCTAGAGAATTTCCTGAGGGCTTGTTGCTAGCCTAAAACACTGCATAGTGAAAGCACTGCTTCAAAACCATCCCATATTCCAGTCATACCGGTATACGTAGTTAATAGCTGCTCCAGGAAATCATGTTTAAGTGATGATGTAAAACTAACAACTAGCACATTCCATCCAATCATGCACTCACAATATCGTATTCATCATAGTCATCCTCAAAGTCTCCTTCACTGGTCTCTGTATACTCAGAGCTTGCCGCTGACACCTGTTCATCAACACACAAGACAAAACACCAGTTCATTGAAGTTATATGAGCAACTGGCAAGGCTTTTGGGCTAAGTGTATCCAAAGGCTTAGTGACTAACTGTCCATAAACACTTGTGCATTGTTAATGGACCATCAAGATGGTGTAGCAGCCTATGTACACAAAATAATGCAGTCATCGATCCTCCACACACCTGCATTTCCAAGACATGTCTCTGTTCAGGGGATGGGCTGCTAAACTCCACTGCCTGTACCTCTTGCTGCTGCCCCTCCCCCGAGTCCTCTGGATGTCTCTGCTGTCTTTGTTGCTGCTGCTCAATGGGAGGGTAGGGCATTGCCAGGCCATTCTGTTTACACCACTCTGCATGTGGAAGATATAGCACTTAGTAAGCCAATTCCTCTCTGCATTCCTAGTGATGAAAAACTTGGGGTAGAGAGAAACTTGGTAGTGAGGTCAGAGGTGTTCTGTAAATAGATAGTAAGAGTCAAGCATATATTTCCTTAGCACCAGCTTTCAAGCCACCTCTCCACCCTCCGTAATTTGATCTTGTATACTTATGCAACCATATGAAATGTAATGAGGGGGAAAAGATATTCCTCCAAACCATTCAGTGGAAAAGAGAAACATTTTACCAGGAGACAGCAGGTGGGACTTAAATCTTTTGGTGATACATTTGGCCATAAGCTGCATATCCAGTTGATATAGTACATGTATTTAATAAACCATTAGTTCACCAGTGTGATGCCATAAAGCACTTTACCTTCACATATGGCAAGGAAGATGGTCATGAGTGGCTCTGACTTGGTCTCCAGTGAGCCCTGGTCTTGTGAGCAGCATACCACTGTGCCCTCTGCATACATGGACAGAGCGAGCAATAACAAATAACATGTGAGGCTTGCCACAACAAGGGTGCATCAAGCCACCGAAGGCGGCCATAATTGATTCTGGTAATGTACTTCAAAGGGAAAAGAGTAAGAAAGGGAGAGAGGGAGGGAAGCGAGGGACATTATAGAACAGGAGTTGAGTTGATATAGGAGTTAAAATGGGAGGTTAGGGTATACGTAGATGCATTGTTGTTAACACTCATCTACCAACTTTGACGTGGGGGCCGGAGCAAAATGTGTGGTACGAAATCTACTAATAGTTGGTACATGTGTGAACAATCACATCTTCCTGAATAAAGGCAGGCATAGATATATCATGGAGAGTCACCCACTGTACAGGATGCATTTCAGCCAACATTAGATTCATCAATTATGCTGGGTGACCAGAGATGAAAATTGCTATTGCATGCAAGAAAGACGGTTGGCCTTCTCTTCTCAAAGGTGGTGTCTATGTCAGTTGAGGGGTTACGATGTCATAAATATACTGCTATTTTTAGTAACGTGATTTAGGCTATATCTAAAAATAGAACACCTACAGCGTGAATGATGTTTGCAGTTACAGGAAACATACTTCAGAAGACTTACACATGTACAAATATGAGCCCCTTGCCGTGCAATTGTGTACTACCGTTCAAATTTCTGAGTCATGTTTTATGGCTCACACTCACCAGGATAATCAGTGCTGAAGTTGAGTATGTATTGAACGTGAGAGCCCCTGCAGAATGAGATAATAAAAAGGACCTAGGCATGTGGTGCTAAAGTTACGAAAAGGTTACTGTTCTAGAGTGGCCGCCTGCATGATGGTTTTATATAATTGTGCACTCACTCTTTTTGAGGATTGTGAAATGTCAGTAGAAGAGAGTCTGCAGTCTCACCCTCCACTGGAAGTTCGGTAGGGAAGTTGGGAGGAGGGGGGGAAGGAAAGGGGGAAGGGGGGGGGAGAGAGAAGGAAAGAAGACACACCTCATCTGCCTATATTCATCTTAGCACACTTACTTGGATTACGCATCCACCCAGGATTAAACTGTGGTTTACTATACAGTGAGTGGTTCGGGTGTGGTTAGAGTGTGGGCTAGTGTGGGAAGGGCTGGTACAAATACCACATAGCATACAGATGCTAACACACTGTGACTGGAGGAGGACATTTTTTTCTGCTGATCATAAATTTTGGGCTCCTGATGTCTCCCAAACCTGAGTTTCCATAACATCTATGGGATCAGTTGAAATACACGGCACCGGAAATCCTGTTCACTTGCCCAACCCTAACCCTTACCCTACCTGTGCGCTAACTAATCCGAATTTCCGTGTATTCCACATCTATGCTTGTACACTGATACTGATGGTCCTCTCGGCCATGACCCGTGTTTCTATCAGCAACTCTCTGTTTATATGCATGCATCATATCAGGCCTACCTTCCCACCGCGTTTCTACAAAGCTGCATGACTCGCAGAAGGACACAACAGACCTGACGTCTTTCCACAGCCTAGAACTCCTGTCTACCATGACTCAGTCTTCGTAACACAAAACACCGACGAACGTTTTCTTGATGCTTGTCTGAACCTAAAGACATGTCAAAACAAGATTTGATGACACAGCGAACGTTTTTCCCGTTTCAAATTTACTGCAATTTGGATTATTAGAAGTGCCCCGCCTCCACTGACGCCAGACGTAGACTACGTTTCATCATAGTCATAGATCAGTGATAGATGATTACAATCTTATGGCTCCAGCAGCAGCACCTGAAAAGTGAAAGGTAATCTAGCCTTGCATTTTGTACGAAAAGTCATGGATGGCTGCCCGCCTCCGAGGTAACTGCATGCAGCTGTTGCTGATTATTACAGTGAGGCATCATGCTGAGCAGAAACAAGAGTACGTCATCATGGGTTATGAAGTGTCTCATGCTCAAACTGAACCAATTATGTAGAACCAAAACCAGATGAGAAAGGGAGAGGTAAAGCGTGCAATTTAGTTGAAGTAACGAGAAGTTCACTAAGGAATCATCTTCATAATTGAGTAGACCTACATGTAAGCAAGGGGTAGTCACTTATATGTCGCCTGTAGAAGCGTTTGCGACTGCGATCAAGTTTTTTGATCGGCAAAAAGTGTGCTTGATCGCTTGATCGTCCCCTTCTGAGGCTCTTGATCGCTTGATTTTCAAGGGTCAAAGGTCAAATTGCAGCCATGCGTTCTTGATTGTTGATTTTTAGCAGTTCGGAGGTCACCTTGATCGCTTGATCGGCCCCTCAAAAGGGCCTTGACCGCTTGATTCAGTTTTGATCCCGGTTGCAAACGCTTCTACACGGGACATATAAGTGACTACCCCTTGTGTAAGCGAATCATAATAGTAGAAGATTTTGTGACTGGGATTAAAATGGAATCAAGCAATCATTGTCTTTTTGGGAGCCAATCAAGTGATCAAGGTGACCTCCTAATGGAAAATATATAATTCAAAGGAGGCGTGGCTACCATTTTGTCCTATGAACCACTGTAACAGTCAAGAGCTTTGGAAGGAAACAATCAACTATCAAGCAGAGTTTTTGCCAAGGTTGCGTATAAGTTTTACATAGAGTTTACACAGTTTCCAAATCTACCCAAGCACTGCTCTAGATGTCTAAATGCTACCTTACCTTATCTGGCGCTGTCCCAGTGGTGGGTGTGGCTTCTACCTCCAGACAGAGTTAATGTGGGCAGTATGTACAGGGGGACATCCACAGATAGTTCACAAAGTAGCATTTAGACATCTAGAACAGTGCTCAAGTATTTGGAAACTGTGTAAATTCTATGTGTAAGTCTTACTAGTGTTCTCAAGAACTTCCACATGATGCTGAGCATGAAGCCATGTTAGCAACTGCTTAGCCTCCTCCCCAGGCTCTCTCCTCCCCCCGTTTTTGAGGAGAGAGCCTGGGGACGAGGCTAGCAGCTGCTATGGGTTGGATTCAGGACATTATCCCCAAATGGTAAAAGAAACTTCTGCTTAGTGAGAACCTACCCTCATTCCTAGAGCTGAATTTTCAAACAGCCTGGAAGCAAGACTACTGCTAATGTAGTTTATGAGCCACTGTATCTATCCTTTGAGAATTACCATCCGTTAACCCACAGTCAAATGACCGATATTGGGGTTGGCATTCTAAACAGCATATCTTTCTGTTCATCGAGCAATGATGGGTCAAAATTAATAAATTTGTGCACTTTTACTAGTAAATGCGTAACTAGGTATCCAGTAGGAGGCTACATATATACTAATGCTATACTGTCTACTATCACAGCTGGTCACAATGCTGCCACCAATCATTCGTTTGCACTTGCAACGAACTCCCTGGAATCGTGTAGCTGTCTACACTACTCTCCTTTCCAGAAGGTTTCCATGGTGCCACTACACCAGACAAGTTAGCCCATCAAGACAAATTTGTTCGACTCCCACTGATGGCCCTCAATCAGTATATGATGTCGTTGTTGTGGGAGGGGGACATGCTGGAACTGAGGCAGCAGCAGCAGCTGCACGCATGGGAGCACACACCCTCCTCGTCACACACAAGTTTAGCACTATTGGTGAGAGCCAGTGTTGTTTTTGTAAAACTTTTTTCTGTTACTAACTTAAAGGTTGAAAGAATTTTGCCTAACCTAACTCTCAGGCCCCACTCGGCTTTTGCCCCTTGCAGTATGGAAGCAACGAAAAGCTGGGCCAGGGCCTCGGAACGAGGCTAACTTTTTTGTTGTTTTTGACTTTTGAATAAGTACTTCAGTTGTCATTAGGGCAAAAGGTGGGTAGTAACAGAGGAGCTACCCCTTTCTGCCAACTGAAAACTCCCCACTTTGAGTTTTTCTGATTGTTTCCAGAAGGGCAACTCAGTATCACAAGAATATAGCTGCTGAACCTTTTCAAGGTACTGCATTCGGGTGCTGCAGGGCCACAGGGGTGTAACAGGGGTGCCACAGGGGTGCCACAGCGGTGCCACAGGGGTGCCACAGGGGTGTAACAGGAGTGCCACAGGGGTGCCACAGGGGTGTCACAGGGGTGCCGCAGGGCCACAGGGGTGTAACAGGGGTGCCACAGGGGTGCCACAGCGGTGCCACAGGGGTGCCACAGGGGTGTAACAGGAGTGCCACAGGGGTGCCACAGGGGTGTCACAGGGGTGTCACAGGGGTGTCACAGGGGTGTAACAGGGGTGCCACAGCGGTGCCACAGGGGTGCCACAGCGGTGCCACAGGGGTGTAACAGGGGTGCCACAGGGGTGCCACAGCGGTGCCACAGGGGTGTAACAGGGGTGCCACAGCGGTGCCACAGGGGTGTAACAGGGGTGCCACAGGGGTGTCACAGGGGTGTCACAGGGGTGTCACAGGGGTGTCACAGGGGTGTAACAGGGGTGCCACAGCGGTGCCACAGGGGTGCCACAGCGGTGCCACAGGGGTGTAACAGGGGTGCCACAGGGGTGCCACAGCGGTGCCACAGGGGTGTAACAGGGGTGCCACAGCGGTGCCACAGCGGTGCCACAGGGGTGTAACAGGGGTGCCACAGGGGTGCCACAGCGGTGCCACAGGGGTGTAACAGGGGTGCCACAGCGGTGCCACAGGGGTGTAACAGGGGTGCCACAGGGGTGTCACAGCGGTGCCACAGGGGTGTAACAGGGGTGCCACAGCGGTGCCACAGGGGTGCCACAGGGTGCCACAGCAGTGCCACAGGGGTGCCACAGCGGTGCCACAGGGATGCCACAGGGGTGCCACAGTGGTGCCACAGGGGTGCAACAGGGATGCACCTTGGATTACAACTGGAGCAGTAAACAGCTATGCATGTCTACTAATGTTTTCAGGATATTTGTTCTAACCAAGCAGAAGAGGACCTATCTTATTCTAACCAAGCTGTATGTGAAGAAGACCTCTCTTATTCCTGCCATGATCTTGTGTAGGGGAGATGTCCTGCAACCCCTCGTTTGGTGGCATTGGAAAGGGGCACCTCATGCGGGAAATCGATGCACTGGATGGAGTTTGTGGACAAATTTGTGGTGAGTTGTGAGAGGAGATATTACAGTGTGATTGTACCAGTTGTGTGCTGCTTCAGTGGTTGAATGCAACATCAAAGCTGAAAGGTTCTGCCAATGAAGTGCTTGTATGTGGTTTTACATTCATTGTTACTGTTTGTGTTGCAGATGTATCAGGGATTCAGTACCGAGTTCTGAACAAGAGTAAAGGCCCCGCAGTGTGGGTAAGATTGCTAATATAAAATGAGACGGTACTTCA
The DNA here is from genome assembly GCA_949130485.1 of Agelas oroides. NCBI lineage: Eukaryota > Metazoa > Porifera > Demospongiae > Agelasida > Agelasidae > Agelas > Agelas oroides. The sequence continues at coordinate 1,008,564 of OX422198.1, read as the reverse complement.
GAAGTTCTTAATTCTTCATTGCACTAGCCTTATTAGTCTCGGAGTCTGTTTTTCTGTTGGGTTGATCTAGTGGTACATAGGGTTGATTTGGTGGCATGAGACAAATGAGGGGGAAAGTGCTGGGAAAACCAGCGGTTGCTGGGTGTCAAAGGCCCCTAACTTGAGCTGACCTATGACCCCACAGTCTAGAGTGTTTCAGTTTCACACCTGGCAGCCACCCAGTATGTGCCATCAAAACTAAGAATCAACCTGAAATTGTCTAAACACCAAAAAGTATTTGATGCCTCTCTTCCCCCCTCTCCCCCCTTCTCCCCCCCCCCCCCCCTCCCTCCCCCCCCAGGGTCTGAGAGCACAGATTGACCGAGACGAGTACCGGCAGAACATGCAGGAGGAGATCAGAGGAACCAAAGGGCTGTCTATCAGGGAGGACTCAGTGGAAGACTTGGTCATTGAGGGGAAGGAGGCCGGAGCTAGACCTGAAGTCATTGGGGCATGTTTAGGTACATTGTTAAATCTACTGTACTTCTTTCTGACATTAGCTGTACATATATAGTAACACATAAAGCGAGATGATATCCTTGTTCCTAGGCCTTCCCTTCTCTATTCTTCATTTTGCATTAATACTGAAAAACCTGAATAAGAAAACAGAGGAGTCCCAGGAGCCGTGCTGGCTGGATGGTGTTATAAGACTGTACTCCGAACTATGGACTAAGCTCTGTGTCATTTTTTGTTAGGTTCTGGTGAGGTGGTGAGAAGCAAGACTGTCATATTGACCACTGGCACCTTCCTTCGTGGAAGAATCATGATAGGTGGGTGTGGCTATAGCTGCCTTCTGGTCACTACCTAGCTCCTTCAACCATTTGGATATCATACTTGCAGTCACACAATATAACAGTGGTATTTGGCAAGTATGTACGTTTAAACACTGATGCTTAGAAGTACAAATTAGACAGTATTCATTTGAACACGTCTTTTCAACCACTGAACTTGATGAACCACATCAGTAACCTCATTCCTCAGCTTTTGCTGTTGAAAACTGGGCTGTGTCATGAGTAGATTGTAACATGTACTAAAATTATAACCACAGTTGGTTCAACAGAGACTGTAGTCTATGTTAGCTAGTCAATTTGTATTCCCTTCCCCATGTCTATTATCCAGGCTTGGAGAGTTATCCAGCTGGTAGGAGAGGGGACGCTCCAGCTGTGGGACTTGCTACCACTCTGGAGAAAGCTGGATTCACCCTGAGGAGACTCAAAACTGGTACAGCTGGCACCTTCCTTTGATGGTGAAAGGGATCAAGTTTAGACCTGTCAAGGACACAATATGATTAGCAATGGAATCAATGATAGCCTTTTCAATTTATGCACCAGCCTTTGCACTTAAACAAACACACTCCTGCAAACTGCATACAGTGGGTGACTTTGCATAACATCTAGGCCTATTTTTTAAGTGAGATGTGGTTCGTTGATCGTTCATGCCATATTTGATGAGTAAAACAGTTTATGGCATCTTTTAACCTTTAATATTTGGCAATGGTAGAATACAAAATGTCAATTGGCTAAATACGTGATTGTGTTAGTATGTGATAACTGTTAAGCTCAATGCAACAAATAAATACCTCCTCTCAAGTTGTATAATCATGCATTCTGCTAAGGCCTCCTGACCTTCCTCTGCTGCAGGCACACCTCCGAGAATTGACGGCAAGACTGTCAACTACTCTGTCTGTCAACCTAAACCGGGGGATGATCCCCCAACACCGTTTTCCTTCCTCAATGAAGAAAAAGGAATCAAGGTGTGTTTCATGGCACCATGCTCTCTTCTCCTGGGCCACTCTCCCTCCAAACTATCTGCCTACCATTGTAGCTGTATAATACACTTTAGCCTCATGAATTACTCAGAGCAATAGCTTAGTTATTGTACGATACAGATGAAGCTTGCTGCAGGTTCATTAACAGCACTCCTGCATGATCAAGAGGATCTGTCATTTGCTTGAGTGGAAAAGTGGACTGATTATCGTGATACCGAGCTACACATTGCATGCTTTACTAGGTGCAGAAGAATGATGTATGTAGACTGAACTATATGTGTTTTAGTATTATGTGGTTTGGGGCCAATAGCGTCTTTATATATGCATAGCGTCATCATGGTTTTATATATGCATATGAAGTTAGGTTCATGTTTATTGACAGCACCCTGTACGATCAAGTGGCTTTATAGGATTTATGCTTGAGTGGGAATGATTATCAAATGGATATGCAGTATGTTTCACTAAGTTGCAGAAGGGTGATGTAGCAATGTATGTAGTTACCTTCCTTCAACCTGCTTGAAGTCACCATTGAAGATCACATGACTAGAAGTAAACCTCTATTTCTGTGCACAACTGCATTCTGTTATTCTCTCTCCCTCGCTCCATGCAGGTGGACCAAGTATGCTGCTACCTCACTCACACAAACGCAGCCACTCACAACATTGTCCTCAACAACATGCACCTCAACAGACATGTATTGGAGGAGGTCACTGGACCAAGGTAACTTATAGTGATTTGGACTCTAGCTCCTTTCCACACTACATAATCTACTATAGGAGACTTCATGTTCGCTGTCAAAGTGCAGGGCTCAAAAGTGGTACTTGCAGACCAGTTTATTTCCTAACCTGACACTGTTGACAGAGCTGACAGAGCCGTTGAACCTATTGAACCACAAATGATACACAGGCATCAAAATCACAGTCAAGAGTACTTGTGCATGTACCACTAGGGATGCTGACGGAGGATAGGAACAAGGACATGCACCACTTCTGAGCTCTCCACTACAACAAGGACCTTGCATTTCCTGTATCTCCATACTGTATGTACAGTGGGGGTTGGACATTGATTGATCGATTAATTAATTTGTCCACTTATCTGTGATGCTATGAATATGCTTTGTGCAAGTGTTAGGTCAGTATACAATAGCTAATAATGATAAATAGCCTGCTCTGGGATAGCCTCGTACCCAGGCCGCTAATTAACGGCCTGGGTACGAGGCTAGCTCTGGGAGAGCCTATCAACTCTGGTTTTCCTTCGGAGTGAATAAATAGGAGGATGAGTGTGTACTGAATTTGTTGTATGCTATCTTCACTGAGGGCTCACCCTCTTCTCTACATAGAAGATTTTTGATACTGTGTGGGTCTCATGTTATGTACCTAACCATGCAGCTTACTGTCATTATTCTAATACTATGTATGCTAGAAAAATAAGTAGGTTGGGAAGTTACGTTAGATTGGATTCATTAAAACTTCCAGGAATTGAATTTCTTACGTAAGCATATAATCCTAGAATTATGTAGATACTTCGCAACTCTGCAACCAAGGGGGTCAGGTCTGGGCATGAGACTATAGCTACTTGATTCTAGCTTCAGCTATTATCTTACGCTAAATTGGAGAAATAAATTAAAACTCTGGCTTATGTAGATTCATGAGAAATGTCACATACTTGTTGTTAGGTATTGCCCCTCCATTGAAGCCAAGGTGATGCGGTTCAAAGGTCGAAATCATCAAGTATGGCTGGAACCTGAAGGTGAGCACAGCCATATGTATTATGAGATAAAGTGACCTCTATTTAGCATAATAGTTGTAGGCACACAAAAGGGTTGCATTACCGGAAAGTTTGGCAGAGAATTTAACTTAGTACTTTGGCGATCAAGGATCGCACTGCCAAATTTAATTCCCGCCAAATTAACATCCACCAATACTAAAACACAGCATTGAACATACCTTACCACCTTACATAGCTTCCCTAGCTTCCTAACTTCCTACCACATAACCACTGGCCAAAGCAGCCCAGACCACACTACAACCAAGTTATGGTTCTTAGCACGCACATGCTAGGGAGGTCTGGGGGCATGCTCCCCCAGAATAAATTTGGTGCTCTGAGATCGCTTCTGAGGTCATATTTGTACCTGAATGCCACTAGTCCGACTAGAGTACATGGCGGGAGTAATACCGCCGTTCGCCACAATACACGTCAGTCGTCACGAGGCGTTTCAGTCACTATAGTCGACCTGGTACATGTCGGGCCTGATGAGGTGGGCATCTTATAGACGAATTGACGACCTGGACAAGAACAGTTTCTACTTTGTACTTCACTTTCAAACTAGTTCAGTGATTGCTCACCGCAAAAGCAGTCACAAAGGTCACCACACTTAACAGCTTGAAGGGGGGGCACTATGCAGCAAAATCTCTTCAAGGGGGGGGACACGTACCCCTGGTACCCCCCGGTTCCGCCGCCTATGCACCATCTCTTCCCTGTGTCTGCAACACAGCATTGAACATACCTTACCACCTTACATGCTGTTATAGCTTCCTTCTTCCCTGTGTCTGCAACTGTGCCAACCACTGCATAGCTACACAACTGATTTCTTCTTTTGTTCCTGAATATGGTTGCAAAACATGTGGTTCCATACTTACACCCAATTCCTCCTCTTTGTGGTTGGTGTAGGACTCTCCACAGATGTCATCTACCCCAATGGAATATCCTGCACTTTGCCAGAGGATCTGCAGCTAACAATGATCCAAACCATAGCCGGTCTTGAGAATGCAAAGATGCTCTACCCAGGTACCAACATTAGAATGGAGACACTTAATTTGAACCAAGTAAAACAGCCTCATTTGATGTCCAGACTTGTGCATGCATCTCAAGATGTATAAAAGCACCAGCATTTGTGCCATGTGGAATGGGCTTCGTACTTTGTACATACTTTTCTTTTATTCTTGATTAGGATATGGTGTTGAGTATGACTGCATAGACCCTCGTCAGTTGGATCCCTCCCTTGAGACACAGCGCATAAAGGGACTCTTCCTTGCTGGGCAGATTAATGGCACCACAGGCTACGAGGAAGCAGCTGCTCAGGTTAATACCAGTCATCTGACTGCATTTTGTACATGAGATAGCAGTCCTGCTAATGAGGCCTGCACTGCAAAAAATACTTGGTTAAAATGACCACAAGTGCATGGTTACTGCAGTTTCAAGGTTCATTGAACAGGTGGGTAGTATGATTAAAGGAATTCCAAACACAATTATCATCCACAACCCCCTCACAATTCCATCTGGCTTCAAAGAGCTAGCACAGACAGTTCATGTGCATCCACCTGCTGGCTATTATCTGGTTCTGAACCAGATAATAGCCAGCAGATGGGTGGTATGTACACAAGTGTCTCTGCTAGCTCTTTGAACTTTGATGGATTGTGAGGGGGGTTGATTGATGATAATTGTGTTTTTGGTCCTGTTCAATGAACCCTGAAACTGCAGTAACTTTCACTCATAGTCATTTTAACCAAGCAGTTTTTGCAGTGCATGGTATTGGCCTCATTAGTGTTCTGCGCAGTGGGTGATTTTGGTAACATCTAGGCCCCTACCTTTTCATTCAGGTTCATTGATTAGTACACTCTTTCACTAGCAGTATACCCCTACACAAAGTGCCAAGTATACAATTCTTACTCAGCGATACATGACGTGACTGACAGTCTCAATAGCATTCTGTAGTTGTTGATCTTTGAAAAGGCACGTGCTGTATGTCGTCTTGATGCGGAAGTCTGCTACACCGCCATGCATGTAGCAAACAGCACAACCTACATAACTTACACCCACTATGATTGAGGACAAAACACACAATGCTGCTGGAAGCTGTTGACATTGTGCTGTAACCAGCACTCTTACATCTACATAGACCATATGGAGAGGAAGTACGTATATGTGGTTGTGTGATCTGCCCACACAAGGTGACCACATACTACCAAGTTGCCACAAAACAAGTTTACCCTGATTACACAGTGGAATACAAAATGCTTATAGACTGCCCGTTCACCATTCTTTGAAGTTGTATCAGTGATCAGGTAGCTGCAACTATGGATTGAAGTAACAACGGGTGGTGGTGTTTTTGCAGTGTTGATATTTGGTGCAAAGTGCTTCCTGTACTATGACACTTTGACATCAGCAGTCACAGACATTACAAGAGTACAGTTGACGATCAGGTGATTGTTGAAGCCTATTAGTGTACTGTTTTTACTCTGTGCTACAGTGTGCCGGCACAATGGCAGCCACCAATACAAGAAGACCTCAGGTGGTAATCATTGGAGCTGGGTTTGCTGGGCTGGGTGCTGCTCAGAAACTTCTCTCTGACCCAGGCAAGACGTTTGATGTAATAGTGCTGGAGGGATCCTCCAAGATCGGTGGTCGGATCAGGAGCATTCCTTTCTCTGGAAGCTACAATGTTGAGCTTGGTGCTGCCTACCTTTACCACTACTCAATGTTCAGTTCATTGGGTGAATATTTACGAGCAAAGAAAATTGTTGGGGAAATTGATTGTGGCTTTTACGAACTTGAAGATGCAGACAAGTCAGCTGTTCGACTACTCAGTAATGGAGAAGTCCTTTCACGTGATCTCGTTAAGTATTATCAAGAGATATACTTCAAGGTGGGGAAAGAGTTATGTCATCGAGCCAAATACGGTGACTGGACTTTCAGCATTGACAGCAACTGGGGACGAGGTGAACCAGTAAACCTCAAAGAAGCTTCCTATGAAAAATACATGGCAAAGAGGTTTCATTTTATAACTGATTCTGACCTCACTGTAAATACAAATTCAGCCTCAAGCTCATGGAAGCGCAACTGCATTCTTGAGAGTTTGAACTTGTGTGAAGCATTTTTGAATGGAACTACCAGATCAGAGAATGTTGACCTTACCGCACAGTATGGTAATTTTATCAACCCAGAAGGCAGTCGTGTTTGCAAGGGAAGCTACCAAGATATTGCTAACACAATAGCCAGTGACCTCCCTCCTTATTCTCTGCATCTTAACTCAGAGGTGCAGTCCATTCAGTGGATGCCTAGTTCTGAGAGAAAACCAGCTGATGTACCACCCATTACCATAGTTTGCACAAATGGCACTGTGTTTCAAGCTGACCATGTCATAGTAACAATCTCACTTGGTGTGCTTCAGCAGAAATGTGGCTCCAACGCATTTTTCTTCCCGCAGCTACCTCAAGAAAAGGTCTCTTCCATCATGAAGTTAGGCATGGGTAAGGGATGTACGGTCGCTGTTGAGTTTCCACACCCACTCATAAGAGGGAACCATTGTTCCATAGAACTCTATTGGCTCAACAGTGAAGCTGAGAAACAGCATTTCTCACAATATCTCTGGGCAAGAAAACAGTACAACTTACTTCACGTAGAAAACTCTAATGTTTATAAAATGTGGTTTTCTGGGGAAGAAGCTGAGGCAGTGGAAAAAGCTACTGAGTTTGAAGTAGCTGAAGGGATTTGTCTGATGCTGGAGAAGTTTCTGCAGAAGACGATTGACCGACCTGTTCGGGTCGAGAGAAGCACTTGGTGTGGGGACAAACTGTTCCTAGGGAGCTATTCCTACAACCACACTGGGAGCAGCAATCTTGATCGTGAGGTGCTCGCTCAGCCAGTCAATGGCTCCACTCCACTGCAGCTGCTGTTTGCTGGTGAAGCCACCCACCCCAGTATCTTCTCGACTACAGTTGGCGCATATGAAAGTGGAATAAGAGAAGCAGATCGCCTGCTGAGGATTTATCCAAACTTCCCTCAATGAGATTTGCATATAGAAATCACTTTCACCACTGCTTGCACTATATCACATGACTAGTACTACACATGGAAATACACTTCTGTTGTGTACTTGTACAAATGTATTTCATATAGTTTCATTTGTGCTGTGTTTTTAAACTGTCAAACATATACTCACCACCCTGGCAACCAACAAAAACAACTTAACTGATTATTGACTGATCTTGTTACATCAAACAATGCTGATCCTGCTGAATTTGTATGTAGGAACATTAATACTTTTGCATTGATATTATTATTCGAGTTCATTGAGCTCTGTTATGTACAAAAATACGTATGTTGAATATGCCAACTAATTTATCTATTATGTGTCACACTAAATGCTAGCTTCACTGATTGCATCAAATCTCCATTGCAGTATGCACTATACACATTATTGCAGCAACCCCCTCCAATACAAAGTGTAAATATTAGCAATGCCTGTTAGTGGATGTTTCTGGAATATCTCTGACCTATGTATAGCATGCAGGTACAAAAACTGATATTAAGCAGTGTTGTTTTAGTTACACCTATTGCTAAAACTACTACTTGAGCTGTTTTTTGCATGTTGGTAATTAAAACTAACAACTAACTATTGCATGAAAAATGTTTGCTAATTAAACTAAACTAAAGCACGTTATGTGTAGTAATTATAATTACCAATACTAGTCGACACAGCTACACGTGACTAGTTTGCTTATGTAATTACCAAAAACTAATCTCCTAGCTTTTTATAGCTACAAACTATAGTAATACTAAGTTATGTGTGTTAATTAAACTAAGAACTAAGAGGTCAGGAAATCCTTGAAATAAAACAACACTGCTGGGTTAGTCATTATTGGTGTGCACCATACTGATCTTTCTTGAAATTTAGTCCTTTGAGCAATTATTGGTGTAGGGGAGATTCATTTAGAATGTTCACAGCTTGGCTTGCAGCCTGAATTGATTATTTTGCAAGCATTTGTACCTGGTGTATCTGGATGGATCAGTTGAGAAACAACCCCTGCCCATCCTCGATCCTATGCATTTTTCCACACTTAGACTGAAGGAAATGTCCATCTCATAGGCGTGCACAGTAGTAAAGGGTTGGGGGGGAGAAGCATGCACAAAATTTATCATGTGCGGCACCACCACTCAGAGTAGAAGCTGAACGTCTGCTTGACGAAGGGACTGAGTGGGTTGTTGGTCGTTCGACGGAATCGGTGGACTCCTGGGCTGTTGCTCCTTTGACTGAATCAATGGACTCCTGGGCTGCTGCTCCTTCGACTGGATGAGTGGACTTCTCTCTGTCTTGAGTTACAAAGAATGTCTGATCTACGTACCTAGCTAGCTAGCTGTGGCCGTGTAGATAATAGCATGGTGCCCGCCCTGCGACCATGCCAGACGGGCGGTTTGGGGGGGGCATACACCCCCCTCCGCCCCCCCCCCCCCCCGTAGTACCGCCACTGGTCCATCTAGGTACCATACCTAGCCTTTTCTCAAGCCCTTCCCACCTACATGACCAAATAGCTGAGGAGGAGGCTGCAAACAAGGCTATTCCATACCTACATGTCATGCATGTGTGATATATTTGTGTATACAGCACATGTGCAGTAAAAAATGGGGGAAAAACACTCTGTCATGCAGGGCATAGTGGCAGGCATCAATGCGGCTCTTCATAGCAGAGGAGAGGACCCATTTATACTGGACCGAGCGACTGCTTACATTGGTGTCCTCATTGATGACCTCACCACAAATGGTGCCACTGAACCTTACAGGATGTTCACCAGGTTAGTATATAGCAGTGCATATATGACAAGAAATTTATGCATGGCACTAATATAGGAACCTTGAGCATGATCTGAATGCAGTGTTTACTATTGTGGTGGTGGGCCCCGGTGCAGTGGGTAGCAGCCTAGAAAGTAAACACCTTTTGTTGTGCCTGTATAGTTGTATTTAAAGCTGTCTGTTTGAACCGGGAGCCCTATAAATAGTTCACAGTACGGAAACTAAATTCTGCAAACATCTCTAACTGAAAAATGGATTATATTGTCAAGAGTATATGCATTTAGATGTTATTATTCTTAATTTCCTGCTCTGTAACTCTCCTCAGTCGAGCTGAGTACCGTCTTCTGCTGCGTCCAGATAATGCAGACATGAGACTGACTAGAAGAGGTGAGTGTTCTGAAGCCTTGTAGTTCTCTAGCCTGGTTAATTTCAGTGCCTGTTGTAGTGCACTTGTGGAAATTAGGTAAGTGAGCATTTCTCTTGAGCAGTAGGTGGGGTTCACATTTCCAATGCTCAGCCACTATAGAGGTGCTGATCACGTGTATGCTTTCCACAGTGTGGCTATACCCTGTGGATACAGAAGATAAGGGACTCATTATCTTTCATCGTAGGTTTTGACATTGGGTGTGTGAGCGAGGCCAGGATGATCATGGCTGCTACTATGGAACAGAAGATCAGCAATGGAATACAGCTGCTCAGGTATATAGCTAATGACTGCATCATACATACATGAGCAGCCATTGACCCGTAATTGTCACCATACAAAGAGTAACATTGATTGTAAGCCCTTATAGTGGTTAGCTATACGTACGTATGTCACTTGGTTGTACTTTTGACAAAAAGTTCTGTCACATGATGCAAAATCACATACTATGTTCATTATAGTAGACTAGGAGACACCACTGTACTGCAGTGAAGAGGCTATGGTGATTTCCCACTACATTGTTGTTACATTCAGCACAAGTATATACTTACTATCATTATACAGACAGAACTCTTTGTCAACAGAACAATTTATAGTGGCGCTGCATGGACATGTTCCAATCACACTCTATGTAATGATTCCCAGTTGATCCATTTACTGATTCACACCACAGTGACCCACAGTATTGTACATTTCTAGAATGAAATTGTGATGCAGTATACTCTCTTTTTTTTACCCCACAAGAGTTGGGAGATTAAAAAAGACCACTGTTATGTAACTCGACGATTCTTTGTCATTTTCCATGTATATCCACCCAAAACCTTGTTACATGTTCTCATATTTTGTGTAGGGATGTTTGTTACCCACCGCAAACATGGATGAAAAAGCTGGCAATTTCCATGACTGCAGATGGAGTGTATAGGAGGTATTTAAACCTTGACAAACCATGCTCTGAAAGCTCTGTTATGACATTTCCTCATATCTATGTGCATGTAGAGCCCCTAGTCAAGACTGCTAGCGTATTATTGCACATAACTGTATGATATTTGTCCCGTTGTGTATTCCTTATGGTAGTGCATGGCAGATGATGAGTTTCCAAGGTGTTGACATTAAGCGGCTAGCAGCAGGACTTCCAGAGCACTTTGCAGCAATAGCTGAAGATCCTGCTTTAACCAAGAGATTAGAAATTGAAGGTATGAACAGTGACCTACCACTTACACATTCAATAAGTTGGGCACTTGTTCGATGCAGTCACTTCCCACTGATTATGAGTCAAAGAATTATCAGTTATACACAGACCATTGACAACTCTTTACTAAGCATACAGTGCTTAATATTACTTGCCGTTTTAAGCTTCACAATTAATCATCATCACATCAGTATTTCATCAAGTGATTGACAAAGATGCATGACCCTTTTGCATTGCAAAACTGATGGAACATGGCTATGTGGGCTACTTCATCTTGCTAACTGGAGTAGACTATATATTGACTGTTGATTGGATGTCGATTGCTCGGTTAAGTGAATGTTGATAAAACAGCACTCTGCTATCATTTGCAGCACACTATGTCCGCATGATAGCACAGCAGAGTTTAGACGTGGAGGACATTCACAGAGGCGAGTCTCTGCATCTTCCACCTGATATTCCTTATGAAAGGTTCATATGTAAAATTAAATAGCTGTCAATGTCACATTTAGGAAAAATATACTGTTAGATTATAAGAGAATTCCTGACAGCTAGTTGTGTAATGAAATAGGAAATGTTTCATCTTAGGAAATTTGCTAAAACTTTCAGCAATGTAAAATAATTATATTGATATCTGAGTTTGGCTACATCTCAGGATTAATTGCTCTTTTCTGCAGGATGACATACATCAGGCAGGAATGTCGTGAGAAACTAGTTCAAGTTAGACCTACAACGGTGAGGGCCACCAGTAGGCTACAACTTGATTGGAAGAGAGTATAGTACTTCATAGCCTGTGTGGACAGAAATATGGGAGGCCTGAGCTTCTGTACTTTTGACAACCACACCTGTTTTGTGTGTGTGTGTGTGTGTGTGTGTGTGTGTGTGCATGTTGCTGACATTTAATGGTTTATTATGTCTTACTGCTCTATGGCTGAATAGTCTTCTACATAAAGTCAACATGATAAACAGTGACACTGGCACGTTAAGACAAATCTACACGTATCTGCAAAGTGCATGGGATTAGCACCTGTCAGCCAATGCAGGAGATTGGTGCATAATTGTTTTAAGTTGTAAAGCATCTCTACTGTTGTTCAATGACGTGATAGCTCTTTTCTACTCATTTTGTTGTTGTGTTCTTTCCTACAAGCTTGGAGCTGCCAGTAGGATAGAGGGCATAACACCAGCAGCACTGCTTCAGCTTCTCCACTATGTGCGACGGACACAAGAAGTTGCACATGTACAATGATTTGTACCATGCACCATGCATTACTGTACAAACCAATTCTTCCATGTGCAGGAATCAAACAAATGTGATGTGTCCCAAGTTATGCACATGTAGTTAGCCTTAACTTCCAAGTCAACAAACACAATAACTCGGCATATGAAGGGGCACTTGTCATACACAAAGGCAACACAAAGTTAGTGTACTAGACATTGCTCCTTTGACTATCTAATATCACTTGTTTCATAGATTGGACATACAAAATTGGCATGCAGTGTTGTTTTAGTTAACTAAAACCAAAACTAAAATGCATTTTAGTAAGGCATAAAACCATTTAGTAATTAAAACTAAAACTAAAATTGATGCTGCCTTAGCCTGTTAATTAAAAACTACAACTAAACTAACTTGAAATCACCCAATAATGGTAGTTAACTAAAACTAAAAGTACCGATACTAACTTTTTTAGATTTAGTAATTAAAACTAAGACTAAACTAACAATTTGGATCTGTAGCCTAATTAAACTAAAACTAAACTGAACATTAAACTAAAACAACACTGTTGACATGTTGTGCTGTGTTTGAAATGGTTTAATCTGAAATCAGCTTGCAAAATATGCCTATATATATATACACTAAACTATCACTACTTTTTTCACTCATGACCTGGTTTTAGTTCTGCAATAATTTTTCAATCATAGATTCTAGTTCATTGCTGGCACTCAACTTTGAACTATGGCCCCTCCAGTAGACATAGCTCAGGCCACTCAGCTGTAGCCTATTGAAGATGCAAAGGTTGTACATAACTTTGTGTCAGTACATAGGATGGTGCATAGGAGTGAAGCCTATAATCTCCCTTTTGTCATCAATATAATACTGGTCTATACAGCTATCGATCATACTCATCATGCATACAATCATATAATAGTAATAACACCTAAAGTTCTTCTCTGTCTGTCACTTCCTGTTCAACACAAGGAGATGACACTTGCTGCCAGTTTGTCTTCTTCAGAATGACATCAGGACACTCCTCCATGGTCACTTCACTTGGATCACAGGCTCCACTGTGTCTCTCTGCATTAATTAGAGGACGGTTATGAGTAAAGCTCTTAATATAGGGCACAGTTATAATTCAGTAATCACAGGTTGTCTACATCAGACTGTTTTTCACAGCCCAAACTTAACAACATCAAATCTACTATGGTGGACACTACTTCCCAACTGCCAGTGGCTGCATGGGAGGCAAGCAGTAGCTCACAGCATGCATTTACCATTAAAAAGGGATGGAAGCATTAAGCAAGAAAATAAATTATTATGATTGGCTAGTCATTATTTGAGCAAAGTGTTACAGTTTTCTAACTCTGTGGAGCTGCCCCCTCATGCAATCACCAAGTCTCAACTTCATAAACATACTAATTCACTTGCACCTTGCTTTAAATGCATTCCTTGATCACAAAGATACAGATGGTTATAGATGTCACACAAATTTTTTGCCTAATGTAAGGTGCTGCTCCAGCTACCTCAGGCCTGCATGTGCTTCGTTAGTCTCACAAGCCAGTCGTATTTTTCTATATTTCCAGTGGAATATGGCTGGCTTGTGAGACTGCTTTCTGTGGGTAGATAAAGCCAAACTTACGAACTATGTGTTCAATCATCAACTCGTAGAAGTCAACTGGACTCTGCTGGTATCCCTGGCAGTCTTGTACGTCTCCTTCATATTGGCAAGTGTAGCTCTGGCTCTTCCCTTTCTGATCTTTACACATACATGCTGTTGTGAAAGTGTTCTTTGTGGAAGATTTTCTCAGCTCAAACCATGTACACCTTGAGCCATCTGCAGTTTCAAAGTGTCCATTAAGGAGTGTACTTGTGTTTGAGTTCACTAACACTGCCGTAGCCAGAATGGTAAGGAGTACAGCAGTTAACCATTGGCTACTTGCATGAGACATCTTCAGTGATGTTTTCCGCTATGCTTGTGAAAAGTGACAATCTCACAGTTCAACTTCTTTTGCCTAGTTCCCTCACCTGTCTCCACAATTGACCTAATCGAAAAGGGAATGTATGTAAGTGGGGAAAAAAAGGAAAGGAAAGTATGCTGCAAATGTATACCTGCATAGTGTGTGCCATATACTGATACAAACTATCTTCATATAGGTGGCATATCCAATACGTAGCCAGCTATAATATTTTTGGCCGTATAGTCAATAGAGCGAACTTATTGCTCCAGGTTCAGTCTTAACTCTTTGGTAGACTACTATACCATGCAATATAATTTAATCCTACGCATTATAAGATGTACCAACTTACTTCTTCTGTTGCCTTTCAACTGTGCAGCGCGGGATTCGAGCTACGATTCCGCCCCTTTCGATCGATCGCGCTAAGGCAGCCCCACCTACGCAGCGAAAGTTCAAAGTTCATTTATGACACGACACCAGCGCAAGAGTATGGCGCCATAGATGTACATGTACTATAGGCCTGAGCCTATTATGCTCAAGATTGGACCTATTTTTCTTTCTGGAAATTCCTAACAATTTATCCAATTATTCCCACAACATCACCCTATTATTCTAATTATAGCCATGCATCATGCATAGAGTAAAACAACAATGACACACGAATGACATCACACATACAGCCCAGAGGGAGTTAACGGTTTAAATATTGTACGCGACTGCTCCGACGACTTTGGGGAACGCAAACGGTTCAGAAGGCTGCTTGCGGTAGCAGAACTGCTTGAACTCTGCGCTCCAGACTCTTCATCTGACTCCACGAGTTCAATAGGTGACGACTCCTCCCCGCTGAATTCACCAGTTTCCGCCATGTATTCCCGATTATTCCTGTATTATGCTCGGTGACAGGAAGCCCCTATTATTCTTAAAACTAGGGTGACACTTGGTGTCAATCCTCGCTCAGCTTGATCTTGTGCTCCAAAGTGACGTGTCATTGATTGAAATTCATTGCTAGCTTCGTACCAAGGCTCCTGGGAGGAGCCTGGGTACGAGGCTAATTCATTGCTTGAGTAATTTTGAAATTCAGTGAGCGAGTTATCAGATGCACCATGCAGATGAACTCAGGGGGTGAGATTGGACATGCTATTCAGGCTTGCACACACACATGCACCAATTGAGTGATAAGATAAAAGAAAATAAGTGATCATAATGTACAGTGAGTTATCAGACTGTACCATGTAGATGAACTCAGAGAGTGAGATTGGACATGATTCCGATATACACCAATTGAGTGGTAAGATAAATGAAAATAAGTGATCATAATGTATAGTGAGTTATCAGACTGCACCATGCAGATAAACTCAGGGAGTGAGGTTGGACATGATTCAGGCTTGCACACACACATGAGATAGTGAGTCCAATTGCTGCTCGTTGCTTGTGAATGTGGGATTGAGTTGACAAAGGTACATCCATTCCTCTTGATAGGTATTTGCTTGGTACTGCTCATCATCTGTTTGAGTTGGGTGCTCCTGGTACAGTTGAGCTCTTGCCAGCTCAATTTCACAATTAGTTATGAGTTGGTTAGCATCAGTGCTATTGAGAAATTCATGGTATGTTGTTATAAATGATTCACTGGATGTAGGCTGACTGCCCCAAAGGGTATCTGGAGTTCTATGCCAAGGTTTGTATTTGATTAGCTGATACTTGCAGTAGCATGCATAATTACGGCCCTTTGGGTCAGAACTGAAGTCAGGGAATGTTTTGACAATGACAGGGTGTGTTCTCTGTGTTAATTTTGCATTGTGAATGGAGTATTTTGATGCAAACTGAACTAAGTTAAGTGAAATGACATCAGGGAAAGTTGTAGAATAATGCTCCATTCTGATTGCGTATGTAACCACCACCAAAATCTCAATTGAACGAGCTAAAGTATTTTAGCTACCCTACTAGCACGTACCAAGAGTTTGAAGCCAAACCGTTGCACTATAGAGCCACTACAGCCACTAGTCCAAAAGTGTCCGCCATTACCACCACCACCAAAATCTCAATTGAACCCGATTAGAACCTCGCTTCGCTCGGAATTATGCCCGAATAATAAGCGCAGGCCTAACATGTACCAATAGAACACGAAACCCATGTTAGTGAATCCTGCCATCAAAACTGGAAATTCCATGGGTTGACAGGACAGACAAGGAACTGTCCAGGGTCGTGCTATCGGCAATGGGTAGCTAAAGAAGTCATTGAGGAAGGTACTTGGAATATACATTTAAATGAAATGTTGGAGCAAGGGATCAAGGAACCAGTTAGCTACAAAAGCACTGAGAGCTAGGCTGAGTGGACCCAGAGCTAGAGGAGGGAGGACATGACGTCACGTCGTAGGGACAATATTAGAGAGCTCTGATGACATTCCAAGGGCAAGAATTGTGGATGCAAGCTACAAGGATCACTCTATGCACTAAGTCACGATGGGCGCATAGGGTTTTCGACTAAGCTGAAGTTATCTGGTAGTCAAAATATAGTCGCCATCACGTGATCGCGCCCTACCTCCTCTGGAGTGGACCATAGATTCAGAGGTAGCTACATAGCATCATGAATTTGAGCAAGGGACTCGTGAAGGCAGGAAAAGTGGCACAAAATGTAGCTAGGGATGGTGGAAAAGGTTGTGGTGTCTATGGTAACCTTTCAGGGGTTGAGCCATAGTAGAGTCATATTGTAGAGCCTGAGTATAGCTGAGCCACGATAAAGGAGGGTACAATAGTGTAGAGTGAGGTAGAGGCATGTTAGAGTTGTGTAGGGAAGGGCCAGTAAGGCTTCCATACACAGTTCCTGGAAAGTCTTACACAACATGTAGGGTCAGGAGGAGGTAGTATCACTGGTATGTATACCAAGGAAATATGCAAACACTATAATTCATTCTCTTGAGTCCTAGTTACATAAATATATAAGTCAGTATAACTATTATTTACTGACACATGAGGCTCTAAGAAAACTGTATATATGCTTATACCTCTTCTTGAGTTCTTTGACATTCACAATGAACGGTAGTAGGATGACAGGGAACAGAGCAGCCACAATAAGACCCGCAGTTAGCAAACCATTGCTAGTCTGTTCTACATTAGCCACTTCATTGGCATCACACTCTGCATGACTGCCTCTAGCCTCACACAGAAAATAGTCTTGAAGTACCTGTCTTCTTGAGTTCACTGTTGCCGACACATAAGCAGATAGAGCTGAGTTTAGGCAATTGATTACCAGTCCCCAAAGTAGAAACACAAGAATCTTTCTGTGTGCCCAGGATATGTGTCCATCATTTCCCATCTCCGTGTGCTTCTTTACAGCACGCTAGATATATGTAAGGGGATGTATGTAAAAAATATTACACCCCAGGTGGAAAGAAAAAATTATATAGTAATGAATGAAAAGCGTACTATAGTGCATGTGCATGCCCAATGTTTTAGCATTTCTTTCCCAGCCTGAGAGGACTCACGGCGATTGCACGGGGCCATACATTTGCCATCAATGAATTGGACCTATGGTGACACAGGATTTTACAGTGGCCAAACTAGCTATCTTAACTTGGTAAACCACTGCTAACCTGAGTTATGTGACACTTCAGTGACCACACAAACTTCATCCCGACTTGCGGCTCTGGAGCCTTGTATAAACTTGGATTCTGTGCCTCTAGTGGATCTACTTAACGGTCTGTTATGGGCAGGATGAAATGGCCTGCTACCTACACCCGATACTTTGCACTAGGGATGCAGTTACCACCTGCACCCTAGTCACCGTTTTCTTTCCACTTGGGGTGCAGTTAGGCTCGGAAAAAAAACTCTCACACACACGAAGTAAAACTGAAAGCCTGCAATAAGTCTAATCAGTGTAGCGATACATACCTTTGTCAACTTCAAGATGACAAGTGCCTGCAGAGTTCCTAATATGGCAACTTTAATTCCTTCGGTCAATGTACCAGTGTAAAAACCCACATCTTGTACAGCTATGTCACACCTCATGGGTGAAAAGGTCATTATTCCATATCCAAATGCCACATTAATAACTGCAGGCACACAGGGCAGGAGAACACCAGCTATGATCATTGCAGTGTAGACATATTTCAAACGTCCTTCATTTTTGAAGATTTGGTACTGGAAAGGGGACACTACTGCCCAGAAGAGAACAGCCACATAGAAGATTGCCCATAGTGGAAACTGGTGTATAATGTAGGAAATAAGAAAACCTATATGGAATGAAGTTAATGTAAAATCATTAGTGCCTTGTGTATTAGTTATATCACACATGTGAGGGATGCAACTGGTTTATAAGTAGAAGGCATACGCAGCGCCCAAGTGCCGAGCGCTTAAAAAGCAGTTACATCCCGATGGGCGTAATCAGGAGCTTATGCATGAACCGCTACACGGAAGGAGCATCCAACTAGCATATCCATCCAGTGTCGAATCACACTTTAAAAACATGCCTTATATGGATTTTAACTTACTCTGTTACTGTGACTACTATATGGATTCTCAAGAGCCCCCCTGCTGTGACAATAGCCACCTGCTTGGCTTCTTAACAAAGTAGATGCATTTTGGAGGCGCCAAATTCGACAGAGGATGGGACCAACTAATGCATGGCAGTTTGACGCT
Organism: Agelas oroides; assembly: GCA_949130485.1. Lineage (NCBI taxonomy): Eukaryota > Metazoa > Porifera > Demospongiae > Agelasida > Agelasidae > Agelas > Agelas oroides. Next base: position 989,773 of record OX422198.1, on the reverse strand, counting down.
CCTTCGCGGCGCTCATAAACTCCTGGCGTAATCTAACTGGTTTATTGTGCGTTCCTAGGTGGTTGTACAGCTAAGGGTGCCTCAAACAGCCCCTATTGCCGAGAATGGCTGTATACTGTAAACTATGAGAGTGCAATAATATGTGAGTTATTGCATTCTCATGTGGTTGTTACACTGGTGGGAAGTTATGGGTTTGTATAGTAGATTTATTACGCACAAATAATCTTAGCAACCACCTAGCAACATACCATAAGTGTGTAAAAGAAATTATGCAGACAATAGAGTAGCAGGATTTGGATTGGACACATGATACACATGCATACAATTACCCATGTACACAGATGCAGAATCTAAGAGTGAGGAACTAGCTGTGGTATATACATCTGAAGAAGACCACATTGGTTGAAATGTTGTGCATACCGTATAGCGCAAAATTTTCGAGGGTCTAAATTTTCGCGAATAGCAATTTTTGAAGATTTCGTTGAAATAATTTCTCGAATTCGCTACACATGCACACTGCACGCTGCGTGTCAAAAATTTTCATTGAAACATTTTCACGAACGGTTGAAAATTCGCGAAATTCGCGAAATTAAAGACCCGCGAAAATTTAGCGCTATATGGTAATAAAATTTTGCCCCTGCAACAAGTTCACACTACAACCCTTACTATGCTGTCCTAGACAAGCCAACGTCAGACAACACACATCACCGTCATCGGTGTTTAAAGGTTTAATAACAACAGCAAACAAGTAGTTAGATACCTGATAGCGTACAGAAGGGAGATGCATTGAGCAAACTGTCTATTAAATCCACTGAATTGCATAACCACGTCTGGATACTTCCTAGCCATGCAAGGAGGACTGCATGTGAAGAGAATGTGCAAAACATTACAATATATGAAAATGCAAGAAACTACATACAGTTGTGAAGGTTGAATTCTTACCAACGATGAAGATGTCAATGAGCATAAAGATCAGAAAAAATGAAGCAAAAGGCAACCTAAAGGAGCAGGAAACATAATTTTTTCAACAACTGCCAACAAAGCAAATTACTAGTCTTTACCACAGAATAGTTCATTCCTAGTAGAAACTACTATTGTATATGCCTACTTGCTTGCACAGCACCCCCAATTTCCCTATTTATTGCATATATTCTCAGGTTACCAATCATCTGCCCTATGGTCAATCCAATTCTTACAATAAGAACCAGATTGACCATAATAACTTTAATCATCATAATAACTACACTTCGCCATCATGTTCTGAGTCTGAACAAGCAGCACACTGCTTGTTTTTATATTTTGTCATGTCACACAATCTATGCATGTATATAGCTTTAGCAGTAAGGTTTGTCATTGTCTGCTGTTAATGGTGAACACAAGCTGCTATGTGCACAAGTTCTAACATGATGGGCAACTTAAAAGCCAATACATTATGTGTGTGTAAGTATAGGTAGCCTCCACCAGAGGTGGGCTGTCACTCATGCAGACAAAGCACCCATTTCTGGCAAGGGCAGCTAATATGGCTACACAGGCATATATATATTGGCTATGTCTCACACTCAAATGATGCACTGAATCTCATTCATGCATGGCGCTTAGCTACTTGAAAGAGCCTCAACAAGTGTGCAAGTTCTTTCCTGAGTGTTATTCAAACATGCCCCTTAGCAGCCTACAGCTTGTCTGTCATGATACAGAGAACATAAACTTGTCATGCATGCTTCAACTTGTGCTTTCATGCTGACGCTGCAGTTTGGAAATAGTCATTCACTATTGATCTCAGCTGCGACAAAGTTGTGAAATGTTTAAATCCACTCATACACACACACACGTTTGCAATACATTCCTGCTAGTGTACTTGCTCAAGCTCGCCCAAACTATGTAATAGCTGCAAATTATTTGCTGTAGCAAACTTACGTTTTCCACTGAAGTGCTATAATGACAAGAGCTACAACTACAAAAATTGTTGCAAGGCACAGTGATGTGATGTTTATTGCGAAACCAGTAGTCAAAGATGTGAGTTCCCAGATACCACATTGAGGTCTGCATGAACCAAGTTCTTGGTGTAGATAGAACCCATCACTACATTCTCTGCTGCAGTTTGAGTCAACTGTAGCACTTTCATTGCTGGAGGTGGATTCTGCAGCCAGAAGACTTTGATTGGGTGATAAAATCCCACTTGAATCTATAGACAAGAGGAAGAATTTTTGTGTAAGTAGATTTCACTGTGTACAGACCCTCACAATTATTGTTCAATGTGCCTATACTCCTCCACTGCATGCAATTAATGCCAATGCCAGTCACTACACTGTTAACATCGAATAGCACCCTCCAATACAACTTGAGTTCTAAGTACTATAATGAAATGTGCAAGTAAGGATTCCTGTGTGGATTCGGGGCTAGGGGGCAGATAGGCTGGAATGTTTGCATAACCTAGAAAATCCCTTATCAAAAAAGCTGCAAGGAGGATCAGATCAGCATGATATACTTATCTTTACTCCAAAACATTTTAACCTTGTTACAAGACAGACCTAAACAGTTTTTTTCTTACAAAAGTTTATCAGCGCAAAGATCAGCAATAGATACACACGTAGCAAGGAAGAATCTCTGGTGCTTATGAGTAATTGTTTATGCATGGCCCTTGACTTCAACCACGGTGCATAATTACCGTTGGTGAGCAGTCTGCCCTTGTGTGGAATGGTCGGCAGTTGCATGCACAAACCAGAAGTTGCCATGCATACCTCAACTTGAGTCGTCTTCACTCCCGGGTCTCTTTCACGCTGATGCTGCATTCTGGCAGTAGCCCTTCACTGACTGAGCTCACAAATTATACACAAGGGCATTCAATCTTCGTGAAATATTTACATGTGCTCATTTAAAATTTACGGATATGCCCACAAGCAAGCAAGCAAGCAAGCATACACACACGTGTGCAATGCTGTCTTGCTAGTGTAAGGCTCGCTCAGGCTCACCCCAATAAGCATGAAAGAAGAAACATTTGAAAACATAACTCGCAAGCCTCCTTCATTTTTTAAGCAGAAGCGTGGATGTGAGATGACGTACGAGGGAAGGGCCTCGCTTCAAATAACTGATATTACATCACAACCCAGATTTGCTTCTTTATAAGAGGGAATCTTTCTGTACAGTGTAGCTAAGTGAAGGTCAGCACACAGACTGATTTTCAGATCATTGCAGTATCTGTCCAACTGTAGGTTGTTAGACAGCACAATGTATTAACATGTACATTATCTGAGACGAAGAGTTACCTCTGTCTTCTAGGTATATAGAGCAGTTTGGTGTAGTGTTGGTCAGATTCACAGTATATGCTTCTGCCAAGGGTGCCTAAAGGGTGCCAGGAGATGTCATTACTGGTCTATGTGAGCATGTTCAGCCTATGAAAAAAGATGTTTGTATTGGTATGCATGTTTTATATTAACAAAACCCTAGATTGCATGTTTTTTTTTGTCTATTTCCTAGATCAGATGCATGCTGAGGCTACTCTTTTTATTGCCGTTCGTTTTGGTGTGGTTACTATTCAAGGGTGGCTACTATTTAAGGGTGGTGTCTATTTCTTTGGGAAAGCCTGTAGATAACGACAGCAGGCTAAGTTACATACTGTACATTCACCTACACCAAAGGCTATGGAGACATTTAAGTAAACATGTCTGGCTTCTCCCAAGAAGTGCTTTATCCACCTACGGAATTCAGTAGAAGATTTAGTGAGCACAGCTTCAGAGTTCAAGGGGGACTAGTGGTGTGTAGCCTACAGAGTCTTGAAACCAACTATTTGAGTACAACTTGCTGGCTTTTCCCATTATGGCTTCCTCTGCTTTGCTTGTTGCAAGTTTTACCCAAACCAACATATGTCTAATTATTCTGCATGCCTACTCAGCCAACCTCGCCTTGTTAAAAATGCTAATCAACTATAATTGAAGCCAAGTAAAGGTGAGCAAAGCCAGCTAACTTCTATATTTGGCTAGCTCAGGTCACCATAAAGGTGGCACCAATGTTCTGTAGCAAGTAGGTAGGCAAGGTGTGTCTTGATTTGCAGTGTAACTAAACCTAATGTCTGGTTTCTCCCAAGAGGTGCTTTAGGGTGGGGGTTACAATACAATGCAGAGGTCCTAAGCATTGTGATAACAACTATCACTATCCCATATACTGCACTTGGCAATTAGGTTGTCGACAGTTACAAGAGTAGAGTGAACTTGTTTACCTATGGCTTCATAGGCTACTAAGACTGACAGCCAAAGACTTTAATCAACCACAGATACATGCTGATCAGTTTCTTTCTGACAACCTACCTGTAAAGGGCATGTACACTAAATAAAGTTCTGCTGCTCACTAACTATCCAACAAATTGCATTTAGGTTGCATAAACACTGCACCTATATACAGTGATACAAAAATTGCTTTATGTCACAAATGTGCCATATTTGGTAATTGTGCTTTAAACTGTGTAATAGCTACTTTGTAGCATGATGGGTTACTATTATCACCCCAAGATGTGGATTCACGTAATAAATGATACCCTGGTCTGCACATATAAATTACCTGAATTGGTGACCTGACAATGCAGAAAGTAAGAACAGATGGTAATAATGCCACAGTCCAAACTGCCACCACTATTAAAAGAGCTGAGCCATAATAAACCAATTTCCAGGTTAGTATTCTTTTGGTTGCTTCAGAGTGGCTTGTTGGTGAGGGTGTGTGTCTGTCCTCAGCAGGCTTTACATCCAAGGTCTCAGCACTGGCCTCAGCTGGCCTTCCTCCTGAGGTCTCAGTATCAGCAGCCTCAATCTCCTCCAGGTGCAACTCTGGTGACCGATCCACTGTCTCCATGTCACTGAGTGTTAGGACTACTTTGGCACACTCTACAAAAGATGAACAAAAATTGCTTGTGATCCGGAGACACTTCAAACCTACAGTATTCCCTCTCCTGAGACAATATCTATTTAGCTACCTCCCAGCATCACTTACAGTGGGTAGAACAAATGACTATTAAAGGCACAAAATAACCCGTCAGTAACCATTACACAACTAGTACATGTGTGAAAGCAGAGTTTGATACCACAGTTGGAAGCAGCTTCTAATTAAAGTCATGCAGGATTTTATGGTGGGCAAAGTAGCTATCCTAACATGAAGCTCCAAGACTGTTCTTTTAGACTGAGCTTGGTTTGTATAAGGATGTTATATTCCATCGGTTTAGCAACTAATTAAACTATAGCCTACCAGGGGACCAACCATGGGAACGTTTTCGGAAACAACCCCCTGCCCAACCCTTCTATACCCTACACAACCCAACAGAAACAATTAACGGGTCGAAGTGCAATATGTTCCTACGCCTTGCCCACTTCCAGGGTTTGATCACCTCCAGTATTGGGACTCCTTATAGATGGGGGAGGCCTGAGAACGAGGCTACACTTTGCAGGATGGATCCACCACCTACTTACAAAAGCCAATCTTAATGCTCCCTGTGAGACAAAAAAAATACGACAAAAAAAATATGACAAAAAAAAAACATTACACCCCAAGTGGAAAGGAAAAAATATATAGAATGAATGAATGAATATATGAAAAACCACAAAGGTGCACATGCATGCCCATGTACATTGTGAACAAGCTAGGTCTATTAGCTACAACTTTCTGGTAGCAGACTACCAATACAGCATGGTCACACTGAGCTACAAGTCAGTTTGACACTTCAGTGAAGTGCGCAATTAGCTACTGGCTTGCTGCACTATAGCACATCCTGTGCGTCCACAGCACTTTTGATGGCCAACTGACGTCTCTCAAAAGGCTACACAAATTAGCAGTGTGGTCATCTTCCAGTCAACACTAAACAGGCCTGCGCTATAGCCATATACAGTTGTTTATCATCTCACCTCTACATGGCTTCAATTACCACCAAATAGTGGATGACATACCTAAGCTCTATAAGTGAAGTTTTAATACCCAGCTAATGCATATCACAATAAATGTGAAAAACATATTTAGCACTTAACCACTTGTTACTAACATACTGTACCAGCTCAGTGGCTGATTTCACCAGTTGGCACAACCTTTGTTGTCAGTATAGGACATGTCTTCATTTAACCCTCTGTCTTTCACCCTTGCTTACCACACCCTTCATACCTATGGCCTTTCTCTTAGTCAAAGTTTGTGCTCTTGCTGCTTGCTCACCACCTGGAAGTATGTGCCTCTAGTGGATCTGCTTAACTGTCTGTTATGGGCAGAACGAAATGGCCTGCCACCTACACCCAATATTTGGCACTTGGGATGCAGTTACCACCTGCACCCCAGTCTCTGTTTTCTTTCCACTTGGGGTGTGGTTAGGCTCAAAAAAAAAAAAACTGAAAAAAAAAATCAAGATGCAAACACACGTATCTATAGGTTTTAAGTGACCTTTCCTATTCCTCTCCTCAGCTCTCAATCTCGGTTGCTGCGGGAAGCACTGTACACGCGTGACATGTATAAATTATAGCAGGTTTGTCCTGATGTTCGGTACCCATAGATTAACTATTCATCCCTTGCCTTGCCTACAGCTTTACTTTCCCCGTTAAAAAGTTACCTATATAAATTTGGCCGTTTGCCTCAGTGACCACGGTCTTCAACAAGACTACAACAAATCAATCATTAGGTCGTACGTATGGGCGTATACATGAGAGGTACCCTTGGCTGCTCAGTGTCTGCTCAGGCACATCATCATCACTCCATCTGGCGCCCGGACGTGTACAGTTCGCGCCTGGGCAACTTATGAACTTGAAGCAGGGAACGGGAAACGGGACGGGAACGGAAACGGATATGTGCGCATAAAGGCAGAGAGACGACTCAGAACTCTCGGTTATCTTCTTCATGCAAGAATAGAACCAGGGACGACTAGATCAAGGGACTCACGGTAGTCTAATCTTGTTCACGAGTAGAGCTAGAAACTAATTGAGGAGGAGAGTACAACCATCAACTCGACCCATAGTCAAAGTCACTCATATCACTAGTCATGAAATCACAGTAAATTAAGATCGACTGAACACCCCTCCTCTCCGTGATGATGCACGACAGAATCTGTTAAACATTGGGCAGCTGTCCCTGTCCTTGGTTTATGAGACACCGTGAGATACCACAAGACCAATTGAGACATTTATGAAACATCCTGCGACATTATGAGACATTGAGACACATTGAGACATCATGAGACACCATGAAACAGTGTGAGACACTGTAAGACATCATAAGACATTTTGTGAGACATGACGAGACACCATGAAACATTGTGAGACACTGTAAGACATCATAAGACATTTTGTGAGACATCACGAGACACCATGAAACATTGTGAGACACTGTAAGACATCATAAGACATTTTGTGAGACATCACGAGACACCATGAAACATTGTGAGACACTGTAAGACATCATAAGACATTTTGATACACAGTGAGACATCATGAGACACCATGACATTTATGAGACACTGAGATATTATGAGACACCACAAGCCATTATGAGACATCATCAAACACCATAAGAAAATATGAAACATCATCAGCCATTGTGAGACAGTATGAGACAGGGGGGAGGGGGATTTGAGCAAGGTACTCATGAAGGTACGTAAAGTGGCAAAAGATGAAGCTAGGGATGGTGGAAATGGTTGTGGTGTCATCAAGACGTTTTTCATACATGGTAGACTATGGTAACCGAACAGGCGTTGAGCCATAGTAGTCATATTGTAGAGCTTGAGTATGGTAGAGAGACATGGTCGTGTATAGAAAAGTATAGTGTAAGGTAGATCCATAGTAGGGCTGCCACGATATATTGTATGTCATTATGTTTGAAGACATTCCACAACTTGCAGTCTTTCATTTTACATATTGTAGAGCCCGAGTAGCTATAGCTGAGCCACGGTGAAGGAGGGTACACTAGGGTACAGTATAGAGGTGCAGTATAGCTGAGCCACGATAAAGGTGGGTACACTAGGGTACAGTAGAGGTGCAGTATAGCTGAGCCACGGTGAAGGAGGGTACACTAGGGTACAGTAGAGGTGCAGTATAGCTGAGCCACGATAAAGGTGGGTAGACTAGGGTACAGTAGAGGTGCAGTATAGCTGAGCCACGATAAAGGTGGGTAGACTAGGGTACAGTAGAGGTGCAGTATAGCTGAGCCACAGTGAAGGAGGGTACACTAGCATACAGTAGAGGTACAGTATAGCTGAACCACGGTGAAGGTGGGTACACTAGTAGAGGTACAGTATAGCTGAGCCACGGTGAAGGAGGGTACACTAGGGTACAGTAGAGGTGCAGTATAGCTGAGCCTCGGTGAAGGTGGGTACACTAGGGTACAGTAGAGGTGCAGTATAGCTGAGCCACGGTGAAGGTGGGTACACTAGGGTACAGTAGAGGTGCAGTATAGCTGAGCCACGGTGAAGGAGGGTACACTAGGGTACAGTAGAGGTACAGTATAGCTGAGCCACGGTGAAGGAGGGTACACTAGGGTACAGTAGAGGTGCAGTATAGCTGAGCCACGGTGAAGGAGGGTACACTAGGGTACAGTAGAGGTGCAGTATAGCTGAACCACGGTGAAGGAGGGTACACTAGGGTACAGTAGAGGTGCAGTATAGCTGAGCCACGGTGAAGGAGGGTACACTAGGGTACAGTAGAGGTACAGTATAGCTGAGCCACGGTGAAGGTGGGTACACTAGGGTACAGTAGAGGTACAGTATAGCTGAGCCACGGTGAAGGAGGGTACACTAGGGTACAGTAGAGGTGCAGTATAGCTGAGCCACGGTGAAGGAGGGTACACTATAGGGTACAGTAGAGGTGCAGTATAGCTGAGCCACGGTGAAGGTGGGTACACTAGGGTACAGTAGAGGTGCAGTATAGCTGAGCCACGGTGAAGGAGGGTACACTAGGGTACAGTAGAGGTGCAGTATAGCTGAACCACGGTGAAGGAGGGTACACTAGGGTACAGTAGAGGTGCAGTATAGCTGAGCCACGGTGAAGGAGGGTACACTAGGGTACAGTAGAGGTGCAGTATAGCTGAACCACGGTGAAGGTGGGTACACTAAGGTACAGTAGAGGTACAGTATAGCTGAGCCACGGTGAAGGTGGGTACACTAGGGTACAGTAGAGGTACAGTATAGCTGAGCCACGGTGAAGGAGGGTACACTAGGGTACAGTAGAGGTGCAGTATAGCTGAGCCACGGTGAAGGAGGGTACACTAGGGTACAGTAGAGGTGCAGTATAGCTGAGCCACGGTGAAGGTGGGTACACTAGGGTACAGTAGAGGTACAGTATAGCTGAACCACGGTGAAGGAGGGTACACTAGGGTACAGTAGAGGTGCAGTATAGCTGAGCCATGGTGAAGGAGGGTACACTAGGGTACAGTAGAGGTGCAGTATAGCTGAGCCACGGTGAAGGAGGGTACACTAGGGTACAGTAGAGGTACAGTATAGCTGAACCACGGTGAAGGAGGGTACACTAGGGTACAGTAGAGGTGCAGTATAGCTGAACCACGGTGAAGGTGGGTACACTAGGGTACAGTAGAGGTGCAGTATAGCTGAACCACGGTGATGGAGCCTCAAGGAGGTAGAATAGTGTAGAGTGAGGTAGAGGCATGTTAGAGTTGTGTAGGGAAGGGCCAGTAAGGCTTCCATACACAGTTCCTGGAAAGTCTTACACAACATGTAGGGTCAGGAGGAGGTAGTATCACTGGTATGTATACCAAGGAAATACAGAATATGCAAACACTATAATTCATTCTCTTGAGTCCTAACTACATAGATATATTAGTCAGTATATACAAATAACTATTTTTTGCTGACACAAGAGGCTCTGAGCAAACTGTGCTTATACCTCTTTTTGAGTTCTTTGACATTCACAATGAACGGTAGTAGGATGGCAGGATACAGAGCAGCCACAATAAGACCCGCAGTTAGCAAACTGTTGCTAGTCTGTTCTACATTAGCCACTTCATTGGCATCACACTCTGCATGACTGCCTCTAGCCTCACACAGAAAATAGTCTTGAAGTACCTGTCTTCTTGAGTTCACTGTTGCTGACAGATAAGCAGCTTGAGCTGAGTGAAGGCAATTGATCACCAGTGCCCAAAGTAGAAACACAATAATCTTTTTGTGTGCCCAGGATATGTGTCCATCATTTCCCATCTCCGTGTGCTTCTTTACAGCATGCTAGATATATGTAAGCGGATGTACGTAAAAAAAACCCACAAAAAAACAACAAAAAAAAAAACTCACGCACAACACACAGAGTAAAACTGAAAACCTCCAATAAGTCTAATCACTGTAGTGATACCAAGAGTTTATTACAGTAAGAGTGTGCAACTCCCATATGGTTTTTATACCCGCCATCTGAATAGAATGACGTAGGCAATCAGCAGTGACTGTGCTATGCTGTGAAAACACAGCAGTAAAGAGGAGGGCTTTTGCTAGTGTTCACATAGCTAATGTACACTAGCACATAAAATGGCTTCATTTTAAGTACCTGCTAAGCATATATACTACTGATTGCCTTCGTCATCCTATCCAGATGGCAGGTATAGAAACCATAAGGGAGTTGGACACTCTTACTGTAATAAACTCTTGATGATACATACCTTCACCAACTTCAAGAAGACAAGTGCCTGCAGAGTTCCTAATATGGCAACTTCAACTCCTTCAGTTAATGCATCAGCATAAAAACCCACATCTTGTACAGCTACATCACACCTCATGGGTGAAAAGCTCATTATGCCATATCCAAACGCCACATTGATAACTGCAGGCACACATGGCAGGAGAACACCAGCTATGATCATTGCAGTGTAGACATATTTCAAATGTCCTGCATTTCTGAAGGTTTGGTACCGGAAAGGGGACACTACTGCCCAGAAGAGAACAGCCACATAGAAGATTGGCCATAGTGGAAACTGGTGTATAATGTAGGAAGTAAGAAAACCTATATGGAATGAAGTTAATGTAAAATCATTAGTGCCTTAAATCTATACACCTGTGAGGAATGTTGTAAGTACAAGGCATGCACAGTGCCAAGTGCCAAGTGCTTATAAACCAGTTACAAATGCATCCTGAATGGTGTAATTTAACTGGTTTATTGTGCATTCCCAGTGAGCCACTGCAACTTTTTTAACATTGTTTTTTTTTGTGCGCCAGGTACGAGACTAAGCTAGCTGGCTAGCTGATTTGGCTGATTTGGCATGTATTGGTGATGGGGAAAAGGTGAAAAATAGTTGATCCCATCATCCTTACCCTAGAACATCCACGGAAAGCATTCAAAGGGTGCCTACAACTGCCCCTATTGCCGAGAATGGCTGTATACTGTAAAACAATGCAATAATAAATCACTCTTGTGTAGTTGTTGCAATGCAATAATATTTTCACTATCGTGTAGTTGTTGCAGTGGCAGGAAGCTGTGGGTTTATATAGTAGATTTATTATACATGAATAATCTTAGCAACCACCTAGCAATGTACAATAAGTGTGTAAAAGGAATTATGCAGACAATAGAGTAGCAGGATTTGCTAGCTCAAAACCTATCACATAGTGTTTAAAGAGTTATGATGTTTTGTTTAACGAGTTAACAACAACAGCAAACAAGTAGTTAGATACCTGAGAGCATACAGTAGGGAGATGCATTGAGCAAACTGTCTATTAAATCTACTGAATTGCAGAACCATGTCTGGATACTTCCTAGCCCCACAAGGAGGACTGCATGTGAAGAGAATGTGCAAAACATTACAATATATGAAGATGCAAGAAACTGCATACAGTTGTGAAGGTTGAATTCTCACCAATGATGAAGATGTCAATGAGTGTAGAGATCATAAAAAATGAAGCAAAAGGCAACCTAAAGGAGCAGGAAACATAGCCTTTTCAGCAACTTCAAGATTGGCAACAAAACAAACTGCTAGTCTTTACCACAGAATGGTTAATTCCTACTATTGTATGCCCACTTGTTCACACAGCACCCCCAGTTTCCCTATTTATTGCATCTATTCTCAGATTACCAATCATCTGCCCTATGGTCAAATTGTTTTTACAATAAGAACCAGATTGACCATAATAACTAGACTGCAATCATCATAATAACTACACTTCATCATCATGGCATGAGCCTGAACAAGCAGCACACTGCTGGCTTTTATATTTTGTCATGTCACACAATCTATGCATGTATATAGCTTAAGGTTTGTCATTGTCTGCTGTTACTGGTGAACACAAACTGCTATGTGCACAAGTTCGTACATCACTAGCATGATGAGCAACTTAAAAGCCAATCCATTGTGTGTGTGTAAGGATAGGTAGCCTTTACCAGAGGCAGGCTATCACTCATTCATACGGTGCAGCCATTTTTGGCCAGGGCAGCAAATACATGGCCCTTAGCTACCTGAAACAACCTCAACAAGTGTGCAAGTTCTTTCCTGAGTGTTATTCATACATGGCCCTTAGCAGCCTACAGCTTGTCTGTCATGATACAGAGAACAGAAGTTGTCATGCATGCTTCAACTTGAGTCCTCTTGTGCTTTCATGCTGACGCTGCAGTTTGGAAATAGCCATTCACTATTGATCTCAGCTGCGACAAAGTTATGAAATGTTTTAAATCAGCTCGTTGAAATTTCAGGTAGCTAAGTAGTGGCAAATACACACACACGTTTGCAATACATTCCTGCTAATGTGGCGCTCACTCAAGCTCGCCCAAACTATGTAATAGCTGCAAATTATTTGCTGTAGCAAACTTACGTCTTCCACTGAAGTGCTATAATGACAAAAACTACAACTATAAAAATTGTTGCAAAGCACATTGATGTTATGTTTATTGCAAAACCAGCAGTCGAAGATGTGAGTTCCCAGATACCACATTGAGGTCTGCATGAACCAAGTTCTTGGTGTAGATAGAACCCATCACTACATTCTCTGCTGCAGTTTGAGTCAACTGTAGCACTTTCATTGCTGGAGGTGGATTCTGCAGCCAGAAGACTTTGATTGGGTGATAAAATCCCACTTGAATCTATAGACAAGAGGAAGAATTTTTGTGTAAGTAGATTTCACTGTGTACAGACCCTCACAATTATTGTTCAATGTGCCTATACTCCTCCACTGCATGCAATTAATGCCAATGCCAGTCACTACACTGTTAACATCGAATAGCACCCTCCAATACAACTTGAGTTCTAAGTACTATAATGAAATGTGCAAGTAAGGATTCCTGTGTGGATTCAGGGCTAGGGGGCAGATAGGCTGGAATGTTTGCATAACCTAGAAAATCCCTTATCAAAAAAGCTGCAAGGAGGATCAGATCAGCATGATATACTTATCTTTATTCCAAAACATTTTAACCTTGTTACAAGACAGACCTAAACAGTTTTTTTCTTACAAAAGTTTATCAGCGCAAAGATCAGCAATAGATACACACGTAGCAAGGAAGAATCTCTGGTGCTTATGAGTAATTGTTTATGCATGGCCCTTGACTTCAACCACGGTGCATAATTACCGTTGGTGAGCAGTCTGCCCTTGTGTGGAATGGTCGGCAGTTGCATGCACAAACCAGAAGTTGCCATGCATACCTCAACTTGAGTCGTCTTCACTCCCGGGTCTCTTTCACGCTGATGCTGCATTCTGGCAGTAGCCCTTCACTGACTGAGCTCACAAATTATACACAAGGGCATTCAATCTTCGTGAAATATTTACATGTGCTCATTTAAAATTTACGGATATGCCCACAAGCAAGCAAGCAAGCAAGCATACACACACGTGTGCAATGCTGTCTTGCTAGTGTAAGGCTCGCTCAGGCTCACCCCAATAAGCATGAAAGAAGAAACATTTGAAAACATAACTCCCAAGCCTCCTTCATTTTTTAAGCAGAAGCGTGGATGTGAGATGACGTACGAGGGAAGGGCCTCGCTTCAAATAACTGATATTACATCACAACCCAGATTTGCTTCTTTATAAGAGGGAATCTTTCTGTACAGTGTAGCTAAGTGAAGGTCAGCACACAGACTGATTTTCAGATCATTGCAGTATCTGTCCAACTGTAGGTTGTTAGACAGCACAATGTATTAACATGTACATTATCTGAGACGAAGAGTTACCTCTGTCTTCTAGGTATATAGAGCAGTTTGGTGTAGTGTTGGTCAGATTCACAGTATATGCTTCTGCCAAGGGTGCCTAAAGGGTGCCAGGAGATGTCATTACTGGTCTATGTGAGCATGTTCAGCCTATGAAAAAAGATGTTTGTATTGGTATGCATGTTTTATATTAACAAAACCCTAGATTGCATGTTTTTTTTTGTCTATTTCCTAGATCAGATGCATGCTGAGGCTACTCTTTTTATTGCCGTTCGTTTTGGTGTGGTTACTATTCAAGGGTGGCTACTATTTAAGGGTGGTGTCTATTTCTTTGGGAAAGCCTGTAGATAACGACAGCAGGCTAAGTTACATACTGTACATTCACCTACACCAAAGGCTATGGAGACATTTAAGTAAACATGTCTGGCTTCTCCCAAGAAGTGCTTTATCCACCTACGGAATTCAGTAGAAGATTTAGTGAGCACAGCTTCAGAGTTCAAGGGGGACTAGTGGTGTGTAGCCTACAGAGTCTTGAAACCAACTATTTGAGTACAACTTGCTGGCTTTTCCCATTATGGCTTCCTCTGCTTTGCTTGTTGCAAGTTTTACCCAAACCAACATATGTCTAATTATTCTGCATGCCTACTCAGCCAACCTCGCCTTGTTAAAAATGCTAATCAACTATAATTGAAGCCAAGTAAAGGTGAGCAAAGCCAGCTAACTTCTATATTTGGCTAGCTCAGGTCACCATAAAGGTGGCACCAATGTTCTGTAGCGTATAGTGAAGTAGGTAGGCAAGGTGTGTCTTGATTTGCAGTGTAACTAAACCTAATGTCTGGTTTCTCCCAAGAGGTGCTTTAGGGTGGGGGTTACAATACAATGCAGAGGTCCTAAGCATTGTGATAACAACTATCACTATCCCATATACTGCACTTGGCAATTAGGTTGTCGACAGTTACAAGAGTAGAGTGAACTTGTTTACCTATGGCTTCATAGGCTACTAAGACTGACAGCCAAAGACTTTAATCAACCACAGATACATGCTGATCAGTTTCTTTCTGACAACCTACCTGTAAAGGGCATGTACACTAAATAAAGTTCTGCTGCTCACTAACTATCCAACAAATTGCATTTCAGTCAATCCGCAAGCGTACACGCGCTTCCATATACGGAAGGAGTTAATTACACGCGCAGCAGCTTCCCGCGTGAATGCGGAAGTACTTCCAGCGTACCGGAAGAGCTCATATTTCTAATACTGCGAGTTTTCTCATCTTTCCTTCGATTTGTAGGTGTAGTGCAAGGGTGGAAGGCTGTATAAATCGCGCTTGAAGCGTTGAAAACGGTTACTCTGCGCCTAAGTTACGGAATAACTGGTATTTCGTACCCCTTAAAGATGTCTGGGACATTATATTTTTACACAACTGCAAGGCAAGTGAGGGTGAGCATAGTTTTCCACTATGGTAGTACTTTACTGGTGGCAGGTTAAAACTTGTGTCAGCACCTTGGTGCTTTGGCACAGGCTAGTGAAACCTGTGACCACCCACACGTCATAATTGTTAACATGACACTATGATGACCCTGTGTCAGGTGTAAGTGTGCGTGTGTGCTAGGGCTTTGAAAGCACATGAGCAGATGAATGTACTGCAGAGAATAATATACAAAAGAGAGCTAGTGATGAATAGTCTTGCGGAGCCAGACTCTCACACTTTTCATGTGAGAGTCTGGCTCCGCGAGACTAAGTGGATGAAGCAAAGCATGAAAATGTGGCAGAATTTGGTCAGGTTCCATCAGTTTTCATCAGAGTCACCTCAGCCATCCACCAGAAATACTGAACTGACAAGTTCACGCTTCACAATGTCCAAAATAGATGTCTGAGCATGTGAAAGTGGGTGTTGTAAAGAGTCACAGACAGGTGTTGTCCCAAGACAGGTGTTGTCCCATGACAGGTAACAAAGAGGCATGTGACGTACAGTAGAACGATTTGAGAAGACATTACATTCTTTGTCAACCTATGAAACCCAACTTGTGGAGACTGTACACACTGATACGAGTAGTCCTTTAAGCCCTTGCAGCACCAATTATCAGCAGCCATACAGGAGGTCAAGTTCTACTTCCATGCGCGTTGTGCATCATGTGCGACATGTTCATTGCAGCTATGGTATGGTGGATATCGCACAAATAAAGCCAATTCCAACAAGAATAACTACATACTTGTAGAGGATGGTGGGTTTTAACGATCATGTCCTTTCAGTTGACAGTCTGCAAATTCAGTTAATGCTATGACATCGTCACCAGATACTTCAATGGCAGAATATCATCAGTCAGCACAACACCTGGTTCCTCTGCATGACATTGCAACTAGCTGGAGTGAAAAACTAAGTAAATGATGTAGACTGTCATAGCGACCATAGTGAAAAGTAAACTCAATTTACATAGCTGGTCCTCATTTGCTCTGTGGATACCACCAGCCTGGGTACCAAGTGAGTTCTAGATGGACAGTTATTGTTCTTACTTCGTGATTCAAGGTGCATAAAGGTGCACATTAAATAAGTGACCATATAGAATTCACCTGGCGATATCCATTCAGTGAATTTCAATCATTTTACTGTTCATTCAAACCTGTCGCTGGACCAAGTGCGCATGATGATGTCATTTTTTGATGTTATCATGCACTCTTGCCTTGTACCCAGGTGTGGCTGTGTTGGGTACGAAGCTATCTAACCCTCCTTCCTCCATTCCTACTTTACCAAAGTCCATACATAATACTCCAATCCCCCACCAGATTGCTCTGCAAAGTTTCGTCAATATTCCACCCTCGTGCTTCACAGCACCTTCATTTGCTGTTTCAGTTCCCAGCAAAAACTACTCCAACCCACTCTACACACACAAATCAGAGCAGATGCCTATGCACAACATGCCAGTACACCAAGGAAACCAACAGTGTATCTACTAATCATACCAGTGGGTGAGTTTGCTCTTACCCCATAGAGCGATAGTTGGATGGCTGCACAAAACCTTGGGACATTCTATTTTTACAATCTATCCAGCAAACATTTTGTGCTCGTTATGTAGCTAAGTCATCATACCCCTTGTGTAACTCACCAAACTTTGTGTCTGACCTCTGTTCCTTGGGCTAGCGCTGGCAACACCCATCCAGCACACTTCGTGGGCGTTCGCTTCCTTCATAAAACACTTCTCGTGACGACGCTAAAGCTGCTTGATTCAGTTCTAAGTCCATCCCTGCGTAGATACAAACCACCGAAGTATTTCAAAGTTGCTTATGTTAGACAAATCGGCAGAACAGCCGAAAACTAAAGACATGTCTGTAACACTCTCCAATGAACTCGCCAGCGCCATTTCTCCCCAACCGGATGTTACCGCCCATGTAATTAAAAGTTGGGCGTGTCTGTACGCTTGCGGATTGACTGATTTAGGTTGCATAAACACTGCACCTATATAGTGATACAAAAATTGCAACACTTCGCTTTATGTCACAAATGTGCCATATTTGGTAATTGTGCTTTAAACTGTGTAATAGCTACTTTGTAGCATGATGGGTTACTATTATCACCCCAAGATGTGGATTCACGTAATAAATGATACCCTGGTCTGCACATATAAATTACCTGAACTGGTGATCTGACAATGCTGAAAGTAAGAACAGATGGTAATAATGCCACAGTCCAAACTGCCACCACTATTAAAAGAGCTGAGCCATAATAAACCAATTTCCAGGTTGGTATTCTTTTGGTTGCTTCAGTGTGGCTTGTTGGTGAGGGTGTGTGTCTGTCCTCAGCAGGCTTTACATCCAAGGTCTCAGCACTGGCCTCAGCTGGCCTTCCTCCTGAGGTCTCAGTATCAGCAGCCTCAATCTCCTCCAGGTGCAACTCTGGTGACCGATCCACTGTCTCCATGTCACTGAGTGTTAGGACTACTTTGGCACACTCTACAAAAGATGAACAAAAATTGCTTGTGATCCGGAGACACTTCAAACCTACAGTATTCCCTCTCCTGAGACAATATCTATTTAGCTACCTCCCAGCATCACTTACAGTGGGTAGAACAAATGACTATTAAAGGCACAAAATAACCCGTCAGTAACCATTACACAACTAATACATGTGTGAAAGCAGAGTTTGATACCACAGTTGGAAGCAGCTTCTAATTAAAGTCATGCAGGATTTTATGGTGGGCAAAGTAGCTATCCTAACATGAAGCTCCAAGACTGTTCTTTTAGACTGAACTTGGTTTGTATAAGGATGTTATATTCCATCGGTTTAGCAACTAATTAAACTATAGCCTACCAGGGGACCAACCATGGGAACGTTTTCGGAAACAACCCCCTGCCCAACCCTTCTATACCCTACACAACCCAACAGAAACAATTAACGGGTCGAAGTGCAATATGTTCCTACGCCTTGCCCACTTCCAGGGTTTGATCACCTCCAGTATTGGGACTCCTTATAGATGGGGGAGGCCTGAGAACGAGGCTACACTTTGCAGGATGGATCCACCACCTACTTACAAAAGCCAATCTTAATGCTCCCTGTGAGACAAAAAAAATACGACAAAAAAAATATGACAAAAAAAAAACATTACACCCCAAGTGGAAAGGAAAAAATATATAGAATGAATGAATGAATATATGAAAAACCACAAAGGTGCACATGCATGCCCATGTACATTGTGAACAAGCTAGGTCTATTAGCTACAACTTTCTGGTAGCAGACTACCAATACAGCATGGTCACACTGAGCTACAAGTCAGTTTGACACTTCAGTGAAGTGCGCAATTAGCTACTGGCTTGCTGCACTATAGCACATCCTGTGCGTCCACAGCACTTTTGATGGCCAACTGACGTCTCTCAAAAGGCTACACAAATTAGCAGTGTGGTCATCTTCTGGTCAACACTAAACAGGCCTGCGCTATAGCCATATATAGTTGTTTATCATCTCACCTCTACATGGCTTCAATTACCACCAAATAGTGGAGTAAGTGAAGTTTTAATACCCAGCTAGTGCATATCACAATAAATGTGAAAAACATATTTAGCACTTAACCACTTGTTACTAACATACTGTACCAGCTCAGTGGCTGATTTCACCAGTTGGCACAACCTTTGTTGTCAGTATTGGACATGTCTTCATTTAACCCTCTGTCTTTCACCCTTGCTTACCACACCCTTCATACCTATGGCCTTTCTCTTAGTCAAAGTTTGTGCTCTTGCTGCTTGCTCACCACTGGAAGTATGTGCCTCTAGTGGATCTGCTTAACTGTCTGTTATGGGCAGAACGAAATGGCCTGCCACCTACACCCAATATTTTGCACTTGGGATGCAGTTACCACCTGCACCCCAGTCTCTGTTTTCTTTCCACTTGGGGTGTGGTTAGGCTCAAAAAAAAAAACTGAAAAAAACAAACAAGATGCGAACACACGTATCTATAGGTTTTAAGTGACCTTTCCTATTCCTCTCCTCAGCTCTCAATCTCGGTTGCTGCGGGAAGCACTGTACACGCGTGACATGTATAAATTATAGCAGGTTTGTCCTGATGTTCGGTACCCATAGATTAACGATTTATTCCTTGCCTTGCCTACAGCTTTACTTTCCCCGTTAAAAAGTTACCTATATAAGTTTGGCCGTTTGCCTCAGTGACCACGGTCTTCAAGACTACAACAAATCAATCATTAGGTCGTACGTATGTGCGTATACATGAGAGGTACCCTTGACTGCTCAGTGTCTGCTCAGGCACATCATCATCACTCCACCTGGCGCCCGGACGTGTACAGTTCGCGCCTGGGCAACTTATGAACTTGAAGCAGGGAACGGGAAACGGGACGGGAACGGAAACGGATATGTGCGCATAAAGGCAGAGAGACGACTCAGAACTCTCGGTTATCTTCTTCATGCAAGAATAGAACCAGGGACGACTAGATCAAGGGACTCACGGTAGTCTAATCTTGTTCACGAGTAGAGCTAGAAACTAATTGAGGAGGAGAGTACAACCATCAACTCGACCCATAGTCAAAGTCACTCATATCACTAGTCATAAAATTAAATTAAGATCGACTGAACACCCCTCCTCTCCGTGATGATGCACGACAGAATCTGTTAAACATTGGGCAGCTGTCCCTGTCCTTGGTTTATGAGACACCGTGAGATACCACAAGACCGATTGAGACATTTATGAAACATCCTGCGACATTATGAGACATTGAGACACATTGAGACATCATGAGACACCATGAAACAGTGTGAGACACTGTAAGACATCATAAGACATTTTGTGAGACATCACGAGACACCATGAAACATTGTGAGACACTGTAAGACATCATAAGACATTTTGTGAGACACCATGAAACATTGTGAGACACTGTAAGACATCATAAGACATTTTGTGAGACATCATGAGACACCATGAAACATTGTGAGACACTGTAAGACATCATAAGACATTTTGTGAGACATCACGAGACACCATGAAACATTGTGAGACACTGTAAGACATCATAAGACATTTTGTGAGACATCATGAGACACCATGAAACATTGTGAGACACTGTAAGACATCATAAGACATTTTGATACACAGTGAGACATCATGAGACACCATGACATTTATGAGACACTGAGATATTATGAGACACCACAAGCCATTATGAGACATCATCAAACACCATAAGAAAATATGAAACATCATCAGCCATTGTGAGACAGTATGAGACAGGGGGGAGGGGGATTTGAGCAAGGTACTCATGAAGGTACGTAAAGTGGCAAAAGATGAAGCTAGGGATGGTGGAAATGGTTGTGGTGTCATCAAGACGTTTTTCATACATGGTAGACTATGGTAACCGAACAGGCGTTGAGCCATAGTAGTCATATTGTAGAGCTTGAGTATGGTAGAGAGACATGGTCGTGTATAGAAAAGTATAGTGTAAGGTAGATCCATAGTAGGGCTGCCACAATATATTGTATGTCATTATGTTTGAAGACATTCCACAACTTGCAGTCTTTCATTTTACATATTGTAGAGCCTGAGTAGCTATAGCTGAGCCATGGTGAAGGAGGGTACACTAGGGTACAGTAGAGGTGCAGTATAGCTGAGCCACGATAAAGGTGGGTACACTAGGGTACAGTAGAGGTGCAGTATAGCTGAGCCACGGTGAAGGTGGGTACACTAGGGTACAGTAGAGGTGCAGTATAGCTGAGCCACGATAAAGGTGGGTACACTAGGGTACAGTAGAGGTGCAGTATAGCTGAGCCACGGTGAAGGAGGGTACACTAGGGTACAGTAGAGGTGCAGTATAGCTGAGCCACGGTGAAGGAGGGTACACTAGGGTACAGTAGAGGTGCAGTATAGCTGAGCCACGGTGAAGGAGGGTACACTAGGGTACAGTAGAGGTGCAGTATAGCTGAGCCTCGGTGAAGGTGGGTACACTAGGGTACAGTAGAGGTGCAGTATAGCTGAGCCACGGTGAAGGTGGGTACACTAGGGTACAGTAGAGGTGCAGTATAGCTGAGCCACGGTGAAGGAGGGTACACTAGGGTACAGTAGAGGTACAGTATAGCTGAGCCACGGTGAAGGAGGGTACACTAGGGTACAGTAGAGGTACAGTATAGCTGAGCCACGGTGAAGGAGGGTAGACTAGGGTACAGTAGAGGTACAGTATAGCTGAGCCACGGTACGGTGATGGAGCCTCAAGGAGGTAGAATAGTGTAGAGTGAGGTAGAGGCATGTTAGAGTTGTGTAGGGAAGGGCCAGTAAGGCTTCCATACACAGTTCCTGGAAAGTCTTACACAACATGTAGGGTCAGGAGGAGGTAGTATCACTGGTATGTATACCAAGGAAATACAGAATATGCAAACACTATTCTCTTGAGTCCTAACTACATAGATATATTAGTCGGTATATACAAATAACAATTTTTTGCTGACACAAGAGGCTCTGAGCAAACTGTGCTTATACCTCTTCTTGAGTTCTTTGACATTCACAATGAACGGTAGTAGGATGACAGGGAACAGAGCAGCCACAATAAGACCCGCAGTTAGCAAACCATTGCTAGTCTGTTCTACATTAGCCACTTCATTGGCATCACACTCTGCATGACTGCCTCTAGCCTCACACAGAAAGTAGTCTTGAAGTACCTGTCTTCTTGAGTTCACTGTTGCTGACAGATAAGCAGCTTGAGCTGAGTGAAGGCAATTGATCACCAGTGCCCAAAGTAGAAACACAATAATCTTTTTGTGTGCCCAGGATATGTGTCCGTCATTTCCCATCTCCGTGTACTTCTTTACAGCATGCTAGATATATGTAAGGGGATGTACGTAAAAAAAACCCACAAAAAAAACAAAAAAAAAAAACTCACGCACAACACACAGAGTAAAACTGAAAACCTCCAATAAGTCTAATCACTGTAGTGATACCAAGAGTTTATTACAGTAAGAGTGTGCAACTCCCATATGGTTTTTATACCCGCCATCTGAATAGAATGACGTAGGCAATCAGCAGTGAATGTGCTATGCTGTGAAAACACAGCAGTAAAGAGGAGGGCTTTTGCTAGTGTTCACATAGCTAATGTACACTAGCACATACAGTAGACTCTGGTTAATAAGCATATGCGCTTATAAGCGTAAGTGGTAAGCGAATATGCGCCTAATAGAGGATATGCGCTAAATAGGGATGCAAATTATGAAAGCCACGCCCTTGAAGACTGTAATTGCAGCGCTATGATGTCGTTAAGACGCGTTCACCTGTGACGTAAAATCAGAAGACGGCATCCTCCTCAAAAATTTACACAGCCATTGTATATTCAAGGTGATGCAGGGCTTCACGCGCGCTGTACGGGACAAAAATTTTTCAGCTGTATTGGACAATCTAGTCTCATAAGCCACGAAGCCGGATGTGGCTTGCAAGCTTTGTGTTTGCCAGAAGCAGGAAGAGCGTGGTTGACTTCAGGATGACCATCGACGTGTGCTGCGTGTTCTTGATGCCATGGTTTTCACTCGATCTCTTGCCGCCAGCGTGTACTCTATTTAATGCACATGCGCTTAATAAATGATGCCGTGCACCAGGAAGGAAGCATGCGCCTAATAGCAAGGTGCGCCTAACAACCGGAGTTTACGGTAAAATGGCTTCATTTTAAGTACCTGCTAAGCATATATACTACTGATTGCCTTCGTCATCCTATCCAGATGGCAGGTATAGAAACCATAAGGGAGTTGGACACTCTTACTGTAATAAACTCTTGATGATACATACCTTCACCAACTTCAAGAAGACAAGTGCCTGCAGAGTTCCTAATATATATGGCAACTTTAACTCCTTCAGTCAGTGCATCAGCATAAAAACTCACGTCTTGTACAGCTACATCACACCTCATGGGTGAAAAGCTCATTATTCCATATCCAAACGCCACATTGATAACTGCAGGCACACATGGCAGGAGAACACCAGCTATGATCATTGCAGTATAGATATACTTCAAACGACCTGCATTTCTGAAGGTTTGGTAGTGGAAAGGGGACACTACTGCCCAGAAGAGAACAGCCACATAGAAGATTGCCCATAGTGGAAACTGGTGTATAATGTAGGAAGTAAGAAAACCTATATGGAATGAAGTTAATGTAAAATCATTAGTGCCTTAAATGTATACACCTGTGAGGAATGTTGTAAGTACAAGGCATGCACAGTGCCAAGTGCCAAGTGCTTATAAACCAGTTACAAATGCATCCTGAATGGTGTAATTTAACTGGTTTATTGTGCTTTCCCAGTGAGCCACTGCAACTTTTTTAACATTGTTTTTTTTTTTGTGCGCCAGGTACGAGACTAAGCTAGCTGGCTAGCTGATTTGGCTGATTTGGCATGTATTGGTGATGGGGAAAAAGGTGAAAAATAGTTGATCCCATCATCCTTACCCTAGAACATCCACGAAAAGCATTCAAAGGGTGCCTACAACTGCCGCTATCGCCGAGAATGGCTGTATACTGTAAAACAATGCAATAATAAATCACTCTTGCAGTAGTTGTTGCAATGCAATATTATATGAGTTTTTTCACTATCTTGTAGTTGTTGCAGTGGCAGGAAGCTGTGGGTTTATATAGTAGATTTATTGTACATGAATAATCTTAGCAACCACCTAGCAATGTACAATAAGTGTGTAAAAGGAATTATGCAGACAATAGAGTAGCAGGATTTGCTAGCGCAAAACATATCACATAGTGTTTAAAGAGTTATGATGTTTGTTTAACGAGTTAACAACAACAGCAAGCAAGTAGTTAGATACCTGAGAGCATACAGAAGGGAGATGCATTGAGTACACTGTCTATTAAATCCACTGAATTGCAGAACCATGTCTGGATACTTCCTAGCCCCATAAGGAGGACTGCATGTGAAGAGAATGTGCAAAACATTGCAATATATGAAGATGCATAACAGTTGTGAAGGTTGAATTCTTACCAATGATGAATATGTCAATGAGTGTAAAGATCAGAAAAAATGAAGTAGAAGGCAACCTAAAGGAGCAGGAAACACAGTTTTTTCAGCAACTTCAAGATTGCCAACAAAACAAACTGCTAGTCTTTACCACAGAATGGTTAATTCCTACTATTGTATGCCCACTTGTTCGCACAGCACCCCCAGTTTCCCTATTTATTGCATCTATTCTCAGATTACCAATCATCTGCCCTATGGTCAAATTGTTTTTGCAATAAGAACCAGATTGACCATAATAACTAGACTGCAATCATCATAATAACTACACTTCATCATCATGGCATGAGCCTGAACAAGCAGCACACTGCTGGTTTTTATATTTTGTCATGTCACACAATCTATGCATGTATATAGCTTAAGGTTTGTCATTGTCTGCTGTCACTGGTGAACACAAACTGCTATGTGCACAAGTTCGTACATCACTAGCATGATGAGCAACTTAAAAGCCAATCCATTGTGTGTGTGTAAGGATAGGTAGCCTCCACCAGAGGCAGGCTATCACTCATTCAGACAGTGCAGCCATTTTTGGCCAGGGCAGCAAATACATGGCCCTTAGCTACCTGAAGCAACCTCAACAAGTGTGCAAGTTCTTTCGTGCATGAGTGTTATTCATACATGGCCCTTAGCAGCCTACAGCTTGTCTGTCATGATACAGAGAACAGAAGTTGTCATGCATGCTTCAACTTGAGTCCTCTTGTGCTTTCATGCTGACGCTGCAGTTTGGAAATAACCATTCACTATTGATCTCAGCTGCGACAAAGTTGTGGAATGTTTAAATCAGCTCGTTGAAATTTCAGGTAGCTAAGTAGTGGCAAACACACACACACGTTTGCAACACATTCCTGCTAATGTGGCGCTCACTCAAGCTCGCCCAAACTATGTAATAGCTGCAAATTATTTTCTGTAGCAAACTTACGTCTTCCACTGAAGTGCTATAATGACAAAAACTACAACTATAAAAATTGTTGCAAAGCACAGTGCTGTGATTCCTATTGCTACTTGAGCAGTCGAAGATGTGAGTTCCCAGATACCACATTGAGGTCTGCATGAACCAAGTTCTTGGTGTAGATAGAACCCATCACTACATTTTCTGGTGCAGTTTGAGCCAACTGTAGCACTTTCATTGCTGGAGCTGGATTCTGCAGCCAGAAGACTTTGGTTGGGTGATAAAATCCCACTTAAATCTATAGACAGAGAGGAAAAAATTTTTGTGTAAGTAGATTTCACTGTATACAGACCCTCACAATTATTGTTCAATGTGCCCACTCCTCCACTGCATGCAATTAATGCCAGTCACTACACTGTTAACATCGAATGGCGCCCTCCACTACAACTGGAGTTCTAAGTACTTAAATGAAAAGTGCAAGTAACGATTCCTGTGTGGATTCAGGACTAGGAAGCAGATAGTCTCTTCATTAGGCATAACCTAGAAAATCCCTTATCAAGAAAGCTGCAAGAGGATTAGATCAGCATGATATACTCATCTGTACTCCAAAACATTTTAACCTTGTTACAAGACAGACCTACATAGCACTGATTTTTCTTACCAAAGTTTATCAGTGCAATGATCAGCAATAGATACACACATAGCAAGGAAGAATCTCTGCATGGTGCTTATGAGTATTGTTTATGCGTGGCCCTTAATTATACTGAAGTGACATCAACCACCATGCATAATTACTGTCGGTGAGCAATCTGCCCTTGTGTTGCATGGTCGGCAGTTGCACAAACCAGAAGTTTGCCATGCGTACATCAACTTCACTCCCAGGTCTCTTTCACGCTGACGCTGCACTCTGGCAGTAGCCCTTCACCAACTGAGCTCGCAAATTATGCCAAGGATGTTCAATCTTTTTTAAACACGCTCATTTAAAATTTGCGGTATATGGCCACAAGCAAGCAAGTATCACACGTGAGCAATGCAGTCCAACTAGTGTGGGGCTTGCTTAGGCTTGCCCCAATAAACATGTGAAAGAAGAGACATCTGAAAACATAACTCCAAAGCCTCCTTCATTTTTTAAGCAGAAGCGTGGTGAAAAAAAAAGAAGCTCCAATTGTGAATATTATTTGGTGGATGTGAGATGATGTAGGAGGGAAAGGCCTCACTTCAAAATAACTGATATTACATCACAACCCAAATTTACTCCCTTATAAGAAGGAATCTTTCTGTACAGTGTAGCTAGTGAAGGTCAGCAGCACACAGATTGATTTTCAGATCATTGCAGTATCAGCCCAACTGTAGCTTGTTAGACAGCACAATGTATTAACATGTACATCATCTGAGATGAAGAGTTACCTCTGTCTTCTATGTATATAGAGCAGTTTGGTGTAGTGTTGGTCAGATTCACAGTATATGCTTCTGCCAAGGGTGCCTAAAGGGTGGCAGGAGATGGCATAAATATCTATGTGAGCATGCATGTTCAGCCTATGAAAAAAGATGTTTGTATAGGTATGCATGTTTTTTTGTTACTAGATTCTATTTCCAAGATCAGATGCTGCAGCTACTCTTTTTTGCCATTCATTTTGGTGTGGCTACCATCCAAGGGTGGCTACTATTTAAGGGTGATGTCTATTTCCTTGGAAAACCTGCGGATATCAACGACAGCAGGCTAAGTTACGTGGTTTACATTCACCTACACCAAAGGCTATGGAGACATTTAAGTAACATGTCTGGCTTCTCCCAAGAAGTGTTTTATCCATGTACATACGGAATTCAATAGAAGGTTTAGTGAGCACAGCTTCAGAGTTCAAGGGGGACTAGTGGTGTGTAGCCTACAGAGTCTTGAAACCAACTATTTGACTACAACTTGCTTGTTCACAGTGGCGCAAGCACTTGATTGGGTATGGTGCATTTATGGCTTGTGTTCAAATACTATATATAGTACAAGGCCTCAATAGATTCAGTGGTTTTTAGTAAAACTTGCAACAGAAGAGTGCAAAGAATAAAGCCAAGAGTGGATTGGCTTATTGTGAAATCTTTGATCTTTATCCACCAAGATAGACTTCCTGGCTTTTCCCATTATGGCTTCCTCTGCTTTGCTTGTTGCAAGTTTTAACATATGTCTAATTATTCTGCCTACACAGACAACTTCACACTTGTTAAAAATGCTAATCACGATGATAATTGAAGCCAAGTAAAGGTGACCTATATAAACAAAGCCAGCTAACTTCTACATGTATATTTGGCTAGCTCAGGTCAGGTTAACCTCGTTCCCAGGCCCTCGCCCAGCTTCCGTCACACTGCAAGCGATGGGAAGCTGGGCGAGGGCCTGGGAACGAGAGTAGATAAAGGATGGCAGTGAAGAAGGTAGGCAAGGTGTGTCTTGATTTGCAGTGTAACTAAACCTAATGTCTGGTTTCTCCCAAGAGGCGCTTTAGGGTGGGGTTTACAATACAATGCAGAGGTCCTAAGCATTGTACTATAGTATACTCGCTTGGTAGGTATAAAGGTTGTCAACAGTTACAAGAGTAGAGTGAACTTGTAGTTTACCTATGGCTTCATAGGCTACAAAGACTGACAGTCACATTCAATGGTTTCTTAATCAACCACAGTTTCTTTCTGACAACCTACCTGTAAGTACATGTATATACACTAATAAAGTTCTGCTGCTCACTAACTAGCCAACATTCGCATAACCACTGTACCTATATTATATAGTGATACAAAAATTGCTTTATGTCACAAATGTGCCATATTTGGTAATTGTGCTTTAAACCATGTAATAGCTACTTTGTAGCATGATGGGTTACTATTATCACCCCAAGATGTGGATTCACGTAATAAATGATACCCTGGTCTGTACATATAAATTACCTGAACTGGTGATCTGACAATGCTGAAAGTAAGAACAGATGGTAATAATGCCACAGTCCAAACTGCCACCACTATTAAAAGAGCTGAGCCATAATAAACCAATTTCCAGGTTGGTATTCTTTTGGTTGCTTCAGTGTGGCTTGTTGGTGAGGGTGTGTGTCTGTCCTCAGCAGGCTTTACATCCGAGGTCTCAGCACTGGCCTCAGCAGGCCTTCCTCCTGAGGTCTCAGCACTGGCCTCAGCAGGCCTTCCTCCAGGGGTGTCAGCACTGGCCTCAGCAGGCCTTCCTCCAGGGGTCTCAGTGTCAGCAGGCTCACTCAGAGATCTTAACTCAATCTTCTCCAGGTGCAACTCTGGTGACAGATCCACTGTCTCCATGTCACTGAGTGTTAGGACTACTTTGGCACACTCTGCAAAAGACAAACAAGAATTGCTTGTGAAAATGTGCATTAGCCTCGTACCAAGCCATCTCACTGCCAAGATTTTGATTGCTTTATAGTAATGTCCGCATGTAACTGCATATGGGACTGGTGCAACGAAGAGGCTGCTTGAGCTTGGGCTCGTTCCCAGGGATCGAACGAGGCTAGCTTTAGCTAGGTTGAATATTAATTTGCTGCCTAAAAAGGGTAGCGGCCAAAGCCGCTACGGCCGCTACGGTTCCTACGCCACTGTAGCAAGGATAGCCATTTTGCTGCAAAGAGGTACGTACGTACGTACGTACGTACCTTAGGTACTTATTTATGTACAATTAGTGATGTAGCTACTGCCGTACAGCGCAGCAACTTGCACTAAAAACATTTTTTATGCTCTCTAATAATATCTATCTACCTGTGGAGTTGTAGCTACCTGTAAGATAAAGAGCATAAAAATGTTTTTAGTGCATTGAAATTAGAGTCCAGTAGTCCAGTCCAGTGACTACAGACGCCGGTGAACTTGAATGGTTTCGCGGTTAGTACCCAAGCGTGCAATCATAACTGTTAATTGCTGTATCACTTCCGTTGTGCCTATGAATGGAGAGGCAGCTTGGGAACAAGAACTGTTGAAGAAGGTTGTCTCAGGCCATTGTTACTTAGACTGGATGACTTTTCAAAGAGGGTTGGTAGGTGGGTCAAAAATGATAATAGTCACGTGATCATGATATAATTTGATGACAGTTTTGCTGCAATATATCCCGTTACCCAGGCAACATCTAAGAATGTTGCCATATCTCTCTTGTACAGTGATGTTGCCTAGATAACAGGTTATATAATAGTTATATCCCTCCCTGAGGTGTGGTCTTGCACATTGCCAGACACTAATGTATAAAACGACCACCCCCCAGGGAGGGATATAACTATTACAAACATACACTAACAGCTCTCCAAAAGAGTTAGCCCATCTTCAGTTGACGATCTTTGATCTTCAGGCCTGGGGTCCTGTGTTGTACTATGGTTCGAACATGTTCGGAAGAGTTCAACCACCCCGAACTCATGAGAAATTATCCTATGATCCTTGTTTGCACAAGGAAGGGAGTAGAATAATCTGTAGAATGGGAGTAGAATCATCAGTAGAAAGCAAGTAGAATGGGAGTAGAATCAGCAGCAGCAGGGATTAAAATCTCCAGTAGAATGGGAGTAGAATCATCAGTAAAATGATCCGTAGAATGAAAGGAGAATCATCAGTAGAATGTGAGTAGAATGGGAGTGCATTCTAATGCATTCTACTGATGATTCTATACTCCCATTTCTATGGATCATTCTACTCACATTCTACTCGCATTTACTGATGATTCTACTCCCATTCTACTGACGATTCTGCTGATGAATCTACTCCCATTCTACTCCCATTCTGGTAATTGTAATCCCATTCTACTGGTGATTCTACTCCCACTGTACTGGCGTCTCTAGTGTAGCAAAGTGTTGGAGCATGTCACTTTGTTCTGGGGGGGGGGGCAATACTTTAATGTCACATTTGACGTTTTTGCGCCAAAAATGGTTTGGAATCTGTTTGCCTTTTGAATCGGATTTCCATTCTACCCATCCGAAGATGCGTGAGGTGATTTCCATCCATGTCGGCCAAGCCGGTTGCCAGATGGGCAATGCATGCATCAAATTTGATCTGATGTACACCAAGCGAGCCTTTGTTCATTGGTATGTTGGAGAAGGGATGGATGAAGGAGAATTCTCCGAGGCTCGTGAGGATCTAGCAGCCCTCGAGAAAGACTATGAAGAAGTTGGTACAGATTCCGTGGAAGACGAAGAGGAAGACGAAGAGGAAGAAGAATACTGAACAAACTCATGCATGTTAAACTTTGTTCTACTATTAATATCAACATTAACCTCCACTTTCACTTTTTCCTCTACTGTCCATTCTACTCCCATTCTGGTGATTGTACTCCCATTCTACTGTTGGAGTGCAGTTGACTAAGTGATATTAGAGATTTGTGGTTGTTCTATTTCAGGCATGTTTAAACCTGCCACAAAATGCTTAGAATCCGAGTAGAATGGAAGTACAATCATCAGTAGAATGGGAGTAGAATGGTCAGAAGAATGGGAGTGGAACCATGTTGTTGTTGGGGACAAAGGTATATGGCATGAGTGTGAGGACAAACGTCTTTATTGTGGCGTCATGCATGGACAATAAACATGAGTTCTAGGTAGTTCAATGCTTCCGAACCTGATCAAACCACTCTACGACACAGGGAACCAGGTCTGTCGTTCGGGGTGCTTTATCCCCATTTTGCCAACCACTGTACTATGGAGAGAACAGGGTGTGGTTTCGGTGTGGTTCAACCCTACCGAACCTTCTACTATTGATTTGGCTGAACATTTTACTGCCATCCCATTCTACTGATGATACTACTCCCATTCTACTGACGATTCTACTCCCATTCTACGGATCATTCTACTCCCATTCCACGGGAGTAGAATCGTCAGTAGCATGGGAGTAGATCATAGTAGATAGAACGCACGAATGCAGTGGTCATCAACTAAACACCACAGAATTGGGAGTACACAGTAGAATGGGAGTACAATCACGGGAGTAGAATGGGAATGGGAGTAGAATCACCAGTAGGATTGTCAGTAGAATGGGAGTAGAAGGATGCGAGTAGAATCAGTAGAAATGGAGTAGAATGCTCAGTAGAATGGGACCACAGAAGGGACATGGGAATAAACATGCTTCCGAACCTGATCGAACCTCAGGTCTGTCGATGAGTGTAACGTGTTTGGGGTGGTTCAACCGTACTGAACCTTCTCCATCCACTACTAGCGATTCTACTCCCGTTCTACTGATAATTCTACTTCCACTCTACTGACCATTCTACTCCCATTCTACTGATGATTGTACTCCTATTCTACTGGAGATTCTACTCCCATTCTTCTGATGATTGTACTCCCATTCTACTCGCATTCTACTGATGATTCTACTCCCATTCTACGGATCATTCTTCCATTCTACTGGTGATTTTACCTGGTGATTCTACTCCCACTGTACTGGTGTCTCTATTCCCATTCTACTGATGATCCTTTTCCCATTCTACTTACGATTCCACTCCGGCTCTACTGATGATTCTATCCCCATTCTATTCGCATGATTCTACTCCCATTCTACCGATCATTCTACTCTCATTCTACTGATCATTCTACTCCCATTCTTCAGATCATTCTACTCCCATTCTACTGATCATTCTACTTTCATTCTGCTGTTGGTTTTACTCCCGTTCTACCTATCATTCTACTCCCATTCTACTGAGTATTCTACTCCATTTCTACTGATTCTGGACAAACTCCCCGAAGAGGTTCGGGGAGTTTAGCATGAGTTCAGGATGGTTCAACCCTACCGGACCTCTTCGAACTACTGCACCACAGAGGAAAAATGGAATAAACATGAGTTCGGGATAGTTCAATGCTGATCGAACCATTCTATGAGACAGGGAACCAGGTCTATCGGGGAGTGTAACTTAATTAGCATGGGTTCAGACTACCGCAAGTGTGACAGTCTTTGGATTCATATTTCATATTTGGGTTCAAGGGTCTAGTTGTTAGTAAGGTGATGGAGAGTAGCGTGGATGCTACTCAGGATGAACTGGTGCGCGCTGTGGAGGAAGTGGACGTGGACAGAGTACCAAATGGCGTTGTGCCTTCGTCCTTGCCGCAAGCACTGCGTTCGGACCCCACTCGTGTGGAGCAGGGTGACATTTCCAGGCTGTACGACGTACTGGGAGGTGTGCAGTGTGTACAAGACGGAGACCTAACACAGGCTCAGTTACGTAAATACAATGAATGAATGATGGTGTTGAATTGATTGGGTTTGTGTGGTGAAATAATTACACTAATAGTGTACTTAGTTTAGTCCCAATATAAACTGCCTATGTCTCTATTACACCTATTATTTTTGTAATAGGTATCCGGGACAGCCAATGAGATTGCTATGATGGCTGTCTACTGAGCAAAAGTTGAAATAGTCATTTGATTGGTCAATGTGCACAATAGTACACTGATATTGTTTACTTGTAAATTATAGCATAGTTTATAGCTACACTGATATTGTTTCCTGTAAATATCATGGTACAGTTTATAGAATACAAACAGTGCTTATACTATACACAAATATAGTTTACTATTAGTATGTAATAACACAATTTACTGTGGAACTTGGGATTAATAGCACTTGTAATGCCCTAAATAGCATTCGGCTTCGCCTCATGCTATTTAGGGCATTACTCGTGCTATTAATCCCAAATACCACAGTAAACTGTGCTATTACCTATACAAATATACAACAAAAAAATTAAAATGACATCATATTACATAATGTGTGTACTAACGATTGTCTGATTGATAGTGTGTACCGCAATATTGTACACCATAATATAATACAATATTGTACACCACAAAATGGTCCGGTAACATACACCAATATAATACAAAATTGTTTTGATACAACATTCATTACATGAATAATAAACTGTACATACAAATACACCAAGTTCATTATGATGGAGGAAGGAGAGGAATGGGTATAGGGAAATTATGAGGAGGAGGAGGAGGAAAGTAACATCAGTTTCTCACAACTGTTCTTCCTTGCTCTGTTTCTCACTCTTGCTGACCATGAGGTTCGCAAGGTTCTTCTTAACTCGGAGGGCGGTGAGTCTTGCTTCACCACTGTGCACCTAGCACTGCTGGATAATCTTCGACATACCATGGAATACCTGAGGGGGCGGGGCAAGGGTTGGGGGACAAAGGTTGAAATGTAGTACACAGGATACATGTGTACACGTCAAAGGTTTATGTTTACATATCTAGATCTTCCTTTGGTGTCAGTTTAGCTTGAGAGGCTTGTGTGCACCCCGAACTCGTATCCTATGATCCTTGATTGCTCTGCAGCTCAGTGGTTCGAGGAGGTTCGGTAGGGTTGAACCACCCTGAACTGATGTCAAACTCCTCCGCAGTCCTGGTTCCCTGTGGTTCGAACAGGGTCGGAAGTGATGAACCACCCCGAACTCGTATCCTATGATCCTTGTTTCCTCTGGAGCTCAGTGGTTCGAGGAGGTTCGGTAGGGTTGAATCACCCCGAACTGATGTCAAACTCCTCCGCAGGCCTAGTTCTCTGAATGGTTCTCTGGTTGGGTCTGGCTACGCGAGACAAATTATTACCAGCTAGCAGCAGACTGCAGGTGAAGGAGTTTGGTGAATTTGAGGATATACTCAACGACTCTGAGTCAAACGAGTATCTGGAATACGCACCCATGGCACTGGACCTTATGATAAAAATGAGCTTGATTTACGATGATGAAGGGCAACGCAAAAGCACACTTGTAAGTCTTTTGCAAGGTAAATTCCAAGTTGTAAATCAGAATGGGCCCGGCTATTCTACTGATCTCTCAATTAAGTCTGGAGCGAAAGTTGTTGCCAACATTGAGTTGAAAAATGAATTGGGAATGGGTGGCAAATCGCCCAACCTACAAAATGCTGGGTATTTCATACATTTGATCAAGGGACAATGTTCACATTTCCCTTTGCTGCTGATATCACTAGTCGGTTGTGAATACTTTCAGGTATTTGGTGCAGCATGGTGTGATACAGTGTGCATTGATCCATTGATGGAGCCCCTGTCCCTTTTGTATGTACCTAACAGAACAAACACAATTGAGAAGGTGGCACGTGTGCTGAGTGCTGTGTCTATCATAGTCTCTAAGCTAGGCGAATGGGAGCCAAAGGGCAGAGCTGTGCATCCATATTTTGACTACGATTCCAAATTATGCTATCAAAAGAAAATAAAGAATCAGGTGTGGAATGCCAAGTTGAGAGATGAAAACAGTGAGAGACCTGTTGTGGTCAAGTTT
The DNA here is from genome assembly GCA_949130485.1 of Agelas oroides. Taxonomy (NCBI): domain Eukaryota; kingdom Metazoa; phylum Porifera; class Demospongiae; order Agelasida; family Agelasidae; genus Agelas; species Agelas oroides. The sequence goes on along the minus strand of OX422198.1, from coordinate 955,074 downwards.
GTGAAGAACTATGGTGAGAAAGTCCACAAGTTACTTTCAGAGAATGGAATGGCCCCAACTATTCGTAGTATTCAGAAACTGCCTGGTGGATGGATTGTTGTAATAATGGACGAAGTTCAGGGGGAAAGGCTAAGTAGTAATACTCTGCCACAAGATGCAAAGGAAAGCTTTCGGTCATTCAAGAACCATTTAAAATATTTACTAAGGAGCAACCATTTTGTTCACGGAGATTTGCGCCCCCAGAATATTATAAAGTCTAGCAATGGCAATGGTGATTTTCAGGTTGTGGACTTTGACTGGGCTGGAGACAATGGCATTGTAAAATACCCTCTCGACCTCAACACGGATGCTGGCTGGGCTCCTCAGGTTCATGGCGGTGGATCTATATTACACGAACATGATGAGTTCCAGTTACAGCAATGTTATTAACTGCACTCTTTGTGCATCTTAGTAATTATCCTGCAATTGTTGTTCAGTCAGTCCTTGTCGTTGCCTGTGGGCATTATAAAGAATTGCAATAAAGAACTGACGTCCTGGTCCATTTACATTCCTGTGCAAGTGATACAATAAATACAGGATGGTAGGGCTCATGAGCTGGGTGCACCGGTGGGGTTAGTCTCGTCCGAGTCGTCCCCAGCTGGGTGGGGTCTGGGCACGAGAGTACCTCCTCGAGTCTCGATTAGTCTCGTGCCCCGCCCGCACGCACCTCCCGGCGAGAGGGTGGGGTCTGGGGACAAGACTAAGTCTCGATCTCGTGTGGGGTCTGGGCACGAGACTAACCTCCTCTAGCTCTAGCTCTGGAATGGTGCATCAGCGTATTCTGTCACGTGGTAATCATGTGCCTACTGTCCTCGGAGTCGGTGAACAAATTCAGCATTTCAGCCATTTGGCACGACCTCTCTTCTATTGCTCTAAAAATAGCATCCGTTCAACAGGGACCTCGATGGCCATGCGATTGGTGTGGAGCTGTTCTGTCTTTGTGACAGGTAAACCGTGTAATTAAACCGACGTGTGCTGCTTGCACAATGCCGATGATGTGATACGGCACTGACCACACAACTTGGACTCTTCCAAAACTTTGGATCTCCTACTGTTGATGGAGTTGGGCAATCACTTTCCACTTTTCTGCGTTTTACTTCAGGGGCATCAACTTGCACAGAATCGCATGCTTCCAAGATCTGCCTTGCTTCGTCTTCAGTGAACTTGAAGCATTCTTTCAGATTGAACAATTGAATCATTTCAGTGAGATGGAAAAAAACGTGTACTTCCGGAAAGTATGTTTTCAATAGTGAACATTTTGTCTGATCAAGAACAAGTTCTGTTTTCTCAAGTACATTTTCCCACGTTACCCATGAGAAGTCAATAGATGATGAAGATGAGGCCATGATTAAGTAAATCGGCACTAGAATGGAGGTAGAATGAAAAGAAGTAAATTAGGAGTAGAATGGGTAGTACAATGGGTAGTGGAATGTGGGTGGAGTGGGAGTATAGAACGGGAGTAGAATGGGAAGTACTCTACTTTTACCCCATCCTACAGCCCATTCTTCTCCCACTCTTCTTCCATTCTACACCCCCATTCTACAAATTTGAGTTTTTTCATGAGAATGCGAAGGAAAACGGAAAACAGCTTGGTGGTGTACAAGGAGATAGTAGCTTCTATAGCGATCTTGGCATTTGCAGAGATATATTTATAATGCTTCTAGTATGTGTTGAATCAGCCAAAGTACCACTGCTGTAAATGCTTACCTGTGGGGTTTTCAATTAATATTGTGTATGTCGCCAATGACATACTGTACATGCTATACTACACCAAGATGGCACCTCAAGTTTAGTATACGGAATTGAGATCACATGATGAAAAAGCTCTGTAGACAGTATAATGTACTTCAACAGTTTCCCTCAGAGGAAGTTGGACACGGTCATGCGACCAGCATGCGTAGGTGAATTTATATAGGCTACAGGAGATTTCTATACTGAAAAACATTCGGAATTTTCTCGGTAATGCTTACAGGTATCTCAAAGACATCATTCGAAAGCTCTAGTGGAGTAGATTCCAAATATCCCATCAACCCTGGGTCACCTAGGCTATAGGGCTGTTTGAACTTGGACAGGATGACAGAGAAGCTGCTACCAGCACTCCAACTGCAAACCTGCTCAACCTGAAGCATCTTCGAGGCACTCCTACCTTTCAAACTCAAGGAAAAGGGCTCTCGTGAGAGAGATTGTACGAGGCCGCTGAGGTAGGAATGCAGTTGTAGACGCATAATCACGTGCACAGATATCGTGTCCAACCTCCTCTGGGTTACCCTGTACTAGTATATGTTTGAAACGTGCAATATGCACAAATTATCAGGCCTATATACATCTATGAATGCTAGGGTTTAGTTGGAAACATCATTGTATATAAATTTACCGGGGCTCTACACTTAGAACTTGTGATAGTCACATGATTTCCATTAACGACAGTACGTTACCATCCGTATGCTATACAGTGATTACCCCGCGCGCGCATGCGCGAAGGGGTTAAGTAATCGGTTTTGTCCGTCTGTCAGTCAGTCAGTCAGTCAGTCAGAAAATTTTAAAATCAGCACATTTACTGGGTTAAACAATTGCTGTACGCGGCGATGGTGTGGCAATCTAAAAAAAAATTATGTATGATAGAGACCAAAGCAGTTCACTCCTCTGCATTTCCAGCTCTTTTCTATTTAACGTTGGTATTGTCCACCATTTGATACGGTCAACCACTTGGATACGGTGGAGACCGGGCATATGCGGACTCCAAGCACGTGTTCGCGTCCACCAGCCTCCTCGTTCCCAGGATTGCGAAAAGCTGGGCGGGGGCCTGAGAACGAGGCTACGCCCCCTTGATTTGTGGACGAGACTACCATTCGACAGGTGAGTGAAATATGTTATTAGTGTCAAATAATTCGAACGCTCCTACGCAGGCTTGATGAGGTCAGTCAGTTACTTCATGAGATCGGTCATTTACTTTATGAAGCCGGTCAGTTACTCTATGAAGTTGGTCAGCAAATAGTTGCTGATAGCCATCGTGGGGTGTGGCAGGCTGGTAGACCTGACAGTTGGAAAGTATAACGATCGTCCACCCTACAACCAGCTTTAATATAGTGTAGATACCCTATGTAATATGATGTACACTGCATACCACAAACATTTAATCTGTGTAATATGCAATACTTATGGGCATGCATGGGTAACAAAGTTTAGTTTGCTGACAAATTGCGCGCGGGGTATGTCTTCTCTGAAGACCTCTAGTTTATATGGTTAGGGTTGGGTTAGGGCTGGTGTATAGCTTACGGATGGTAACGTACGGCTTCTGATAGTGATGATTCAAATACACTTCACACCTACCTCAAGTGGACAACCCGAGGGGTAATCGAGTAGGGGAAGGGCCAGCAGTAGGATGAGGAGTCTGTTCGAGGGACAGATATTCAAGTAGGGAAAGGGATACCAGTCAGGCGGTACAGCGGACAACTCCGACAAGTTGGACGGAAACCTCATTACCAGAAAGGGATGCAGTCGTTTCGCCAACGGAAAAGTCACGTGAATTTATTTGCAGAGTGACGTCATGTTTTGGGCGCAATGGCGGTGACCGGAGGGAATGTGTGAGTGAGAGATACAAACGGGAGCACAGGCATAGGGTCCTCAACACTTAGACCCCAGCTACCCAGAGTGCATGATCACTGAACAAGTGAATTTACACTGTGCAATATTAACTATATGGGAAAGACACGCCCACTGAACCTCCTGCATGGTACAATACCAATGTGTCTAGTGCCTGGATACATGAGCGTCACATTGCTATGTACAGTAACCTAATATTAATTTTTAGGCATGATAATCGTTTTAAAAATGTTATAGGCACATATCCTGACCTGGGTAGTGGAACACCCCCCAAGAAATGGAAACTAGACCCCCCCTTTGTGTTAGATTCTACTCACATTCTACCGATCATTCTACTCTCATTCTACTGATCATTCTTCAGATCATTCTACTCCCATTCTACTGATCATTCTACTTTCATTCTGCTGTTGATTCTACTCCCGTTCTACCTATCATTCTACTCCCATTCTACTGAGTATTCTACTCCATTTCTACTGATTCTGGACAAACTCCCTTCTCTAACTACATCTTTACAGTTCTTTCACATGAGTTCGGGGTGGTTCAACTGTACCGAACCTTCTCTAACTACATCCTTACTGGGGAAGCAAGGTGTGCAGGGTGCTTATGTACTAGTTCGGGGTAGTTCAAGTGCATCGAACCTCCTCGAACCTTCTAGAACCACATGATTGCAGAGATAGCAAGGTGTGTAGAGTTCACAATTAAACCAATTTAGATATAGATGCATACAGGGTTTGAATCTTTGCCACGTATAAGCGCAAAGTGTTAAAGTGACCAGCTGTATTTGGATAATTAACTGGCTGTGAACAAGATGTTACTGCCTACACATACAGGCACATAATAATATGTGATGGCTCTGTCACTGGGTTCTTTCGCATTTCTCTTCTTTCCTTTCATCTTCAGGGTGTCGTGTCCTTGCCGGAGCGGCTCATCATGATGTCACCTTCTGAAGCTGCACAAGATGAACCGCACGGAAGTAGTAATGCCACCACTAGTAACACCCTGGAAAGACAGAGGAAACAACATGGTAGCATTGAGCCAATGTGATTGGATAGACAGAATCATGTGATTGGATAGATGGAATCATGTGATTGGATAGATGGAATCATGTGATTGGATAGATGGAATCATGACTGTGATAAGATAGGTGAAATCATGTGATCAGATAGGTGGGATCATCAAACCACAAAAACACGTCCCAATGAAATCTGAAATCGGTGTTCGAGGAGGTTCGGTAGGGTTCAATCACCCCGAACTCATGTCAAGCGAAGACCGAACTCAAGAGAAAGTACCCTATGATCCGGGAGCTCTGTGGTTCGAGGAGGTTCGGTAGGGTTGAACCGCCCCGAACTCATGTCAAACTCTACCGCAGGCCTGGTTCCCTGTGTAGTGCTATGGTTCGAACAGGTTCGGAAGAGTTCATCCTTGTTCCTTATGGAGCTCAGTGGTTTGAGGAAGTTTGGTAGGGTTGAACCACCCCGAACTCATGAGAAATTATCCTATGATCCTTGTTTGGAGGCTGCAGGCCTGGTTCTCTGTGTTGTACTATGCTTCGAAAAGGTTCGGAAGAGTTGAAAATTATGCTTGCACAGAAAGATGTCGCCAATCCGACAAAGTCAGCTCACAGATCCATGCACACACCGTAATCATTTTTGAGTACACCTACAAATAAACACATTAGTCCTTGTGACAATCATCACTCACGTCCTTGGAAGTTGTGTATTTTTTACATCATGTAAAATCATGACTGTTGGAGGTCATTCCCTTGCACTCATCAACCAGGCAAAACATTCAGTCACACTGCTTCAACCCACGGTAAGAAAGTGCACTAGTGTACCTTCCAATACCATCCCACGAAGCTAGTCTAACAGTCTTTGTCCCGGAGTAAGAAGCTGAAGAAAGTGCCGTGTTCCAAGTTACCCCACGTTCCAAGTTACCCCGCCTTACCTTACATATTTCGTAGTTATAGGTTGAAGTTCTTTGTTGTTAAAAATCACCTAAGGAATAGTTCTCTTCAACTGCAGTCTTCTTGGCGGTCGTTTCTAGCCTTCACACTTTCCAAAATGGTTATTATTACGTAATTCAATAACTTCAATCTTGTTAAAACTATACACTTCACTTGTCAGGCCGCACACAGAATATGCTTGTGCTATCTGGGACCCTTATCTTTCCAAGAACCTTCTGGCTATTGAAGGTACACAGAAATTTGCAATGAGAGTCTGTCTCAAGAATTGGAGAGCCGACTATGACCTTCTCCTCAATCTGGCTCATCTCCCACGACTGTCGTCGAGAAGGAAATCTTTAAAACTATGCCTGCTCTTCAACATCTTCACAGGGAAGGTTGCATATCATGATTCCCCACTTGTTAGGCGGTTATCACCCTATCCTAACCGACTCCAGAACTCTCTACAACTCTCCCCTCTACATGCCAGAACTGACCACTTCAAATATTCTTTTTTCCATCATCTATAGAGGCCTGGAACTCCCTACACTTTGATGTTGCCAGCAAGAGCTCTCTGTTGTCCTTTAAACATGCCCTACATAACTAGTTGTATTCGTAGCTTACGTCTTGTTATTGTGTTGGTGTTCAGTTTTGTTGTAAGGTCTTTAGATTGACACTAGCTCATATATATATATATAGCTATTTCTATTGACCTGTGCTAATGCATCAAATTTATTATCATAAAAACAAAAACAAAAAACTATTCATATTCGAAATTGGATGGATCGCGTGAAGTAGGAAGTAGGCTATAGATTCAGCAGAAAGATGAATCGTGGTTGGGAGAGTGTTCCATATGCGAGCCCCATGAACGGGATGGATCACATGAGTCAGATGGTCAGTGTCATGCATGATAGATACTCTTTACGCATCTGTCCACCATAACCGGGAAGAAATACGGTATTTCTTGCGTTTGCAGATGGCGAATATGCAGCTGGCTGCAGCAGGCATATTTCCGACACCATTCGAAGAGGTAGGTTTCCCTAGGAGCTCCAGAGGTGCATGTCTCGTAATAACCGCTACATGCACCGAATCATAAACTTCACTTTTTTTCCCTACAACTCACGCAAACCGAACATTTTTGTTACGTTTTGCAGCACTCCTCTTGGAGTATGCTGTGGTGTCCTCCAGTTTCTGCAGCCAACGTGAGTAGTATTCTTACATTCACTAATTTTGTGATAATGTAGTGTACTAGTATGGGAGAGGGTTATGAGAACAGATGTTTACTGCCATCACAGCTGTGTTTACCTTTTCCTTTGATGTGTTAATTGTTATCCTCACAACACAGTTCGGAGAACCTGCCCCTCCAAACACCAAAAGTCATGGAAGCCCAAAGAGGAGTGTGCCAAAACAGACACCAACTGGCCAATTGAGAATTTTGTACTATAATAGCCTGGGTGTGTCGATACATTTCCATTTAGCTGAACCAAGAGTGCCGGCATGATGACATCATTAATTCTATGCATGCATCTTATGACTGCATGTCTTCCATGCTATATATGCAGGAGCTGCTGAACATGCTGTGTGGGTACAAGCGGTGAAGAAAGCAACTCCACCTTTGATTCATCCCCATTCCAATGAACATGCCTCCATTGAAGTCCATGTCCTTATAAATTCACACATTGAAACATGCATGTCTTAAAATTATGTTCGTGCATGATACTGGTAAATAAACTGATCATGAAAAGCTTTTATATGAAGCATTCGGGGCAGCTAATTGATGTATAACAAACTGGACAGCAGTAATGTAAAGTTGATACATGTGATTATGCATGGTATGAAATAACGAAGAATAAAAGTTGATAGTCATGCATGCAGTCATCATGTTGACTGCATATAATTTCCATCACTTGCTTGAAAGAAATAACCAGTGAGTATACATAAATACCAAGCAAACACTACAGAATGTATTAGTGAAAGTATACATAGGTTTATATTATGACACATAACTAACTAGCAACACCATAGCTGAATACATCACTCTTTGGTCGCTCAGAGTCTCGGCCACAGTCTTCTCACTCAAATGAACCTGCCTAAACAAGAGAAACGCTCTGCTGTGTAGCTATACTGCAGTTCCTGACTAAAAGAAGACTGCGGAAGTACTGCGGCAACAGTGCGGAGACACTGCGGGAACAATGCGGAAAGACTGCGGAGATGCTGCGGAAACGTTGCGGAAAGACTACGGGAGTAGTAACAATGCGGAAATACCGCGGAAACAATGCGGAAAGATTGCGGAGATGCTGCGGAAACGTTGCGGAAAGACTATGGGAGTAGGCTATCCCAAGGGGTTGAAACTTTTCGCTTCCTCTACTGCCCCTGGCAGTGCATGATTCAGTAGTCTCGCGGAGCCAGACTCACTCGAGTGAAAGTCTGGCTCTGCGAGACTAATGGTTCAGTCTCTATGGCGTAGTATCACTTGCCACTATAGCTAGCCATCCTAGCTATTACCATGCACAATAGGTCTGGGAACGAGGCTAAGTATACACAAAATTTGAAAATTCATTGGCGCATGCGCAATATCGTACAACGCGTTTGTAAATCCAATTTTGCAAGATTACGTAAAACCGCTGTATTACATTGAACGCAAACAGAAGAACAAAAAACGGGGTAGGCCTGGAAACGAGGCTAGGGCCGGTATACATGAGAGGTACTCCTGGCTGCTCAGTGTCTGCTCAGAGACATCATCACTCCTTCTGGCGCCGAAATAATACAGACGTGTACAGTTCGCCTGAAAAGCAGGGAACGGGACGGGAACGGGAATTTGCGCACTCTGCCAGCAAATCTTTGCACACTACTCCACAGTATAGGTTCTAAAATTGGATCAGCATAGTACGGAGTCTATATAGATGTGTGCGAACAAGTGATACAATGAGTTTTTAAATGACATTTGTGTTCGCACAATGATAAAATTGCCAGTGAGATAACCCCATAAGCCTGGCCTTACAGGTGATGGACTGGATATGCTGGGTCCAAGACATGGCCACCGACAAGTACTAAGACATGAACTAGTGCTACTGTTCTGGATAGAAAAGGAATGATGCGAATTACCTGATTTTGCTACCTCGCCAAAACTTTTGACTCTGCTCGAACCACTTTTAGACTGAGTTAAGGTGGCAGGGAACCGTGTGTTTTCAAGGTCAACAAACCTGGAATCCAAGCTGATAGAATTCTTTGTCTTTGTAAACTTTTAGCGCACAGTCCGTTTTGGGAGTCTTCATCCGTTCACTGTCCGTAAAATTGGGGATTTCCCCCATTTCCTGTCGGCATTGACATCCGACTAGAAAGATGCTGAATCATCCTGGGGCGAGCCTGAGCGAGTAGCAGATTGCATTTGGAATGCCCTGGCACACAGATGCATGCAGCTATTCGTCCAGCCGGATTACTATGGCTACAAGGGCATGGGCTAAGCTTCACAGTCAAACCATGAGCAAGCAGGGGAATCCGTGCCATGTATGAGCGGTCATGCCAGGCGAGTACCTGAAGCCAGCGTACATCCTGCTGTCTGTCACTCGTAGCCTGCCTTGTCACGTGATCGTCAGACTTGTACCATAGTTCTGAAAGTAAGTTGCCGTGCGTGCTACCAATAGTGACTTGAATCGTCTTCGCTCTCGCTCTCTTTCATGCCGACCTTGGCAGTAGCCCTCACGCTCGTTCTCACGGCACATTCAATCATCGTGAAATATTTGAATGCGCTCATTTAAAACTTACGGTAAGTGGTCGGTCCAAACCAACAAGCCTACACTCACGCGTGCGCAATGCAGTCACGCTAGTGTGGGGCTCGCTCAGGCTCGCCCCAATAATCAGTTTACTAGTGAGATGATTCATCATCATGGGGCGAGCCTGAGCAAGCAGCACACTACTGATTTACTAATTTGTCACGGCACACAGCAGGATTTGTCACTGTTGACTGTTTAAGCCAAATTTGACAACGCATAAGTAGCTAAGTCCTCACCAGAGATAAATATATGTATCACATAATTATGCTAACCATTTCTCCAGCCAGGGCAGCTAACGTGGCTACACATGCATGGCTAAGCTTTATATCGAAATCGTGAGCTAAATTTCTGGTGTTTATGCGTGTCGTTTATACATCAGGGCCCGCTACCTGAAATGAGGCGACCCAGTCAACCGGCCACCGTCCATATTAAATTTATATCGCCTGTGAGTGGCCTGCCGTCGTCGGTAGAAGCACAAACCAGTGCCACACGTGCTTCAATTTCAGTCGTCTTCGCTCCAGGTCCCCGACGCTGCACTCAGACAGTAGCCCTCCTTCACATGCTTCACGATATTGATCTTCGTGAAATATTTGAATGCGCTCATTTAAAATTTACGGTAAGTGGTCGGTCCAAGCAAACAAGCAAGCAAACATACACACGCATGTGCGCAATGAAGTCACGCTAGTGTAGGGCTCGCTCAGGCTCGCCCCAATAACTAGGAGAATGCAAAGCATTTGTGGGGCGAGCGCAACGAGTAAACACAAGTACAATAAGAGGAAATAAGCATGCGTAGGTCATGCTGGTTTAAGAATACACAATGATGAGAGTATGAAGGGACAAGTGGATCTAGCATAGTTTGCTTGTGTGTTCAGTGGTACTATGCAGTATGCTTGAATGAAAATGGGTTTATGCTGGAACAGGAATCTGATTTACGTTGTCTGGTTTCCTCTCTAATTCGCTCTGTCTCTTCCTCCTCAATACGAACCAAGTAAAGCTATTGTGCATGGCTCTTTATCTTATCTAGCTGTAGAGCTACTTCATACAAAACGTACGTGCTAATCGACGTGCTCTATACTGTTCTCTCCGCCTTGCCAGTCGTATCTCACGTTGTTCAGCTGTTTCTCGAGCCTTACGCTGTCTCTCAAGTTCTCGCCTTCTCCGAAGCCTTTCCTCTCTCTCCTGTACACGAGTACTACTACACGATGACTTGCTTGTTGAAAACAAACAAACTGTCTGACAAACATGTGTCTAGCAAGTTTCTGCGCATGCGCTAACGTATGTACGCGGGTCGTGATATGATGTGAACACGACCGGTCGGTTGATGACATGTAAACAAACATACATACTAGGGATACACATTGTGCAAATGGACCTCGCTCCGCGAACGTCCGACTTAAAAACAAAAATAATAAAATAAAAAGAAAAAAAAAGGAGTTTAGTAGAGTGCTGTAGTGTCAGTAGCTGTGAGTAGTGTGAAGTGCCTGCTTGTGAAAGCAAGCTTGTGTCTAGAAGCAGCAGAAAGGCCACAGTGGCCAAGACTGTACTCATTGGGCAGGCCCAGGTCTAGCCTGGTACCCGGCGCGGAGGAAGAGCGCCTGGTGCACACTGATGCGCTTCCGGTTAATTAAAAATGGCGTTGCTCACGTTTATGACGTTCACACTGTTTAGGGGCGTGTGCTCTGACGAGATTTAATTAAACATCCAGCCATGGCCCAGACTCCAGTTAGCTAAAATGGCATCGGTGTGCCGCCTTTGCGGATCCCCTGTGGCTTATAGCCACCATAGAGTAGCATTGTTTGGTAAAAAAGCTAGCCAGGAAAGACTAGCATCAAGGATAAGCGCTCCGTTAGATATAACGTTGAACGATGACGACGGCTTACCGAATCTCGTGTGCGAAGTGCAAGCGGAGAGTTGAAAGTTTAGAGAACCATACTTGGGGTCGCAAGTCGCTGAAGGGCTCGAGAAATCGCTTGCTGAAAATCCGAACTTGCATTACACGCCATTATATTATCCTGACAAGTTTACTATATCGAGTCCGAATTCTGACGTCACATGACACGGAAGAATCAGAAAATAGTCCGGAGTCCCCACATCTTGGGGAGATTAAACGCATGCGCAAACAGTGTGTACCAGGCGCTTCTCCGTTTTTCGCGCGCGCCGGGGACGAGGCTAGCCCAGGTCTTGCGATCGTATGCCAAGCCTAGGAGGTGATCGTGGCCCGGTGCTTCGAGTGCTGGGCTGGGCTTTAACTAGAATGCGCAATATATCGTTGGTACTATGTTGGCATTGGCAAGAAAGCTGCAGAGGAGTTGTGTGGGGAACAGAACCGTGAGTTGTTAGCGACATAAGGGCGAGGGGTCCGCCACGGCGCGCCTCGGCGTACGAGATTTCGAAATCCACTGGATTTCACGTGGATTTCGGATTTCAGAATGGATTTCTGGATTTCAAAGTGGATTTCTGGATTTCAAAGTGGATTTCTGGATTTCAAAGCGGATTTCTGGATTTCAAAGCGGATTTCTGGATTTCGCTATTTCTGAAGATACAGCTAAAATATACTCATGAACAATCATGAACCACATTCCTCTCAGCCTATATGTAACAGAATACAATGTCACAGGCAGTTCACCGCTACATAGCGCATAGGCAGCGTGTTCGTTAATTGTCATGCATATACATACGCATACTGCGTGTTCGTTGATTGTCATACATATTCATACCATACTGCGTGTTCATTGCATATTGCACCTTGGAAGAATGACCTTTGTACCCGACCGCGAAGATCGGCCGGGTACAAAGGTCATTCATTGTGGTGACGTTCTATACGTCATAGAAAATCGGTGCACGTGCACGTCCTTGCAGTGTAAAGTATACGGATATTTGCGGAGTATTTTAATAGAATCCTGAATTGGATTTCCGGATTTTAGAGTGGATTTCTGGATTTCAGGGTGGATTTCTGGATTTCAGGGTGGATTTCTGGATTTCAGAGTGGATTTCTGGATTTCAGATTGGATTTCTGGATTTCACAGTGGATTTCTGGATTTCTGGATTTCACAGTGGATTTCTGGATTTCTGGATTTCACAGTGGATTTCTGGATTTCAGTTTGGATTTCTGCCGACGGTGTACGAGATTTCTTTCGTGACGGACCCCTCGCATAAGGGGGAGAGGTGGGGCTAGTAATGCTTGCTTCCACTCGTGAATGAGCCCCTCCCGTAGACAAGCTGTAAATTTTTTGAAATGTGCATTCATTTAATTTGGTGCAGTCAAAGTTGTCCATTCCAAGAGTAGCGACAAACATGAGTCTAGCCTGACTTTGAGAGTAGCTCTGAACAAAAGCTGGCACAGACTGATTTGAGATACATTGGTGGTTAGGACGCTACCTACCCATCGAGTGGCAATTTGGGGTTCATGAATATATTAATGAGCTACTAAAACCCTTTTTAAAATTAGGCAAAGCAAGATTGCCCTAAAGCAAACCCTAACCCTGAAACTAGGAATAACCCTGGTCCTGACTGTAACCCATGTTTATGTTTTTGTTAACCTCCGCCGAAAGACTTCACCGCCACCTTAACCAGGAGTACCTATAAGGTAATTTGACAAGTGTTTGATGTTTTTAGAAACTTTCGAATCTGTTTGGACGACTAGTTGACTCAGGACTATAAGGTTGTTTAACGTGATTTCGATGTGTTTTGAAAAATTTTGAACCTGCTCGAACCACTATATAAGACAGAACTATATGATAGTTTCACGTGTTCGAGGTGTTTCAAAACTTTCGAATCTGTTCGAACCACTAGAAGACTGAGTAAACCAGTACTATAAAGTAGTTTCACATGAATTCTGTGTTTTGAAACTTTCGAATCTGCTCGAAACACTTTTAGACAACCCTATAGTCCTGGTTAACTCAGTCAACCAGTGTTTCGAACGGATACGAAACTTTCGAAACACATCAAAATCATGTGAAACTACCTTATAGTCCTAGTTTACTCAGTCAACTAGTCGTTCGAACAGATTCAAATGTTTCGAAACACAACGAATACATGAAGCTACTTTATAATCCTAGTTTCACATGATTTTGACGTGTTTCGAAAGTTTCATATCCGTTTGAACCACCGGTTGACTGAGTTAACCAGGACTATAGGGTAGTTTCACATGATTTTGATGTGTTTCGAAAGTTTTGAACCTCCTCGAACCACTAGTAGACTGAATAAACTGGTACTATAAAGTAGTTTTACATGGATTCTGTGTTTCGAAACTTTCGAATCTGCTTGAAACACTTTTAGACTGAGTAAACGAGGAATATAAAGTAGTTTCACGTGTTCGTTGTGTTGCAAAACTTTTGAAACTGTTCGAACCACTAGTTGACTGAGTAAACTACTACTATGAGGTAGTTTCACATGAATTGGATGTGTTTCGAAACTGCTCAAACAACTTTTAGACTGAGTTAACGAGGAATATAAAGTAGTTTCACGTGTTCGTTGTGTTGCAAAACTTTTGAAACTGTTCGAACCACTAGTTGACTGAGTAAACTACTACTATGAGGTAGTTTCACATGAATTGGATGTGTTTCGAAACTGCTCAAACAACTTTTAGACTGAGTTAACCAGGACTAGCTATAAGTTAATTTGACAAATGTTTGATATTTTTCGAAAGTTTCGTATCCGTTTGAACCACTGAGTTAACCAGGACTATAAGGTAGTTTAACGTGATTTCGATGTGTTTCAAAACTTTCGAACATGCTCGAACCACTTTTAGACTGAGTAAACCAGTTTCGCATGTGTTTGATGTGTTTCAAACCTTTCGAATCTGTTCAAACCACTAGTTGACTGAGTATACCAGGAATATAAGGTAGTTTAACATGAATTCGATGTGTTTTGAATCTGTTGGAACCACTAGTAGACTGGGTGAAGCAGTATAGAATTTGATGTGTTTCGAGACTTTCGAATTTCTTCGAACCACTTTAAGACTAAGTAAACGAGGTAGTTTCACACGTGTGGTGTGTTTCGAAACTTTCGAATCTGTTCGAATGACTAGACTAGTGGATGATTCACTGTATCCAGGATAGTCTGAAACTCTGAAAGCATCTCTTTGTATGGAACATGTTTGAAGTTAATTGCAAGGCCAGGAAATGCCAATGTTATCCACTTGCCATCTGACTGAATGTTATTAGGAAGTGCTAACCCAAATAACTCAAATTGATGACTTAATACTTAGCCTCATTCCCAGGCCCACCCAGCTTTCCATACTGCAAGCAACAGAAAGTTAGGCGGGTGCTGGGAACAAGGCTAGCAAACACTGGCATGAGCAAGTACACCAAGGGATCAGTACAGAATGCAATCCACTATAATTGATACTCTGGAATATTATACTATATATATATATATAATCAAAACATAAGTCAGTGCATACACAACTAATGGCTATCCATTGCTGACACAGGAGGTTTTGAGAGAACTGCATATGCGCTTACAACTCTTTTTGAGTTCTTTGACATTCACAATGAAAGGTAATAGGATGGTAGGATACAGAGCACCCACAAAAATAAATGCGATTACCAAATTTTTACTAGTCTGTAATGCATTAATCAATTCAGTGGCACTACACTCTGCCTGTCTGCCTCTAGCCTCACACTGAAGGTAGTCCTGAAGTACCTGTCTTCTTAAGTTCACAGTTGCTGATATAGAAGCAGATAAAGCTGAGTTCAGAATATTGAGTAGCAGTATATACAGTAGAAGTCCAAGAATTTTCCTGTGTGCTCGGGATACTCTGAGTGCCTCAGTTCCCTTCTTTGTCTTCTTTATGGCATGCTGTACATAAAAATGAGGAGGCAGGTAGACCTGAACTAGCAACTTCAACTTTCTAGTGTGGCAAAAATAGTTATATAGCAACTGTTTGTGTCTGTTGATCTGTTTATGTTTCAAGAAGGTCCACACACTTAAACTTGGATGTTCAACAAGCTCAATAAAACCACAAACTATTAGTACATTCCAATTATGTGCTAAATTCCGCAAGCTGAGTCCATATAACAATGCTGTGAACGCCTTTGAACCATTATGCATGAAATTGAACTCATTCCCAGGTCTTTGGGTATATGCATGGTACTGAAGGTCTGGGAATGAGACTAACTAAAATCAAGCTGTAGTGATGTCCTACCTTCACCAACACCAAGAAGACAAGTGCCTGCAGAGTTCCTAATATTGCAACTTCAAATCCTTCGAACAATGCGTCGGTATAGAAACCAACATCTTGTACAGCTACTACGCACACCATGGGTGAAAAAGACAATATGCCATATCCAAACCCCACATTGACACCCACAGACACACAGGGCAGGAGAACACCAACTATGATCATTGCAGTGTAGACATATTTCAAATGTCCTGCATTTTTGAAGGATTGGTACTGGAAAGGTGAGATAACTGCCCAGAAGAGAAGAGCCATATAGAAGATGGCCCATAGTGGGAGCTGGTGTAAGAAGTAAGAATAACAAATACCTGTATAAAGTAAAGATAACTTAGGATCATAAATGTATTTTATATGTGCGAAGGGAAGACACAGATTATAGCGACCCACCAAACAATGTATATAGTGCTTGCTTGGGACTAATTCATCCTTCAGTAGTTTTACATGTTTGTCTTCATTTCACATCTATAGTTTCATTTAGAAATAAATACCGGTATATATTCTAGTTATGTGTAAGTGGGCCCTTACAATAGCACATAAGAATAGGCAAGTCCTTCAAATACAGTGCACGAACTTTGGTGTGAATAGAGGGATGGCACTTGATACATACTCTACAATATGTACAGTGTGTTTCAACACTTCTCTACTGCCACCTCTATACATAAACCTTGCTTGTGACTTGCTACATTTGCTTGAAACTATGACCTCAAGGTAACCAACCAATCTCCCTCATCAAACTTGACCCTCAAGCAAAGTTGCAGAGAGTATGTTATGGCCTGTAGTTTCTGTAACAAAGTCAAATAGGTAGCTAGATACCTGACATGGTGCAGAAGGGAGATGGATTGAGCACACTGTCTATCAAATCCACTGAATTGCAGAACCACGTCTGGATACTTCCTAGTGTTGCCAGTAAGACTGCAGGTGGGGAGAACACACAAAACACTAGAAAGGATAAAGATGTACAAGACAATGGTGTTATGCAAGTTAAATTCTCACCAATGGCCAAGATATCAAAGACCATAATAACTGGAAGAAATGAAGAGAATGTGAACCTACAGAAGCAGAAACATACATGCCAGCTAATGACACATATACACAAAGATTCAAGTCTAAATCACACCCCCAAGATGCTCACAGAATCTATTCTCTAGTGCCGCAAGTCTATAGCTAAAATGTTTTACAGTTTAGTGCTACTCAGCTAAAAAGCGTTGTCATCAGGCCTCATCCCCTAATGAAAGAGCCAGTAATTTTCTCACTAACACATTTCATAACCTACATTATTAGCTATATATCTGTTGAGCGCGCTATGATGCTTTGGTGCTTCGGGCTATGATGATGTGCAGTAAGAGTGTGGAACTCCCGTATGGTTTCTACACCCACCATCTGGACAGTATGACGTAGGCAATCAGCAGTGAACATGTTTAGCAACCATTCTAGCTAGTTGCTAGTGTACATTAGCTGAGTGAACACTCTAGCTAAAGCCTGCCTGTGTTTTCACAGCTTAGTATATTCACTGCTGATTGCCAACATCACATACTGTGGGGGTATGGAAACCATATGGGAGTTGCACAC
The DNA here is from genome assembly GCA_949130485.1 of Agelas oroides. Taxonomy (NCBI): domain Eukaryota; kingdom Metazoa; phylum Porifera; class Demospongiae; order Agelasida; family Agelasidae; genus Agelas; species Agelas oroides. The sequence continues at coordinate 937,970 of OX422198.1, read as the reverse complement.
TTTACTGTTATGAACTCCTGGTAAAACTTCTGGTGTAGCAATGAGGGTGGTATAGCTGGTGAAGGGAGGCTTGTTCAACAAGAGACTGGGGTAAATGCACCATGGCACTAACAAAAAAGGTTTGCTAGTTCTGCTGTTTCATCTGTATATTGATATGTTCATAATTCAACTAGTCTAAATCACTTCGCAAGATAACAGAAGCTACTGTATGTAGAATGCTATAGAGTCAGTGCTACTTAGCTAAAAGATAACATCAGAAGGTTTCATTAAAATAAGTGGTAGAACAATCTTAGTGCCATAGCAAACTTACATCTTCCACTGAAGTGCTGTAACAACGAGATCCACAACTATAAAAATTGCTGCAAAGCACATTGATGTGATTCCTATTGCTACTTGAGCAGTAGAAGATGTGAGTTTCCAGATACCACATTGAGGTCTGCATGAACCCAGTTCTTGGTGTAGATAGAACCCATCACTGCAGTCTTTGCTGCAGTTTGAGCCAACTGTAGCACTTTCATTACTGGAGCTGGATTCTGCAGGCAGAAGACTTCCATTGGGTGATAAAATCCCACTTGAATCTATAGACAAAGTGAGACAATTAACATAATTAGAAGTCACTCTGCATGCTAATTTCCAATGTTCAAGGTGCCTTCTCCTACACTTCCTAAATGGCTTATACCTTTTTGATCAGTCTAATGTTTTAGTCTCATTACAAATAACAGCACCCTTTACTCCAATAGCACTAACAGATTTTACCCAAATTTCAAAGAATGACACAAATTTCAAAGATCCAAATGTTAGCCTAATCACTATATATGCACATGTAGACTACATACTGTAGATCGGGAAACTGTTAAAATAATTTCGCAGTTGAGACCAACCACGAAAACTTAACATGCAAATAAAAACATTTACATGACGATGATCAATGAATAAGCGTGCATGCATGTCCACACCTCCAGAGGTAAATGTCCGATCAACGACTACTCCTGACACCCACAGTGTACAGTCAGCGATACCTGGTTATCCTGATACCTGGTAGTAGACTAAATGCTAGGAAAGCTGTGTTAATCCATATTGTAACCTTTAACCGCAAAAAAAATCTCACAGATTGGAGGAACCATGAAAATTCAACACTACGAAAAATTTTCAAGCAATTATTTTTAACGTGATAATTTCCCGATCTACGGTACTAGTTGAACTTTGGACAATGATGAAACATAGCCAAAGATTGAAACATACTAGATGAGGAATCTCACAATATAAACTCTACTACCCATTTCAATTTCCACAAGTGAATGTCCAGAGCAAGCAACTGCAAGAAAGGTCTTCACGACAAAATTTCTAACATTTTGTTCCTTCTGTTTCACACCAGGAGTAGTTCCTTTAATGCACATGAATTGCATGCAGTATTAGGCCAATTGTGGGTTGTTAGAGCATGTAATGTACTGGCATGTGTCTAAATGAGGTCTAAATTAAGGAGTTACCACTGTCGTCTGTGTATATTGAGCAGTTTGACATCATTTTGGTGAAATTCACAGTGTATGCTTCTCCCAAGGGTACCTGAAAGGAGATATCTGAGTGAGCTATACACACAATGTGTTTGCAAATGCAACTGTACCAAAGTACAGAAACGGAAGTACGGAAGTGAGAAGAAAAGCTGCCTATCAATGTGTAGTGCTTGACTGACTATATATTACCAAGTGGTAACAGCCACACCCACATTAATTTGCATGTGATAATTTGAATGTTTTACTTGCAACTGTTAATTATTGTTGTTAGATGTAGCTCCACCCCTAATGTTTACCCTGCAATCATTTCTGTTCATGCCTACCAACAAAACCAAGCCTTCTCCCTCAAGATATATTTAACATGTTTTGTTTTAACTTTCTACCGTGGGGTAGAAAGTTGAAACTGGATAATAGGAACTGGAAACTATGGCACACTTTATTGGGCATTTAAGCTTCCACTTTGCACCTATAATAGTGATCTTCAAACTTTTCCTATTTGGACAATTTCTCACTTGAACCCAACAGCATTCCCCAGCACCCCTGCAGAGAGGTCTGCATGGGGTTACTTCATGCTATCCTTAAGTAAAGTTGCTTTCTCAGAGGATGCACAGTACATATGACTATACCTAAGAGAAAACACTTGACACGATGTAGAAGTGTATCACATTAAGCTTTGGTCGTGCAAGGTAAGAACAAGACTGAGCATTGTTGTGAGGAACAGTACAAACCTGCAACAGTTTCGTGGCATTGAGACAGCCAAGGTGCTTAATTGCGGTCCTGGAGAGTTTACATTGATACAACCAGCTTCCTGGTAACTGTGTGAAAACATCTGATGCAGGTGTAATTTGACCCATACAATATATTACATCTGTATCTCAAGCTAAACAGCTGCACCCAATCTGAGTGTCCAGAGTAGTACTAGTGCTCTTTTGGTTTACGTATTTTGGTAGGTTTCACCTAAGTTTAGAAGGCAAGGTGAGTCATAAGAAGCAATTTTGACTAGCAAGACTGCTTCTGTTTTATCAAAAACCCTGTATACACGAATTGGTACCTGTTCACCTATAGGTAGGCAAAACGGCAGTAGGCAAACAGGGAATATCCTGTGTACACATCCAACATCCACATTATTGTAGCTTGCATTAGAATGTAACCAGAGCAATACAATATTTTAGCACCAGACACAGTTATTTGTCACCAACAATTGCAAGCTGCACCTGTACTACAGAATTCAAAAAATGTTATTTGCGTAAGTGTAAATTTCTATCATTCTCTATATGGGTGGAGTTTGACATGCATGAAGGGGCTTTGAATTTATGCAGTAGGTTACTTATAAACATACAATGTAAGAAACGGTCAACTGAGGGACCATAACAGTAAGGTGCAACACATACTATAAACTCACATATGCCAGGTTCTGGTTAGTTATGCTAAACACTCGAGACATTAAGTGGATGTTGGGAGGCATGGCAAATCTCTAAAATCCCTGAAGTGCATGCATTTGATCTGGATGTGTTGCAATCATGCGCCATTCCTCCAGATGTCCAGTTCGTGTCGTTGTCAAGCCTTCCACTACTGCAAGCAACAGATGCAGAGGTGAGAAGGCCAGTGTGATTAATCATGTTCCAAGTAAATTAAAAGTATCACTTCTATGTAACTTTTTGAACTTGCATCGGGTCAGTTTTGTAATTCACCCATACATTTCTTTTATGACTGTATCATCATAATGCAGTCTAAGTTGATATGTGGAACTTTCACCTTGTTTTCATGTCTTGTTGCCATATGTTCAATTAACTGTTCCTTGTATCACCTCTTTTCGGCTTTTAAATGCAGGACTCCCTGGCAGATCAGCCTCAGGTCAAAGGGAATACCTACTTAAAATTGTCTTCTACTACTTCTAATGCTACTTCTTCACTTTTCTTCTAAACCATGACAAGCAGTGTTGCCTAATTGGTCTGTCCCAGCCTCAATTCCCTCCAATAACCCTTAGGACAGAATGTGACAACCCAGACTTTTACTGCCAGTACCTCAACAGGTGATCTGAGGATAGAGAAAGTAAGGACGGATGGTAGTAGTGCAACACCCCAAACTGCCACCACTGTCAGAGCACATAGGACATAGTGAACCACTCTCCAAGCAGTTGGTGTTTTCTCTGTTTCACTTGTTGGTGAAGGTGTGTGTCCGTCCTTTACTCCTGGGGTTTCAGGACTGGCCCCAGATGGTGTTCGTCCTGGGGTCTCCACGTCAGCTGGCTCACTTGATCTTAACTGAATCTCCTCCAGGTGCAACTCTGGTGACTGATCCACTGTCTCCATGCTACTGAGTGTTATGTCTACTTTGGTGTTTTCTACAAAAGAAAGACAAGGATTTGCTTAGCAGTATTCTCAGGCTGATTTGACATATGATCACCCTTGATCACTACAAACTAGTTTTAGAATGGAACAGTACTGCCCATATTTTGACACCTTCAGAATATGAAGTGCAGAGATTAAAAGTAGGCGGAAAAGCACATTTATAGCATTCAAAATGATAGCACACACACATAAAAGGCCCAAAGCCCTATATAGGTCTACCTGTGCATGCAGTATCACAAGCCACACCCTTTCCTCATAGAATGTGGCTAAGCTTATAATTTGTGCAGCCATTAATATGGCTTCCTGCAACAAAAGTCATAAATGAACTGGTTTGCATGTCAAACCCTGACCTTAAACTCACAATCCGGCTTTAAAACGGGAGTTGCAACGGTCAGGATGCCTGGTACCTCCAGTTGCTTGCTGGTTTCTTAGGAAGCGTTCTTTGAGGGCCTCTGAAGGATACAGTCCCTAAAGTCTAGTAAAGATCTGTACATGTAGTCTCGTACCCAAAATCTTTGCGCGCGCCTTTGGCCTAGCCTCGTTCCCAGGCTCTCTCGGAACGCGAATTGTACACGCGTGGAGAAGCTTGCTAGCCTCGTTCCCAGGCCGTTCCCGCCTCCAAGAGTCACGTGCGTGACGTCAGGTAGACGTGAGGGTAGACGTGAGGGGGGCGGTGCCCGACGAAGAATCTCGAGGTCCTTCTTGTAATATCTTGTCCAAGAACTTGAGACTGTAGACAGCGTCAATACAGCTCGTTGTTTGGTAGACTCGAGGCTGATCAATGCAAAGTTTGTGAGGTACAACGATCGGGCACCGCCCCCCGGCCCCTCACGTCTACCTGACGTCACGCACGTGACTCTTTCTCCCAGGCCTTCCCCTCCGTTTTTATACTGCAAGCGATCAAAAACTGGAGGCGGGAACGGCCTGGGAACGAGGCTGCTAGCTTGCCTGGTTATCTTTTCTACGTAAGCATGACGTAATCGAAATAGGACTAAAAATGAAAGGCAACGTTTTGCACGTTTTTCAACAAACTATGCGTTCAACGCTCTGTGTGTACTCGATAGTTGGCCGCTACCTTCGCTCTTTTTCCTGTTCTGAGTCTCGGGTACGCCCACGCTCAATTAAGGTCTCTCTACCCCTCTCTACCTTTGAGGGTTCTCACGTGAGAATAAATGCCAGGGATGTATCCCGCAGCTCTTATCAAAGCTCCAATCCTATTGGTCAATATACTATACACATTTATATATGCATATACGCCGTTGCCCTAACAACACCCTAAATTAACCCTAACCCTAACTAGCCTCGTTCCCAGTCCTCCTCCAGTTATCGTCGCTTGCAGTACGAATAACGCGGAGAAGGCCGGTAAAAATTATCACGTGATGTATGCCACTGACGTGATAACATAACCTTACCCTACGTCACGAGGTAACTGCACAAAGCCGACTTAGACGGACTGGAGCTCGTGCGGGACGAATGTCATGTTCAGACGAAGACGAACAAAAATAGAACGCGAGAAAAAGGACGCTCGAATGGAATAAGAGCGAAAGTTGACAGTTGCAGAGCGCTAGAAGCTGTATGACAAACCTGGAGCGCAACCAGCTGTTGCCAACGGCTCCAGAGGTTGGTTTTGAAGTCGCTATGACACTAGCTTGCTCTTGGAACATCGCGCTTCACATTTATTGCTTCTATCTGCACGCTATCGATCGATATCGTGGCTACTGCTGCATAATAATTCCAGTCTCGTTCCCAAGATACCGTCTGCCTGGGTACGGGGCTAAAAAATTTAGGAACTAGCGTGTGTGACGTAGACAGTGGCATACATCACGTGATAATTTTTAACAGGCCTTCTCCGCGTTATTCGTACTGCAAGCGACAATAGCTGTGGTGGAGGCCTGGGAACGAGGCTAAACCCTAACCCAACCCTAACCCAACCCTAATAAACCCTAACCAACCAATAAGATTCGAGCTTTGAAACGAGCTGCGGTACTATACATTGTAGATACCAGTCTGCGCCGCATGCACAAGTTCAATTTCGCGTTCCGGAGCGGAGGAGCCTGGGAACGAGGCTTGTCTGTAATCCGTTTGCATATGCGCTGCGAACTCAAAGGTCCACATCGTACGAGGTAAAGCGTCCGTAAGGCACTAATCGAGCAAATTCGAACTGAACTTTGGTTTGATGGTGCTCTTGACACCACAACGCACGAAAAACAGATGGTATTTTTGCGCATGCGTCAGCTGATTTCAAATTTTGGGGGATAACCAACCTGAAAACCTCTGTACCTTTGGCCTCGACGAATTGGGTCTGGGGACGAGACTGGTACGCCTCTGGACTGCCCTCGTGCGGATCCAGACTCAGTCTGAGAAATTATGGAGCGAAACTTGGTCACGCTAGCCTCGTTCCTAGGCTCTCCGGAACGCGAAATGTACACGCGTGGATCGAGAGCCTGGTATCTTTTCTACGTAGCATGACGTAATCGAAATAGGACTAAAACAGAAAGGCAACGTTGTTCAACCAACTATGCGTTCAACGCTCGGTGTGTATGATACTCAACCCCCGATAACTAGGTACTGCAGATTTAGTTACCTTTGCAACAGCTCAGGCTCGCCCCGTAATCGGGGCGAGCCTGAGCGAGCCCCACAGTAGCGAGTAGAATGGTGATTTCGTGTAAGCGTACGGTTGGTACGTGTACGCAAAGTTCAAAGTTCATTTATCTGATTCGCCCAATATGGGCATACATAGCAACATGCACACTCAGATGTAATAGTCCAACAATACAACATCATGAGCACGTCAGGGGGAAACAGAGATTCCTGAGAGTAGCAGTAAACTGAGGCATGGGCACCTCAGACACGACAGCATTCACACCTTGCGCCTTCACCCTGGAACTGAAACTAAGTTCCATTGGCCACTCTTCCTGATCAGTTCACACATAGGGAGGGGTTGCCACACAAGCAAAAACACTGACACTATACAAGTTGGTTGAATTGCTAGGTCTTCCAAGCACAATACTCTCGTCAGAAGCTTTTAAAGGGGGAGTCCATCATCAGTCAGCAGACGAGATGTCAGGCTGCGTATAGTTGTAGCAAATGTAAAACGTTGGGCTCTCTCACAGCCCCTGTCATAGATATAGCCACTCACCGCTCGGCGGACAGGCCGGTGGGACGTCTCCAAAGAATACCTCACCGCTGCACACCCCTTCGAGGCACGGGCTCGCAACCACAGGAGTTTTGTCGTGGCTTCTGCTTAGTTAGAGCTCTCTGCTTAGCGGACAGGCCAGTGGGACGTCCTCAAAGAATACCACACCGCTGCACACCCCTTCGAGGCACGGGCTCGCATCCACAGAGGTCTTGTCGATGCCTCTCGGCTTGGTAAGAGCTCTCTCACAGCTCCCGTCCCAACATACGCTAGACACTGTAGGGCATCACGCGCATGCGCCAACCACATACCTTAATGTTACTTTTAATTGCGCGTACTAAATTTAGCGATTTTAGCGACCAGAGTCATTATCGCTAAAATAAGCACTCGCAATTATTATAAATTCCAATAATGATATGTTGAATTAATGCTGGTTTCTGTTAAAAAACGCTAAAATTAATACACGCTAAACGAGGTGTATTCAAAATCGCTAAATTAAGTATGCGCAATTAAAAGTAACATTAAGGTGACCTTGTGAACATGTGAAAAATGGCGTGGAGCTGTCTCATCTAAGCTCAAGATGAAAACTGATTTCTGTGTATGTCCGCCGTCTTTTTGTCCTGGTGTGGTGTTTCGTCTGTTGTGAGGCGGTCTTCGGTCACTGCTAGATCATGGATAGTATAGCTCCGTACCCGGGATTGGAAGCATCTCACGTGATGCGCATATCTTAATAGTTAAGCGCGGACACTCCGTGTTACGGTCGTGGGTTGCCTTGAGGGAGAAGGAGCGACCGACCGACAAGCAAAAAAGCTTCAGAAGCGAGAAGTGTAGGGTAGATGCTGGTATTATGAGTCAGAGGGTATTATGGGTTCACATGTAACTTTTACTTCAAAAATTTCCAAACTCGATGTCCATTTAGAGTACATACAGGTGCCATTATCTAGCAACTTTCCCATCAAAATGTGTTTACTCTGTGGTATTTTTCAAGGTTTGATGATTTTAGGGATCCCAAACTATGAACCCTGAACAGTGTATGTTAACATTAATACCATGTTAGAATGGAAGGTGCTCTAGTGACAAAAAATTACTATCAGCACAGAGAGGGGTTATAAAATGCTAGGATACAGTTTGAACTCCAACTGAAAATGTTTCAATCAACAAAGCACCTGATGACTCATAATACCAGCAGTCGACTCATAATACATGCAAGAGTGATTTTCATAGGCTCTTACTTTTTAGAACCACTGCCTAGGAGGAAAAATACGAATTGTACATTCTCAGGAGAAATGTTTCAAACCTTTAGATGGGGCTGAAAAACCACATTACACTAATGAGTAGTTAGATGTCTCATAATACCAGCATCTACCCTACTTAAGCTGGTGAGTTTTGCGGGGTAGTGTGCGGTTTGGGGAGGGTTGCGCTACAATTAGAGTAATTTTTGTCTGATAGTCAAGTTTAGTGCAGTCATTTTAAACCTTTAAGCAAGCGCCTCTGTTTTGTTAAACTTTTGTGTACCAGTTGCTCTCAGTGTAGGTTTATGGCTTTGGTTTAGAGTGTTTCCGAAGAAAAGCTATGCTGATATGAACACGTTTTTCTCAAGTTACAGGAAGTATACAGCCATACTTAGTCTACGGTAGGTAAAGAAGTTTGTGTACCAGTTGCTCTCAGTGTAGGTTTATGGCTTTGGTTTAGAGTGTTTTAAATAAAGCTCACAGTCTGAAGTTTTGCATGGTAACAGTATATGATGTCATACACTTTATTGTGGAGGAGTTTGTGAGGGGCATTGTGGTAGTTCCTTTTCGGAGTACCTATTATTACCACCCATAAATTGGTGGCAATAATTGCCACTAAATGCCTATTACCACCGATCCCAATCATTCCATTGTTGCATTCAGTTACTATAAGTCTATAAAGAAGCAAACCTTACATGAGAAAGCGTGCTTGTGGCTATGCTGGATTACAGTCATTTTCACTTCTCCATCTTACTAGGTACAAGGTTAAGCTTAAACATTGGCACAAGACCAACCATACAATGGAAGGTAGCACGCCTTTTTGCATGCTGTGAGGAATACCTCTGCCGCTGTCGTCTAAGCGAAAAACCGTTTACTTAGCTGCTCACGTTTGTCGCTGCGACGCTAAGTGACCGTGATGGCAACCGATTTCGTACTAGTCTTCGAACTGCTTCACCTATCGTCTTGTTGATGGTCATCTCTGTAACGGGACGCGTTGAGTCTTGGCATACACAAAAGCGCCATCATTTTGCAAACCGCACAGTGAAGATCGAGTAATTATTACTCTAGCTGTGCTGTGATTGGTCATTTCACATGCCCGATCGACGGCTACATCACTGGGTCGAGCGGGATGTCGTATTGTAACCAGACCCCTTTTCCTCCTCGTGAGGGTGGGGTCTGGGCACGAGACTAGTTTCGTCTAGCCTCGTCCCCAGGCCCCACCCAAAAATTGGGAAAGGGGCCTGGTGTTACTTGCAAAAATTCCCGTATGTGCTGTGTCAGCAGTCTTAATCCTGCAGAACTCGCTGCCCCGCCCACATACACTCCTCCATAATTTAGCCATGGTTCAGCTGCACTGTACCATGCCACGATGTGCATGCAGTGTCTCGACGCTATCGAATATTTTGCACCCTATTTGCTCCCCAGGATCAACCCCTGCCTCCCTCCATCCGCTGTCAGAGAGGGAAGTACAAAGGGAATGGAAAACCATGCTTGGTGATGAAGGGAAATAGTAGACAGCGTCCATACTTGGGCACACCTTTGCAGATTAAAAAGATTGCCTATGGCAATGGATCCACAACAAAAACTAGTAGCAAATGTCCTCAACTTTCTCCATATGTACACGCACACACACACACACACACACACACACACACACACACACACACACACACACACACACACACACACACACACACACACACACACACATGCATGCTGCACACTACTAGGCTTAGATACCGACTATTATTTTTTTCTGCATGGAGTAAATATTTGTGGCTGTAGCTACAACCTTATCTATGGAGTAACCATCGTCCAACTGGTGCGTTTTGTATGGCACGGGTTATAGCAGAAGTCACGCCAACGAAAGCCGTTGATCATGAAGCCACGCTAAAACCCCATGCAGGTTTCCGCTAGGCCTGGCTTCTGCTTGCATCTGTTTACCTTTGTTTACTAGATACTAGCCAAAGGGCACATTGTACAGGAAGTTGATCCATTTGCAGTGTGCATGCGATGATGGACATCTAGCTGGAGGATCCAGTACAGTATTAATGCTGCATGAGAGTTTTTTTTTTCTGACCAGGAGAACAAAGACTCAAATATACGAGGTACGTAATAATTTGTAAAGTATTATGGATTTCTGTGCGGGAAGTGCATAAGCAAACTGTGAGACTCCTGGTGAAATGTATACTGCATATTTAGATGTCTACGTACTTCCTATCATGATTGAATGAGCTAAAGATATCTCACTGTCTTATGATACTTGTGGAACTATATAGTTAGCTCTTGTTCCAGATCTGTATTTGTCTGTTGGTATTATATACCTTTTTGAAAAGTGAGGGATCGATCTGTTGTTAAATGATGCATTTCTTGTGCACAGGTTTATGCAATGGCACATTTTGTGACTGTCTTTACCCATGTTGTCTCGGACGCTACCCATGCATGGGTAACAAGGGAGTCATCTACAAATGTCTCCATCCTTTCATTCTGGTACAACCCAGATGCTGCTGGCACACTGACCATGTATGATGTCGTGGACACAATTGAAAAGACATTAGGGGGACGTTCACAAATTAACATAGGTTATGTCACAGTGCGAGGGTATGTCATACAGCGCCAAGACCTTGCCAACTACAAGGCTACTGAATACTTGAAGGACAATGAGTCATTTAACTGCCATTCCGTGGCAAGATGCTGCACACTGCTATAGAGACTTGCATTGTGTACTGAGCAGAACTGGTTTTTGTTGGATTTACCTTGCTTCCTACCTATGTTAATTATACTAGCAACACCGCCTTTGAAGTATGCATGTGTCATATTATAATTTTGTGCCATAGTGCGTGGGAAGATCAAAGGCGCCGGTGTGCCAATATATGCCATATGGCACTGCCCGCTAGGGCTTCCCAGTGCCAATATGAGAATAGTGGTACACCGGCGTCTTTGATCTCCCACGCACTTAATGAGATATTGGCACTGGGAATCCCTAGGTATACCTATGGTCAATTAGTAGCAACAGCTTTTTCTGCATTGTTGGAAAAGAAATACAGTCAAAGTACAGAAAAAAAAAAAAGACACAAAACTGAGTGTTCACTAAAACATCTACAAACGTTCCAAGGGTCAACAGGACGCGATCGTTCGCTTTCAGCAACTCGGTACATTCCACACAGCCCCGTACGTTTACACAGCCCTCACACAGCTCCGTAAGTTCACACAGCCTCGTGGCTATCCCCGTGTGGCGTAGACGGTTCACACAGCCATCGTAGTATCATTTATATATTTGCTATAGCGGTGATTCTCTGCAACGAATACGAATCCTTCGCTGTACACCTTCAACTCCAACTCTTTCTTGTTAGTGCCAGACCGCGTGTCTTCCGCAGTGGCCGCAGTGTAGCTACGCTCGTTTTCACAGCGCCTCCGAGCCGTAGTAGTAAAGTTGCCGTTTCTTTCGATCTGCTCTTTCGAGATTTAACAGAAATTTTCAGCATTACTCCCAGATCACTCCATCAACACGGGGGATAGCACACAAAGATCAGCATACCAGTCACCTTCAAAGAAAAAGTCAACGGAGAAACTCCTTCACATGCACAGCAACTCTTTCTTGGTCGATTGAAATTATGGCGCAACTTGGTTCACGTTCGTATTACACCGTGCACTGTTAGCACTCGTACGTACATTCTTGTGCTCCTTCCGTATACTATGGCACAAATTAGTTATTGTATGGCTGCTCGTGCCACATGGCAAATATTGGCACTGCGTGACGTCAAGCACTCGGGCCTATGGCCCTCATGCTTTGACGTCACGCAGTGCCAATATTTGCCGTGTGGCACTCGCAACCATACAATAACTAATACATGTCATTATATATGGATGGTGCAGTATATTCATAAATAATTCTGGGTTAAGTCCCACTGATACCACAAAGAGCACTGTAGGTCATGAACCTAACCCATCATTTAGACAAGGCAGTGCTGTTTTGCTGATGATGTTCATGCACCTTGTATACTTACTGGAACCACACCTTACAGCTTGAAAAAAATCTGCTGTAGGTAATTAAAATGCCAAATGAGGAATTTGCTTATAATTCCTACCTATGTATTTGAGTCCAACAAAAGTGTAATTATAACATGTCACAAAAAGGTTTTCTGAGCAATTACAAGTGCATGTAGAATGGAACCCTCAGAAACCAACCAAACAAGATGGGAATGGCACCACAAATTAAACTTTCACACCATCCCTATTGTGCCATTTTTTTTTGGCCAATTATGGCTTGTGTTTGTTAATTATTTGTGTGCATAGGAGGGTTGTGGAAGGCAGTGGAGTGGGTAGTGCTTCATGGGTGTGTAGTGCAGGTTGATGTGAATGGAGAGTGAGATATGTTGTGGGTGGCTGAAACTTAATTGCTACTGAGCATGGCAGATGTGGTCCGTCTTATATATGCATGAGCAGTGCTGAGTCTGTATGGGAAGTTGGAGTATGAGTTATGTTGTGAACTTTTTTTTTTGCTGCTGAACATTGCACATATGGGTTGTATATGCGGAAGGTTGTGGAGTGTGCAGTGCTCACTGCTGAATGCCTTGTTGGTGTGTAGTTATGCATTCATTTAGTGGGCATGAATAGGCTAATGTCATGTAATTTGAGAGTTTTGTGGTGTGCATAATTGGCAAAATGGCACAATTGTGATGTAGAAATGGTGTGAAAGTACTGTGGTGTCATTTCCATATAGTTGGGTTGGTTCTTGAGGGGGGAAGATGCATAGCCTAGAGTATGAAAGTATGTATAGAACTTTTAAAGATTGCGAGGAACGGAGGTAGGGCGGCGTATGGACGAGACGATTTGAATATTCGAGCAAATCCCCCTCCCCACTTTTCCCTCAAAGTAGTGTGCAAAAAGGGTGGGCGTATTTTCGGGAGCTTACAGTAACCATAATCAAAAGTTATGTGAACGTACATAGCTAGGTGATTTTGTGGTGAGCATTTTCCTATCATGCAGTGCTTTTATGTGCAGTTGTTGAACAATGACTTTTCATAGCTCCAATGCAAAAACTCATAAAAAAACACACCAATGTAGGGCATTACTATAAGCACACCAACAGCTAGCCTCATTCTCAGGCTCTTCCCTGTTCCCCAAGGAAGAGCTTGGGAACAAGGAAGCAGAATGCAACACCCTATAATTAAACTCTGGATTTACAAGTTCTAGTAAACTAAATTTCAATGCATAAGTCAGTACAGATTAATTAATGACTATCCCTTGCTGATACAAGTGGCTCTAAGAAAACTGTATATGCGCTCACACCTCTTTTTGAGTTCTTTGACATTCACAATGAACGGTAGGAGGATGACAGGAAACAGAGCAACCCCAACAAAAATCATAGTTTGCACACCTCTACTAGTCCGCAGTACATTAGCTATTTGATTGGTACTACACTCTGCACGACTGCCTATAGCCTCACAGCGAAGGTAGTCCTGAAGTACCTTTTTTCTTGAGTTCACTGTTGCTGACACAGAAGCAGATAGAGATGAGTTTAGGCAATTGATTAGCAGTGCCACTAGTAGAAACCCAAGAATTTTTTTCTGTGCCCTGGAAATAATCATGTTCCCCTCCTTTGTCTTGTTTACAGAATGCTAGATATAAGTGAAGGGGTGTATGTAAAATTGAAAATACATACGCAAATTAGACCAGTACAAAAAGGTTTAACAATTGCTATAGTCATACCTACCTTCATCAACTTCAAGCAGATAAGTGCCTGCAGAGTTCCTAATATGGCAACTTCAAATCCTTCAGCCAATGCGTCTGTACAGAAACTCACATCTTGTACAGTTACATCACACCTTATGGGTGAAAGGGTCACTATGCCATATCCAAATGCCACATTAATAACTGCAGGCACACATGGCAGGAGAACACCAGCTATAATCATTGCAGTATAGACATATTTCAAATTTCCATAATTTTTGAAGGTTTGGTAGTGGAAAGGGGACACAACTGCCCAGAACAGAAGAGCCGCATAGAAGATTGCCCATAGGGAGAACTGGTGTACAATGTAAGAATTAAGAACACCTGTGAAACATGAATGCAACATGTGAATGTGCAAAAGAAATTACGTAGATTATAGGGCAGCAAGACATGGATTGGACATGTGATACTGTAATGCTGCAAAAGAATGTAAATTTTAACAGCAACAAAAATGGATGTTTGCATGTAGGGTTGTATGTGGGGTTTGTTGAAGACAAAGACCTAGGTAGGATGAGCAGTAACCCACTGCTCCCAGGATCAGCAGTTATAAATGTTAATCACTTTCATGATTTACAGACTACAATACAGTAGCTGTTGAAAGGCCTTCAATGAATGACACCAGTGGGTCATCAACCTTCTCCTATGCCACCTTGAAACCACACCCTGAGGCGTAACCCACAAAAAAAAGTCTTGCTTAGTTGCCTTGACCACATTTAGGTGTTCTCACCATAAGGCGGAAGGCGGAAAGTAGCTATGTGGAAGTGAAATGAGATGGAGAGAAGCCACAACTCAAAGAAAGTCTTGAGTTCCTCAAAGAAAAGGCGGGATAAGGTGGAAAGCAGCTATGCTACAGGCAGCCTAACTCCAGGCAGAGAATTAAAGTAGAAGACAAAAAGAAGGCTTTGTGCAGGTAGCCAAGTGCTGTGCAGAGTGTATGTAATGCAAAAATAACTGCGGTCCTGGACAGGCAGCCAATAGGATGACTCTTTAGAAGCAGTGGGTGGAGTCGTGAAAGTGCATAACCAGGCCTGTGTATTCAACTGTGTATCTCCAGCTGTGATGTTGCAGTCAAGCCAAAATGTATCCAAACCAAATAATTGAGCCACTTTCACCTCTAACAAGTATATAGCTGCAACCAATTTCATTGTTTATCTAATGTTTAGACATTGTAAAATCAAGTTTTCAGCCAAAATAATGACAACTGACATGCACGCACACACACACACACACACACACACATACACACACCAATTGCTTAATTCTGCTAGTGCATGTGCGCATGGGATAATACATACCTGACAGGGTGCAGTAGGGAGATGCATTGAGCACACTGTCTATTAAATCCACTGAACTGCAGAACCATGTCTGGGTAGTTCCTAGTGTTGCCAGTAAGACTGCATGTGGAAAGAGCACACAAAGCACCATAGAGAATGGACGTACAAGAAAATGGAGTTGTGTAGGTTAAATTCTCACCAAAGACCAAGATGTCAATGAGCATGAAGACCAGAAAAATTGAAGTGAACATCAGCCTACAGGAGCAGAAAACATGGTGACACGTGAACACAACTTCAAGATTAGTCGTTGTCACAGGGAAATTTGATGTATGCAGCAAGTATCTTGCAGAAAACAAAAAACAGAACCAAAAAATTGTTAGACCTTAACAACAGGATGGATTTCTAGCAGCAATAATTTGCTACGCTCAGTAAAACTGATATATGCCTAGTTGTTTATGTTGAACACATTTACTATTCAGTGCATTACAATACGTGCTATTTCTTTGCAATTAAGGTGGTTTTGTGGATGAGACAGTACGGCTGTATAACATTGATTGTGTGATAGCTTAGCGGGATACTGGATAACGGAATAGCTGAACAATGGAACAATGGAATATAAAAATGTGTATGTGACAAGTACGCAAGCGACGTCCCTTTGCCTAGATCAGTCCTATATCCAGTAGTTAGACCGTGTAGACGCTGTTTTGAGCTATGGATTCTTGCTGGCGAGGATTCACTAGTAAACTATGCTTCATTATTTCATAAAGAGGTAAGTCCTCAGGCTATTATTATATAGGACAACAGTGTAACGTTAATTCCTCTAATGCATATCTAACCTGCTAACATAACTGGCTGACTCCACTCTAAGATTACTGCATGCTTACCTAAGTAAACAGTAGTGGACAGATCAGCGCTCACTACATGAAGTTTTGCCAGCATTGGATCAGTCAGGCTTTCAGAGTCGTGTCTAACTTTAGTATACCAGTTGGTGTGAGTATAGCTTCTCTCTGTGAACCCTCCAAGGCAAACAGATACGAAGTTAATAGTGCCAACTGCTGACTGCACACCAAAGTTCAGTGAAGGGTTGTGGCTTTACATGTGCGTGGGGAATACTCTGCACATGATCAGTCTGGTAGTTTTACTCTGTTGTTCCGTTGTTCCGTTATTCCGCTATTCTGTTATTCCGTGCTTTCCAGTATCCCTAGCTTAGCTAGTGGTATAGCAAACTTACATCCTCCACTGAAGAGCTGAGATGACAAGAACCACAATTGTAAAACTTGCTGCAAAGCACAGCGCTGTGATTCTTATTATGGATCCACTAGTTGAAGATGTAGCACTGACTTCCCAGATACCACATTGAGGTCTGCATGAACCCAGTTCTTGATGTAGATAGAACCCATCACTACATTCCCTGCTGCAGTTTGAGTCACTTTCATTTCTGGAGCTGGATTCTGCAGCTGGAATACTCAGATTTATACCTACTACAATCAAGAGTATAAGAATTTCTGTGTGGAATCAGGGCTTGGGGGCAAATAGGGTCTTCGTTCAAAAGTTTGCATATTCTAGCCTCTATTGACAACTTTTATAACTAAAACTGGATGGAGGTTTAGGAGCAGGATATACTCATCTGTGTATGAGAATGTGTTAGCCTTGCTACCAGACAGATCTATTTCTTCCCAGCACTGATTCCAAGGACTTTGATGGTTGACATCAGAGTACATGAACATGTATACATGTACTGAAAAATACATTGTTAAATTGAGATATATTACCCACACAGCATGACATGCTGGCTGCTAAATTGGGTTGTGTATCAGATATTGAAAGAACAGGTGGAAAAAAAGTCATTTGACAGCCTAATTTCCAGGCCTATCCTATGAAAATGGAAGAAAGTTTGGATCATGAAAATGATACCAGATGGACATGAGGTGGTTATATATAGGAAGGAGGGGCCCAACTTCAAATAACACCCTAGGTCACAATCAAGAGAATAAGTAAGGATCCCTCTGTATATATACAGTGGAGTGAGGACTAGTTGAGTATTGAAGATCAGCACACAAAGTGACTTGAATTGTAGGTTGCTGAACCATGTAATGTATTAGCAAGATACTGAATTAGATGAAGAGTTACCAGTGTCTTCTGTGTATATTGAGCAGTTTAGCGTCGTGTTGGTCAAATTCACATTGTATGCTTCTTCCAATGGTGCCTGAAAGGTAGCAGGGGATATCTGAGTGAGCTATACATTACAAATAGTCTATAAAAACACAATTGTACTGGTATGTATGTACAAAGTTTTGTGCATACTGAAATAAGCTCTGCTGCCCATGTTCATGACATGGAGAAAATGTGCACTCCTTCAGACTGAGTAAGCATATTGGCATTTCGATGCACATTGAAGTTATTATGTTACACGGTCATCACAGATAGCCAGCTTGAAAGTTTGTGACTTGGGAGATGTTTGATCATCATGGGGTGAGCCTAAGTGAGCAGCAAACTGCTAGTTTCATGTTTTGTCATGGCACACAGAGCTTGCAACAGGGTTTACTAGTCCAGGAAGCTATACAGGCATTGGCTAAACTTCCTACTCATGCAAATCATGAGGTGAATTTCTGCTTTGTATGGTGTTCATGTTCAACCATCGTTAGAATGTCTTCATTTTAGATTTACGGTAAGTGGCCACAAGCAAGCAAGCAACCAAACATACCGTATAGCCAGAAATTGTCCCGGTCTTTAAATTTGGTGGTTTAGCCCCAAACCGAGCGTGAAAATATCAGCGGAATTTAAATTTGGCGGTGGCACCTCACAGCGTATTACGTCATCATAAACATTGCATGTGTGTTTATCGGGGAGTGTTGCTATCCTCTCGTTTGAGGTACTTGAACTAAGCCGTGAGTTACAAGAAATATAACATGGCAGCGTGCTAGTGCCGAGCTAGCTATATGTACAGCTCGCATAGAGGGGCGCCGGGTGGAACCAAGAGTGCTACTGCATGCATTACATCATTACACATTGCGGGGAAAAATAGTTTGGTGGATTTTAATTTGGCGGTTCCAACCCAGACCGCCAAATTTAATTCCCCGTCAATTTTCCGGCTATATGGTACACACGCATGTGTGCAATGCAGTCCTGCTAGTGTGGGGCTTGCTTAGGCTCATGCCAATAATGGAATAAGGGGTGGGACAAAATAATGCCTGTCTTGACCTACAAGGTTCAGAGTTCAGCAGTGGAATTTTGAGGTGGCAATTTTCAGACTTAAGAATTGTATAGTTATAGTTTGAGATACGTGAAAGGGTTTTAGAGACAATTAACAATGTGGATATAAATTTACCAAGTCTAAACTGCACCCCAAGATGCCTCACCAGTACATGTAATTGGGGTGAACCTGAGCGAGCCCCACACTAGTAGGACAGCATTACAGATGTGCATATGTATGTTTGCTTGTTTGTTTGCTTGTTTGTTGGACTGACCACTACCGCAAATTTCAAATGAGCACATTCATGAGTTGACATCTACATATAACTACATGCAGCTTTGAGAGAGTGATACTGTCAGACTGTAGCATCGATGTGAAAGAGATCAGGGGCAATGACAACTGAAACTGAAGCACACATGGCAACTTCTTGTTCCTGTAGGCTATACTACGACAGACCATGGCAGCCTGCTCTGTCATAGACAGCAGAAATTATGTACGAAGGTCATTCAGGTAAAGGGTCATGCAAAAACAATGTGCATACACAGGGATATCAGCTCATCATTTGAGTGTGAAGCTTGGCCATGAGTGTGTAGCTGCCCTGGCTGGCAAACCTGCATGGTCTGTGTGCCAGGACAAAATATGAAAACAGCTGGGTGCTATTCGCACAGGCTCATCCAATGATGATGAAGCATGTCCCTAATAGTAGTACCTTGAGTGCAGGGCCAGATCGAGTGCAGTTTAATGTATTCACAAGGGCAAAGCCACAGGGAAACATTAACAAATCAGCTGCACAGTGGGTGTCTATGGCTATATACAGGTGTACCCTAGTGTAGTTTAATCAATTTTGACAAAAGCCATGAAAGCCTCATGGTATAGGTACCTGGCTTAGTGTGCATGGTAGTCTCATTCCAAGACTGTCAGCAAGACCCCATGTTTTTTTTTTATTGCACTGTACTGAGGGTGTGGGAACCATACTATGCATGTGCATTGGTATTGGTGGCTTCCTGGGATAGGTGCTCCATGACACTAACCAATATGCACTCAACCTCTGGCCTGTGTATTAACTTATTTATGTGAATCCACATTTTGGGGTGTAGTTTTCTGCAATGAATCACTATTTATGCATGTACATAAACAACCAGTGAACTTGTCACCAGCTGTGTCGTACACAATTGGCTAATGTACTACATGCATGCTGGGGTGAGAAGCTATAAATCATGTAACTTGGTATACCACAAGACACAATGTTTCATGAGTGGGTTGGGATCTAACTTCTGTAACCACAAGCCACACTTATAACAACAAGTGGTACTCTGGTCTGTATATAAATTACCTGAACAGGTGATCTGAGGATGGAGAAAGTAAGGACAGACGGTAGTAGTGCTATGACCCAAACTGCCACCACTGTCAGAACACATAAAACATAGTAAGCCACTCTCCTAGCAGTTGGTGTTTTCTTGGTCCCTTCATTTAGTAACAATATGTGCTCATCCTCAGCTAGCTTTCCTCCTGAGGTCTCACTACTGGTACCAGCTGGCTTTCCTTCTAGAGTGTCACCATTGGCTACATCTGGGTTTCCACCTGACGTCTCAGCACTGCCTGTAGCTGGCTTTTCTTCTAGAGTGTCACCATTGGCTACATCTAGGTTTCCACCAGACGTCTCAGCACTGGCTGTAGCTGGCTTTCCTTCTAGAGTGTCACCATTGGCTACATCTGGGTTTCCACCTGACGTCTCAGCACTGCCTGTAGCTGGCTTTTCTTCTAGAGTGTCAGCATTGGCTACATCTGGGTTTCCACCTGACGTCTCAGCACTGCCTGTAGCTGGCTTTTCTTCTAGAGTGTCAGCACTGGCTACATCTGGGTTTCCACCTGACGTCTCAGCACTGCCTGTAGCTGGCTTTCCTTCTAGAGTGTCACCATTGGCTACATCTGGGTTTCCACCTGACGTCTCAGCACTGCCTGTAGCTGGGTTTTCTTCTAGAGTGTCAGCATTGGCTACATCTGGGTTTCCTCCCGAGCTCTCAGTGCTGGCGTCTTCTGGTTTTCTATCTGGGGTCTCAGTAATGGCCTCAGTTGGCTTCCTTCCTGGGGTATCAGCATTGGTTTTTGTTGACTTTCCTTCTAGATTATCAGTACTGACCTCAGCCGGTTTTCCTCCTGAGGTCTCAGCACTGACCTCAGCCGGTTTTCCACCTGGGGTCTCACAACTGTTGTCAGCTGAGGTCTCAGCGTTAGTTGGCTCACTAAGAGACATTAACTCAATCTGCAACTCTAGTGGTTGATCCACTGTCTCCATGCCTCTGAGTGTTAGGTATAATTTGCTAGAGGATAAAAAGGACAATACCATCTTTTATGCATCTTTGCGCATTAACGAGCCACAGTGAGAAATACGCATTTACAAATGCATCAGTTGTGAGTTGAGAATGAAAGGTGGGTACTGCCTGCTACTTAGTGCAGAGTACCTATGGGGATGAGTTGTCTCACATCACCCATGAGAATGAAGAAGAAAATGACTTCACAGCCTCTGGGGTCAGTGTAGTGATGTCACTGTTGTCACTGTTCTATATTTAGCTATATGTATGCACGTGATTCATGAGTATTCAAGTCTGGGTCTGTACAGTTTTATCAGTCTCTCTGTCTCTGTAAGTCCTGCATCTGTACCCAGATATAACATTGACTGCAACAGCCAGGAGTAGCAAACCACTAGACAACTACTGAGAAACCACCACTCAGGACGAAAGAGTCATGGCTTACAATGGCCTGTAAGGCTTACAATGGCCTGTAAGCCTCACAAGAATGTACTGGAGTCATGCATTCGCTACGTGTTTGGATTGTAACAAGTGGAAGAACACTGCCTCGTTCCCAGGCCTTCCAGTTTTTAATCGCTTGCAGTATGCAAAAATGGAGGGAGAAAACCTAGTGAATCGTACCACACACATCACACATCAGGTCTTCTGTGCATAGCAAAGCTACAGAAGAGACTGATCCTGTGTTCTGTATCAGGGACCAGTGTTCTCTCTAGGTCTTTTCAGTGTGGTGCACCCTATTTGGTTGAATGATATTCATAGTACCATTCCAGACTAATTACACATAACTTCAGCCATACGCTGCATTGCCCAAGGCAATACCTCCTATGTATCACTAGGATATGATTTCTAGCGACTAGGGACAAGCACGAGCCAAGAGCCCCCCCAACTAAATGATATAGCTCCGAAGGGATGCTGGGAGATTTGTGTGAAACATCCATTAGTGACAAAGTTTAATGTAGCAAGCCATTGGAATTGCTAAGCTTGTATCAAACCTTCAGCAGGCTTGATATAAACCTGAAGAAGTAGGACCTATACCTCTCCACTAGAATTTGTCTCATTTAGCCTGGTGTTGCATGCAGCTCAACCTCTATTGTTTACCATGATGTATTTCAGATCACGCCCGCAGACAGGTATATCAGTGTACTAAATGTGGTATGTGGAATTCA
Organism: Agelas oroides; assembly: GCA_949130485.1. NCBI lineage: Eukaryota > Metazoa > Porifera > Demospongiae > Agelasida > Agelasidae > Agelas > Agelas oroides. Next base: position 916,065 of record OX422198.1, on the reverse strand, counting down.
CAATTTCATGATACAGATTTCAGCTGTTCTCATAGATAGGCTACATGAAATAGCAGCTAATGTTGGTGGCCACTGTCATGCTGTATGACAGTGGCCACCAAGTATGCCACACCCACTATGAATTTAAGCTTCCACTTTACACTTTCAGCAGTAACCCTCCAAACTTTTCGGACAGTCAAATTAAAGATGATTGGATTTCAAATCCAACAGATGTCTCCAGTACTCTACTGGTGAATTCTGCATGGAAGAGTTGGTATATAATGCAACTTGCTACCTTACACAGCAGTTAATTGGATTCCAAAGTCCCGCAACGTTTACATTGTTACAACCCCCTTTCTGTAGTAACGCCCACGCTCAACAGCTGGACCCAGTTCTTAATTGGCAAAAGCTAGGATGTTGGTGTATCTGTTGAATAGCATGACAGTGGCCACTGAAGGCTGACAAGGATGAATAGTATACTCTGTGAGTAACAAACACCAGGGTACATGTCCCTAGCTTTTCTGATGTTTATCACTGGTGGACAACAAACAACATTCTCGCATTGCTTCCCCGGCAGCGGAGAAGAAAAGGTCCAATGATCATCTCCACATAAACTTCATGAAGTCTTACTTTCCTCCTTCTACAGGGGTGGCGGAAGCGGTATGGCTGGTGTGGCATTTGCCATACCACTTTTTTCATGCGTACGCAATGCCATACAACATTTTGAAAGCTACTTATAATATAATTGCTATGCATTCATGATTGCCTCGGCCACACCAAATTGATGATTAGTTTCTGCTCCTTCCCCTGTTAGCAAATGCATGCGGGCGGGCGGCTGATTAGGACTTAAGGGACTTCCGGAAGTCAAGACTCCACTGTCAACTATAAACGCAATGAATGGCCCAAACGAATTGACAGCTGCGATGAGCTCAACGCTGACATCAATCAAGTCTAAACAGTCTTTAGACTTACACAAGTATGCCTTGGTTAGAGTGCCATTTTGTTCCGCATCTATTTCGGGATCGATGTTGTTGACGTAGAATTCTGTGATGCTCACTTTGTCAACACCAACATGTGTGGCAGTGATATATGATCTTGTTGCTGGAAGAAATGATGGTGCAGTTCACTAGCGTCATTTTAGGGGCTCACAGGCACAGTTAGGCCACTACAAATTGGATAATTGGGGCGAGCGTGAGCGAGCCCCACACTAGTGAGTTGGCTGGTGGATTCTCGATATGTATGGTACGTACGTGATTCCGTATATCTCTATGATCTATATAAGCGGCGCCCTGCCCCAGGTCTGGGCATGAGATCAACTGGCATGGGTAAGAGGTCAAGAGCGTATTTCTTGTTGCACGTGGCGCATTAATGAGCTAAACTGTAAAATTATAAGATCAACTGCTACGAGGCCTGGGTGCGAGGCATGGGTAAGAGGTCAAGAGCATATTTCTTGTTGCACGCGGCACATTAATGAGCTAAACTGTAAAACTATGGATAGACAAGAGAGATTGAGGCGAAGAAGAGAATATGAGAGAGCTCGACGCTCTGCAGAAACAGCAGAACAGAAAGAACTTCGCTTGTCAAGGCGCAGGGAAGCTGACAGGGCTAGGTGTGCTGCTACGTAACAGTCAATGCTGTAGTGCATCGCTTGCTCACGCTCGCCCCACAATGTTCTACATTCCCCCTAGTAGTTTCCCGTCCTGGCTAAGGATGCAATAGCATGCGGGTGGGCGGTTCTTTTTATTATTCATTACGGATGTGGTAAAGGAAATACAAACCACAAAGTACTAAAACATGGTCACTAAGTGTCTTGTATACATCCAAACCTCCAACAGCTGTACATGCTACATACAGCAAGGCCCGAAAAAGCGAAAGAAAGTAGACAACCTCCACTGCACACTGTACTGTACAGTACTGCTCGAGCACATGGACTAGACCGTAAATAATTTTGAATAGATAATTCGTTATAATAGAAGATTACCACAATAATAAAAATATTAGGCAGGCTCATGAAGGGCATGTGGGCGGTGGACGGGAAACTATTATCCAATTTGTAGTGGCCTTAGCTTCTCCCAATCGCTCGTTTACAGCTTTTTGACAGCACATGGCACTGCTTCTAGAAGGTCATGACCACCAAAACCATGAATATCATTATAGTTGTGGACTTCCAAGAAAGGCATGCGGGCGGTGGAGCAGAAACTAATAATTAACTTGGTGTGGCCTAACCTTGAAATAACTGCAGCTTTGCTGCAGCAGCGAGTAGCTCACGTCTTTCCGCTACCACAGCCACGACAGTCGAGTTCGCTAGCCCCGTCCCCAGGCCACTCCCAGTTTCAGCGTGCAAACATTGAAAAGCTCGGAGTGGACTGGGGACGAGGCTACTTTTGAGTGCCAGGCTTGCCACACCACTTTTCTAAACCTTCCACCGCCCCTGTTCTACCTCTTAATTTAATATCGCATGCGTAGGTGTTACACTTTGGTGTACAGTAAGATGACACAAGTGTAGCACTACTACAGTAAAGCATAATATGTACAACTTACCTAGCTGGCTGTATGCCTCGGCGACGGTTTTTACTACCGCTAAATCAAGCACTCGTGAGCTGGTACACCACTCTCGGCTGCTGTACTCAGTGTCTACTCAGAGCAAATCCACGTCGTGTCAATACACAGAGTCTCGCTAGCCACCTTCGCGCAAAGTTTCATGTAACAGCAAGGCGTGGAGGAGTGAAGGGATTATGAGCCAGTACGCATGCGCAGTCGAAAGCCCGCTATGTTATAGTCGTAGTCCTCTATCTTCTGCACATCTATCTCCATCAGTCTCCTGATGTTTAATACCATGAGCCACTGGTGCAAAGCATGCATGGGATTATGCAGGGCCGGGCCATTATTGGGAGGAAAGCTCCTACCAACATTCTCCCAAGCACTGTTTCAGAAAGTAATTAATCTACCCATGCTGAGACCTTTGTTCCCAGGCCTTCCCATCATCCAGTGTTTGATCGCTTGCAGTATGCAAAAAGCGATTAAAAAAACTGGACGTTGGGAAGGCCTGGGAACGAGGCTATGTAGATGCTTTTGCACAGTGATGGTTACCTTTCATGGTTCTTGAAAGTAATTATGCAGTACAAACATCCTGTAGCACAATCTATTTCAGCTCTACAGTTCCTAATGAGCATATTAGCTACAGTATAATACGATATACTGTACACTGTTGCACTGAAAGTCTGTAGCTAGCTATACAAGATACGAACTACCCTTTGGTGACTTTGAGAAAACTGCATATATGCTTACAACTCTTCTTTGATTCTTAGATCTTTACAAAAAATGGTAGAAAAAGGACAAGTGACAAACCAGCCATAACATAAATTGCGGTTTGCAACCCACTGCTAATTTGTAGTGCATTAGTCAATTCAGTGGCACTACACTCTGCCTGACTACCAATAGCTTCACACCGAATGTAGTCTTCCTGTTGAGTTCACTGTTGCTGACACATAAGCATACAGAGCCGAGTCTAAACAAGTGAATAGCAGTACATATAGTAGAGTCCCAAGAATGTCTTTCTGTGCCGAGGTTAGTTTAAGTGCCTCATTTCCCTTCTCTGTCTTCTTTACAGTATGCTGTATACATTAGAAGGTGTGTGTAAGTTGATGAGAAATGATGTTTAATGTAGTCACCATATTTATGCTGCTTATACTGTACATCTCAAGATGTAAAGTACATACACATTCAGGTATCACCCCTAGGCCCAAATTAACCAATCTAAGTGCATACTATAGTTATTGTGTTAATTTAGTGCTATGAACTATAGTACCAAGTGGTAATAGCGCCAACTCATGATGTGGCAGCTAAAGTTTGGTACAATGATTTTTAAGAAGTATTGAACTCTAATTAATTTGTGAGCACCTTAGCATGTGGCCTAGAGTTGCAGCACAATATCGGTATACGTACCTTCACCAAACTGAAGAAGACAAGTACCAGCAGAGTTCCTAATATGGTGGCTTCAAATCCTTCAGACAATACGTCTGTATAGAAACCCACATCTTGTACAGCTACTAGGCATACCATGTGTGAAAAGCTCATTATTCCATATCCAAACGCCACATTGATAACTGCAGGCACACATGGCAGGAGAACACCAGCTATGATCATTGCAATGTAGACGTATTTCAAACGACCTTCATTTCTGAAGCTTTGGTACTGGAAAGGGGACACTACTGCCCAGAAGAGAAGAGCCGCATAGAAGATTGCCCATAGAGAAAGCTGGTGTGAAAGGTAAGAATAAAGAAACCCTATGGGAATAAGAACAGAATCATAATCATCAAAGAACCAAAATAGTAGCACAATTATACAGATGTATATTATTCTACCTTGTATCTAGTTACAACAAAATTATATTACATGTCAAGCAGGAGCAATCCCGGATGTAACGTTGATGGAAGAAAGATGAAAACACAGTGAGAACTACTAATGATGGGGCCAAACAAGTGAGCATATCATTTAGGTATAACTATGACAAAATCTGTGGAATCCAATTTTGAACCCCACTGTTGCATAAATGTGTGTTACTGCATCAGCTAATGCCACCCTCACCCCTCACTACCTGAGACAGTACAGTAGGGAGATGCAGTGAGTATACTGTCTATTAAATCCACTGAATTGCAGAACCACCTCGCATTAGTTGCTTCTAGTGTTGCAAGAATGACTGCATATGAAGAATACAAAATTGAAATGAAGGCAATGAAACAGTTGTGCAAGATTGGGTGGGTTCTTACCAATGATAATAATGTCAGCATTTATGAAGCTGTGTAAAATTGAAGGGAACTTTAACCTACAAAAAAACAACAACAGAAAGTCAAAAGCAAATGTATAGCTACAAGCAGCTAGCTGCTACACAGCAAATATTTACATCATTGCCATGCAGTTTTCATTCAGTATGTGAAACTTTAAACATGTCTATTGGGTTATTGGGACACAAAGAAAATAATTTACCTATAGTTGGGGCAAGCCTTGAGACTGAAACGGTTTACATTTTGAGAATTGCACCGTGAATACACCGTGCATGGACATGAAAGAACATATTACCACATGCAATCATTTGTTGGATGGCTATACAGTGCCAGATTTGCAGATTTTTCAGTGCAAATGAAGACAGTTATGAAACATGATCGGGAGGGGTAGCTGGAACGTGAGCGCCATCTGCATGTGAAGTAGACAGAGCATGCTGCTCACAGGATGCAGACGTACGGCCTCATGGTACAGATAGTAAGTAGCTGCAAGTTGGGCTCAGATGATCCCAGGCTCAAAACAAGAGCATGCAACTGGGACAGCCCCCCAGTCTCCCCCATGCCAGAAGCACACATGCACATTGCAAAGGTGTAGAATCCAGTACATGTATATCACACTGATAGGAAGATTTGATGTCCAGAGACAGATTAAAGCTCTTGCTATACATTAGCTAAACACACCATTTCTTACAAGGTGTTTATGTACATCTGCGTCTACTGTAAAACTGATATGACAAGAACTACAGCTGCTGAGATCAGACCAAAGCATGTTAATATGACTTCGTACCCAGGCTCGCTCTTGTGCGGAAAGAGAAAATGAGTCTAGGTACGAGGCTACATGTGAGCTGCAATATAGCAGAGAAGTAAGCAAATATGAATAGTGATAGTACAATTAAGTGGTGAACAGACCCACCAACTCAGGCTCACCTCCACAATATTGTAAGTCATGAATTACATTCTGTCATCCATGCAAGCTTGAGGTTGTACAACACAAATATGATTTTTCGTAATCTATTTGAGAGTACCAACTGACTTATGATGCTAACATCACCCCAATGAAAACATCTCTCATTCCAATGACATAATACATAATCACACACGAGAAATTTGCCTTGTTCCCAGGCCTCCCCTGTTTTTGTTCTTCGGTTTGTGCTCAGTATGTAATCCCGTTTTTCGAAGAACAAAAACGGGGGAGGCCTTGGGAACGAGGCTATTGGTAAGTATGTAGGCTAATGTAGCTGCAAGTTGGGCTCAGATGATCCCAGGCTCAAAACAAGAGCATGCAACTGGGACAGACCCCAGTCTCCCCCATGCCAGAAGCACACACATATTACAAAGATGTAGAAACCAGTGCATGTATGATTGTATGCTACCTTGATGGACGTCAAGAGACAATGTTGTTGCAATACGTACATTAACTAAACTTGATAAGGCTTGCACTTACGTCTGCTTCCACTGTAAAGCTGATATGACAATGATTCCAACTGCTGCGATCAGACCACAGCACGTTGATATCACTATTATTGTTGTTACAGCAGTAGAAGATGTGATGTGTGTAGTTCTGCAATGTTGAGTCCAATTCAAGGCATTGGTCCTTCATAATGCAAACATCCATAAGATTTCAACATAAAAAAAAGCTGGGGAGGAGCCTTGATATATTATACATCATGCAACAAAGAGATACACTCCATGTAATACGAAACGTTTACACATCTTTACCACATATCTCCAGAGATAAACGTTATCCACAGACAGATGTTACAGACATACAAACACTTGTTCTGAACAAGGTCTAATTGAGGGGTTACCGGTGTCATTTGTGTATATTGAGCAGTTTTGGTGTAGTATTGGTGAGGTTCACAGTGTACACTTCTTCCACTGGTGCCTGAAAGATGGGAGGAGCTAGCATATCATTACTGGTGTGTACATGTACTATGAACATGTACATCTATAAATACTTTGTTCTAGATCCAGAGACTATTTTCCAACGTTCATGGCAAACAACAGTATTCATTATTATCACGCAATATGCAAGATCCTTATTCTAGATCCTGAGAATATACTTGACAAAATAGTCCTCTTGACAAAAAACAAGCAAACAAACAAACGATTGGATCATCAAAACCAGAATCAGTTGCAATGTGAAACCCACAAATTGGTCCTATAGATACATTACATTTTACTGTTGTGTATGTACTAAAATTGTACATCAGAATGTTGTAAATACTGGTATGCTGTTAATGCATGCATGGTCACTGTTACCTACCCAAGTAGCCCATGCATATATTAGCAATGGCTGCAAAGCAAGATAAAGCAGTCACTACCTATTGGAAAGGCATTGGCCAAGTGTCTTGACATTCAATATTGGTATTCTTTCAGACTGTTTACATGAGAATTCAATGATCCACACAGATCGGTCATGCACTGCCATGCCTGTTCTGGACTACAAGTAGCCTCATTCCCAGGCGCTCAAAACATTTTTCGAGCGCGTGGGAACGAGGCTATAGACTACAAGTGACTGGCTACAACTGACATTAGAGCACATAACAAGTAAAAATTGGCCAGCTAACGTGCTTCTTACTACTTTCTTGGTTGGCTAGACTGTCTCAGATATCAGGTTGTGGTACAACAATGAGAACCAATACTGAGGGGGAGCAGTATGCTATTCTATATGGCATAATTGCACAAACCAGAAATAAAACACACATATGAAACCCTCAAATGGGTACTCTGGTCTATAGATGCATTATACCTGAACAGGTGATCTGACGACGGAGAAAGTAATGACAGACGGTAGTAGTGCCACACCCAAAACTGCCACCACTGTCAGAACACACAGGACATAGTAAACCACTCTCCAGGTTGGTATTCTCTTGGTCTCTTCTGTTTCACTTGTTGGTGAAGGTGTGTGTCCATCCTCAACTGGCTTTCCTTCTGGAGTATCAGCACTGGACTCAGTTGGCTCACGCTGAGACAACTGTAACTCAATCTCCTCAGCACTGGACTCAGTTGGCTCACGCTGAGACAACTGTAACTCAATCTCCTCAGCACTGGACTCAGTTGGCTCACGCTGAGACAACTGTAACTCAATCTCCTCAGCACTGGACTCAGTTGGCTCATGCTGAGACAACTGTAACTCAATCTCCTCAGCACTGGACTCAGTTGGCTCACGCTGAGACAACTGTAACTCAATCTCCTCAGCACTGAACTCAGTTGGCTCACGCAGAGACGATAACTCAAATGCCTCAGCACTGGACTCAATCTCTTTCAGGTGCAACTCTGGTGAGGTGGCCACTGGAGTCTCCATGCCTCTAATTGTTTGGTCAACTTCAGTATTCTCTACAAAACAGAGTAAAGTGTAGACATTCAAACTTTTGCTTGTCCACGGGAGGGTACTAAAATCACACCAAATTGAAGCTCACAGTTAACTTTCAGGAACAAAGTATACATATAACTATTAAAAAGTGCCGGGACTGGGTTTCCCAGATGAAGTTTGAGTTACCCTTGCCAAGCTTATTACATGTGTTTAACACTACACATTCTTTGTCCTTAGCATCTTGTGCCATGTTTGTACCTAGCCCTGGCCCGTAGCCAGGAATTTTAGAAGGGGGGTTACATGGGTGTTAGGTGTGTATGTATGCATGCATAAGCATGCAAGACTAGGGGGGTCTGGGGGCATGCTCCCCCAGGAAATTAGAAATTAGATGCTCTGAGATTGCTTCTGAGGCCATTTTGTGACAGAGGCAGAGCCGTAGTAGCTACATGGCTCGCCGAGTATTGCATCCAATTTTTGGCTGTCCACGTATGCATTTGCTAGGCCAGCTGACTTCGAATTTCCAAGAGAGAAGGTACTAAGGTTGGCAGAACAGCAGGTGGGGTGACATCACTAGGAAGACAACTGGTGAACTGTCGAGCGCCTGAAATAGCGATTTATTTACGCAAGTATTTACGCGCGCGTCCTTTCATCGCAGCGGCGTAAACAGCTTACGCGCGCGTTCCGCGCTGGTCCTCCATGAACAAACTCGTATAGCTGCAACCAGACTTGTTTGGACGGCGGCATTCTCAATAGCATCGAGGCTAGTGGACCAATTTCAAACCGTAGGGCACTTAAAATGTACAGTTAAGCGGTGCATATAAAATCTTTTGGAGGCCAAAAGGGGGGTTCGAGCGAACCCCCTCGAACCCCCCCCCTGCCTACGGACCTGTAGCCCCATCCATCTGGGTATGAGGTCACACCTAGTTTGGTTCTAAGACCCGTTAGTGGAAAGTGTGGAGTAAGCATAAGCAAGTGAGGGTGTGGTAAATAACTTGATACTCTAGCACAGATTCACAACTGCATTCCTGGCATCCATGTTCAAGAGAGAGAATACTGTAATGGCCAATCAAGTTTCAATAATGTACAGATTATAGTTTGTCATGATGTGATTGGTTTGCCCTGTTTTGAATCTTCAGTAGAATTTGGACCAATGACTAATTGCAAGTTGCAAGATGCTGTGCCAGTGCCAAGTTATTTGCTAGACCCTTTCCTCCCTCCTCTTTCCTCCCTCCTCTTCCCTCCTGGCTACTAGAAGGTAGGGTCTGGGAACCAAGAAGGTCCACCTTTGTCTGCCTTGCTCTACTTTGTAGCTACAACTGTGGCACAGCCAGGTAACAAGATGAGCTTGTTTTCCTGTGTGCAGATGAAGGGACTGGGTTTCCCATTAGTCTGGACCCCAGACCCTTCTGGTCATGCGAGGAAGGGGCTGGTGAAAAACCTTGCCCAAAGTGTCTTGAGCGGTGGAATGCCGCTGTCGGTGTTAATGAGGGAAAGAATACCACATCAGCCAATTAACGTTCGAGTTCTGGGAAATGAATATACAGTAGAACATAGAAAACTGGAGTAGTACGTGATAAATTGCATTAAAGATCTGAAAACGAAGTTTGCAGGATCTAAGGAATTTCGGCAAGACACTTCTGAGGATTCTTCCCCAGACCCTTCCTCATGCGGCCAGAAGGGTCTGGGGTCTAAACTAGTTTCCCATGGCCAGATGAAACTTCCCCTTGGCATGCCCATAGTTAGTTTCACATGCTCAAGATAACATATTCTTTCTCCTAGTATCTTGATAGCTACATGGTCACACCCGTACGTGTCTTGTTCGCCACACGCAAGTATAATGGAGAGCTACAACTTTAAGTGTACAGCATCGTGAGAGTCTGGTCTGCGAGACTACCCACAACCATACTTTTGAATAACGATGGTCTTTGCCATGTAGCTAATTACCCCCACCTACGTTCGAGATCCGTCATGGTTTCTTACTGAAAGTACCACTAGCGCATTATAGGTACTTCTCGGCTCTGGATATTTCTCGAGTCGCTGCCCTGACAGTGCAAATATCTGGAGGTATGTGAATTGGTGACAATTGAGCCACGCCTCCACTTGTTGGCTTGGTGCCGGGGTGTCCAGTGCGGAAAGAGTGTATATAGCACGGGCAGTATATAACTGTACAAAGAGACTGTAAAAGAGGATGGTGAAGGAGTTTATGTGTCACTGCTGCAGCTGGTGAAGCAGATAAGGCACCTGTGCGTTTGGAGTTCCTAACATATCCACAGAAATAACTCCCATCTACATAGAAGAGAGGGCTAACCTATAGTTGTGTATCCATGAAAGGGAACCACTGAAAAATTGTTTGGGAATATAAGATATGTTAAAAAGTCTCTGAGTGTTTCCAGCAAGAGATTTGCTCCGGACACACTGAAGATGCACTCCGGAGCCATGATGAAAGATTAGCAGGATTAGCAGCATCCTTCTGATTGAGCACAGTCTCCTACTGATTGCTGCAGTGCATTCCACACAGCAGAGATTCAGGAAACATGATGTGGCCAATCTAGTAGATTTTGGAACAGAGTTAGGGATTGAAGTAGTAGCTAGCTACGAAGTAGCACGTGCAAGGCATGTATGTCCCATGCACATGCCACAGTTTCTAACAATCAAACTAGACCTGGTCAGACTGTCCAGTGGCGTAGGAACCGTAGCGGCCGTAGCGGCTTTGGCCGCTACACTTTTTAGGCCGCAAATTAATATTCACCCCCCCAGGCATAACCTGCTATAAATGGCTAAAGCTAGTCTCGTTCCCTGGGAACGAGCCCAAACTCAAGCAGCCTCTTCGTTGCACCAGTCTCATATGCGTACATTTCCGCTTAAAGAAAGCAATCAAAATATTGGCGGCGAGATGGCTTGACTACAAGCGAAGGAAGCTGGGCGGTCTCCTGCATGGGAACGACGACGAAGTCATGTACATATAATCTTACCGTTTTCCAAATATTTCACTGCACGGTTGGGAAGGTCTGAAAGCTTATAGGCCTATCCTTGAAAAAATTACTGTAGTCTAAGGTGCACAGTTTGAAAAAATTTGCCGCCGCGCTTCGCGCGGTACAGCAAGGCCTCTACACTTCAAATTCGCTTCCTACGCCTATGTGGTCAGACTTGGTGAACTAGTCTTGATCGTTAGAAATTGTGGCATGTGGGCAGGTGAGCTTGAGACCACCTAATTGTAAGATGTGCTATCATGGATGATAGAGCACAGGGAATCCTGTGCTACGACAAACGGATAACCACCAGCCCTAACAATCCTCCATAGCTGTACAAATGGTATGAATGTTTCAATCACAAATCTTAGTGAAGTCACAGTGGAGACTTTTAATAACATTTTCACATTTCCATGCTCCTATCTAGCTTTGTGGTTGTTTTTGGTTCATTGTACGAACGAGGAGCTGGGAAGGAGCCTGAAAACCAGGCTATCTGTACCTTCTTTATCTTATTTGCATCTACTTGGGGCAAGTGTGAGTGAGCCCCATGCTAGTGAGTCGAATTGCAGATTTTCATGTGTGTATAAATTAACTGTTGGTGGCAGATATCCTTCTGGTTTCTTCACTGTGTAGTGTTTCAATCTTGTATTCAGCATGCGTGGCAACTTTCCTCTGCTATAATATTATGTGAAAGTAAGGACTATGCATGATAAACCAGGCTGTGTGTTCACAAAAAAACAAAGGTCAGAAAGAGGCAGTCTTTGCCCGTCAGTGTGTGAACACTAAAATTCAGTGAGAGTATAGTTGCTTGGGCAAGTAGAGCTTTGAAACGCACTTCTGCACTGTAGGAGCTAGCCGTCTCCTAAGATCACTTCCAGTAGCATTCACACACACTAGGTAGTATGCAGTATTAGGGTATGCGTCATTATATAACTAGGGATTGTAGAACATTGTGGGGCCAAGCATGAGAGGAGTATATGACTGGTTATAGCTACTCTGCTGTTCATCCAATGAAATACTTCGAAGGTGGTATAAATGTACATATAGTTGTGTACAATGTATTGACCAATAGGGCTAATTCGAGCTCTGAATAGCTCGGGGTCTCGGAGACGGGAGGGGGGGTTGGACATGACTGCTAGGTCATTAATTGCATTCCTGACCCAATTAAGCGCGCTAAAACTCTTCTTCCAGGTTGATTTTCGCTTGGGGATCAACCTGGTTCAATTTTTAATTATCATGACACATCTATTCGCACGCCTCCTTTGTCCAACTTTGGAATATGCTTGTCCTACCCCTCGGGTCGACCTCTTGCTAGAATTCCAGAGACGGCGTAGTTCGCGCGCGCGCGAATGGCGCGGGTACTCCCGCATAGTCTCGTCCCCAGACCGTACCCCACGCGGGCGCGGCGGGGCACGAGACTAGGGATCCACTTTGTTCACCGCGCTTCATGCCCGATGACGTCATACTGACGTGAGACATCGACAATGCAGGCCATGCGCCAGGAGAGCACAACAAATGATGTCCACCACATTTACAAAGAAGAAAAAAAAAAAGAAGGAAAGGATTCCATTCCCTGGCCCTAGCCCTAACCCTAACCCTAACTGTAACACTAAGCCCTAACCATTCGGCTACGAAGCACTGCTGACGAATCCCTGCACTGCACCGCCGCCTAATGTGTACCGCGCTAATGCACCTACCAATATTATTACCGCTACAGCTAGCGCTACATGTACAGGGCAGACGACAGACGTCAGCATGACGTCATCGGGCATGAAGCGCGGTGAACAAAGTAAATACCCACGAGACTACTCCCGCGCCGCGCCGCCCACCCATGTGGTCACGTGCAGTTTATAGTGTGCGTCATTTAGAAACCAAAGAGTGTGAAAAACACTGGCACTGCTAGAGGTTATGAGGTTGGGTTCATGGAATGGTAAGTATAGGAGTATAGGTCCTAAGTCCGATTTTTTGCAAATATCGTATTCAGCATGGAGTAATTGTTGTTCGGACACTGTTGTTTCTTGTGTATGATTAATCAATGTTTGAGCTAAGCCTTCAATGAAGTAGGGTTGTTTTTGCAGTGAATTTAGCCTCATTCACAGGAGCTTGCAAAAATCAAGTGTCTTGGAACAAGGCTAAGTCACTTTCAGTTCTGCTTGAAAGTTGTATGTAAATTTCTGTGACGATTTCATACAGCACACAAAATACACAACCTTGGTTTCAGAAACTACATGATCACCTGCTGAGCATAGTTTCCATGAAAACCTACATGACTACAACATGTCAATACTCAAAATGGAGCTCAATTTCTCTCATCTTACACAAAAATGTTATGGCATAATTTTCAGCATAGATACCAGTATATTTTATTTATGCTGCAAAGCTACCTAGAGGCTGTTGAACTGCAAATTGATAACGTTGGTTGAGTGGGCGCATGAAGCAACAAACCATAGTCTTGTGCCAACATCACATCTCACCTAGCAAGTTGTAGCTAGCCTTGTTCCTCAGCCTTGTTCCTTAGCCTTGTTCCTCAGCCTTGTTTCTCAGCCTTGTTTCTCAGCCTTGTTTCTCAGCCTTGTTCCTTAGCCTTGTTCCTCAGCCTTGTTTCTCAGCCTTGTTTCTCAGCCTTGTTTCTCAGCCTTGTTTCTCAGCCTTGTTCCTTAGCCTTGTTCCTCAGCCTTGTTTCTCAGCCTTGTTTCTCAGCCTTGTTTCTCAGCCTTGTTCCTTAGCCTTGTTCCTCAGCCTTGTTTCTCAGCCTTGTTTCTCAGCCTGCCCTGTTTCTCAGCCTTGTTCCTCAGCCTTGTTCCTCAGCCTTGTTCCTTAGCCTTGTTCCTCAGCCTTGTTCCTCAGCCTTGTTCCTTAGCCTTGTTCCTCAGCCTTGTTCCTTAGCCTTGTTCCTCAGCCTTGTTCCTCAGCCTTGTTCCTTAGCCTTGTTCCTCAGCCTTGTTCCTTAGCCTTGTTCCTCAGCCTTGTTCCTCAGCCTTGTTCCTCAGCCTTGTTTCTCAGCCTGCCCTGTTTCTCAGCCTTGTTCCTCACCATCCAATTTTTGATCAGTTCCCAGTGTGCCAAACGGAATTGGAAGGTCTGGGTGGTTTACAATCAGATCAAGGGAGCCTTGCACCAGATGAGGGGTGACCATTACCCCATGTCACTCTCTGCCTTTTTCGTCCTCTCTCATCCTTTCTCTCCTCCTTTCTGCTCCTCCCATGTCTCCCTTTTCTATGCCCCCCTCCCTCTCCCTTTCTCCTTCTCCTTCCCTCTTCCTGTAGCTACAACTACCATGCTTGTCAGATCGTAGGAGAGTTGCTCCTGAACTAATAAACACCTCCATGGAACCTCTACAGGAGGAGGTGAGCCGTGATCCACAGCCGTAGTGCCATTGGTCAGTTATACTAGTGTTGTAGTCCTGAGTTATATACTAGCAGACAAAATTGCATTTATACTAGTGTTGTAGTCCTGAGTTATAAACTCATACTTTCCTCCACTTTACTGCATTATCTAATGTAATTTATTTTGTGTAGCCTCGTTCCCAGGCCCCGCCCAGTGAGGAGAACCTGGGAATGAGACTATGTTTTGTGTATACTATACTTTTAGTGAGCTTTGTGAGAGCTTACAGCATCGCAAATAGAATCGTAAACTAGTATTCTTGACTGTTGTCATTGCTGCATGTTTGTTAAAACCTGAGAGAGGGTTTGATTGCAAGGCTGTCTTAAAACAGCAAACTTGCACATGCAAAGGTTGATATTTCCTTCACACGAAAATGTTGGGGCGCAAACGTGTAACACTTGTTACTCTCATTATTAATAACGGCTGCTGTCTGCTTCCCTCTGTGCATTTGTGTAGGAGGAATTACCTGGAGCTAGGCATGTGCCCACCCCACCTCCTCCCCAACTGACTACCAAACCAACGGATTATGAAATCTACCAGTCAATAGGTGAGTGTGAAGTAGGACTCAGTTTCCTGTGAAAAATAGTGTGTGGTGTGTGTGTGTGTGTGTGCATGTGTGTGTGTGTGTGTGTGTGTGTGTGTGTGTGTGTGTGTGTGTGTGTGTGTGTGTGTGTGTGTGTGTGTGTGTGTGTGCGTGCATGCGTGCGTGCCTGTGTTTGTGTTTGTGTGCACGTGTGTGCATGCGCGTGTGCGTGTGTGTGTTAAATATTAATATTTTAATATGCTTACATTTGTTATGTGGTGTTGGGGGTCCCCTGTAACAAATATGTTGTAATTCATGGCTGGGTTACAGAACATTGATAGTCATTGTATCATTAGTGAGTACTAGTTAATGGTTACTAAGCATGCTCCTTCTCTTACTCCAGGTGTGGGTTGCTTTGGTGTGGCTACAATCCTTATTGCTCAGCACAAGCCGTCCCGCCTCTTCACGGTGCTGCGGTCCATTGACCTTGAGCTGCTTACCTTCTCCCAGCTTGAGGAGGTGCAGCACGAAATGAAACTCTCTCAACTCATCCTGCACCGCAACATTGCCTGCTACATCTGTAGCTTTGTCGTCGACACAAAGCTATGGGCAGTACAGCCACTCATGCACTACGGTGAGGGGTGTATTATTGTGTGCATAGCCAGTGTACAGATTTTGAGCATTTTGTGAACAACATCTTATCACCACCAGCTGCCAGCCTTCAGTAGCTGCCTCTGTTGGATTTCAGTGGCAGTTGGGTCCTAAAGTTGCCTGGGAAAGAATCTTCAAAACACATATCCATATTCCTGTATCCCTCTAGTGTGCATGCTTACACAAACATGCATTCGATTCATTTTGCCGTCCCCCCCACTCGCCAGGCTCCAAAAAGAAAAGGAAGATGCTTGTATGATACAGCCTCATTCCTAGGCCGTGTGAGGGTGAGGCTAATCACAAACTGTGTTTTCATTCTGCATCAATGGACTGCAAAGGCACTCCTATATACACTGTAGTGAGATGCCAAGCCAGTGTGCAGATGGTGGGCACTTGGCCATCCCCTAGTATTACAGCACAATCTTGTATGTATATCAAACTGGTCATTTTGCAAAGTGGTCATTCTTTTTGTAGCATTGCAAATGACATTGTTCATGTTCCCAGGTTCATGTGCTGACATCATGCACTCGGCGCAACCATTCAGGAATGGCTTCAAGGAGAATGTTATTGCAGTCATTCTGAGAGATGTGATTCAGGGACTGGAATACCTGCACAGCTTGGGCTACGTGCACAGGTTAGACCAAAATCCCCTGCTGAAGGGTATAGGACCCCATTCCCCCCTGACCTAGCCGACCTTATTATGTGTGTGTTCTGCAGCATGGCTCAATTGTTTATTGTGTGATGGAGTCCAGATGTTTCTCAATACTGTACAAGGAGGGCTAAATTTAGTGTGTACTGATTGTGTTGTCGCTTTGCTGGGAGTAGTGGCTTACCCATTCAAGATTGAAAATGTCACAGTAAATTTTGGATGGGCAAAATACTTGTGAAATTTTTTGCCATGCAGACATTTTCTGCTTTAATTCCTAACCATACCTTTTTGCAAAGGGTCGTGTCCTGTGAGATGATCCTCCTATATGATATATACACGAACCATTAATATGTAGTTATAAATTTGCTGATGTGTATGTGCATTTTCCAGGAGCATCAGGGCAAAGCACTTTCTGATTCACGAGGATGGGGTGGTGAAGTTGTCTGGACTCAGGAGCATGGTGTCTATGATTGATGGGGGCTCCAGAGTGAAGGTAGGGGAAAAGCGTCTCCTATTCCTACACTAGCAGGACTACAGATTGTGTATTACATCATATTATCATACGTCTAACTCATGCTAGTGTACATGTATGGGAGTCAATGGGGAAACTTTGCAGCTGCACGCAGTTTATAAAAAGCTGTATTTTTTACTACAAGTCACGCGAGAATCCATATCAGTACTACAAGTCATGTGCGTGCGTCTGAACGTGCAATGAAATCGAAGGTTTGGATGATAAAATCATTATCCCCATAGTACCAAGCTGCATGTATACCAGAAAAAAATATCACTCGTTTGTTGCCGTTGGCATTGTTACTCATGCTGCGCACTCATAACAATACAGACAGCAACGAACTCGTGATATAGCTTGGTACTATGGTGATACTTATATAATTTGGTGATACTTATATAATTTATGAAATACACATGTGAATACCTCTCCCTACTTTGACCCTTTTCCTCTCTTTCCCTCTCTCCCTTCCTCTAACTGCCTCCCTCTCTTTCTCTCTCTCCCTTCCTCCTTCTCCCCCTGCCTCCCTCCTTTTCCCTGTCTCCCTTCCTCCTTCCCCCCTGCTGTCCTTACTTTTCCGCCTCACACTCTTCCTCCATCCCTCTCTCACTCCGCATCTCCCTTGTCCTATCTTCCTCACAACTCTCCATCCCTTTCTTCCTCACACCTTTCCTTCCTCTCTTGCTCCCTCCCTCCCTCCCTCCCTCCCTCCCTCCCTCCCTCCCTCCCTCCCTCCCTCCCTCCCTCCCTCCCTCCCTCCCTCCCTCCCTCCCTCCCTCCCTCCCTCCCACCCACCATAAGGCTCTCCATGGTCATTTCTCCAACACGGTGGACAATATCTGCTGGTTGGCCCCTGAGGTTTTGGCCCAAGACCTGTCTGGCTACTCTTACCAGTCAGACATCTACAGCGTTGGTATTGCATCATTGGAGCTGGTCACGGGGGAGGCACCCTTTGCTGGCTTACCAATCACAGAGGTACAGTTTATTGCATCAATTTCATATCAAGATACAAATAAGGCTGTGTACATTATGCCGGCAAAATTTTGAGCATTATAGGAACAGTTGAATATAATGAATTATGCTGGTATAGTGTGGGCCTAATAGGAACATAGCTGCATGCATAGATTAGGGCTATTTTGTTCATTTGTGTGCGCATACACTCTGAGGGCACCTTAGACACTGATGCATGTAGGTACCACACCCATCAGTACCTTCTGTATATCAAGACTATTTGGCTGTGCTCTACCACTATCAGTCCTTGTCCACATGCCAGGGCTTCTCAGTGCATCATGGTGCATGCACTAGCTACACATCCAGCCATATTCCGTGCTCTTGTGCAAGGAAGGGATAAAGAGAGCCTTGTACACACTTTTTGCACACGTTCAGTCCCCCACCCCCCCTCCTAACATTCCAACTACATTACACTTACCCAATGAGTCGGTTGATTCTCAGATGCCTTTGACACTGTTTGAGCAGAAGCATGAGGAAGCACTGAGCTCTTTACTTGCAGGAATTGTTCACCCATTGCTGTAGCACGCACTCTTTCCCTGTCTAGCTCACTGATTGCCTTGAATAAGATTATGCTTTCTTTTGATATTACATTTCTGGTTCAATCTTTACTCAGAGTAAAGTTCAGAAAATAGAAAGAAAAACAGTTGTTGTTTGTTAGTGAACTCTTCCTTAACATTGGTCAATCAAATCTATTGATAGTCACAATCCTTTCGTATCTATGCATGGAACCTGACCTTCCTCCTTGTCTCATCAGATCATGATGTTGAAGTTGCGAGGCCACCCTCCGGTGCTCATGAGGAGACAGGAGGGACAGGACCCAACACAACTCTCCAATACCTTCTCCAAGGTAATGGCCCAGATTGCAAACCACTGTCAACTGTGTACCTTAGTATTGCTGCTGCCTAAAATATTGCTGCACTCGGCCTATACCTTAGTACTACAGCACTCTGCCTATACCTTAGTACTACAGCACTCTGCTTATACCTTAGTACTGCTGCACTCTGCTTATACCTTAGTACTACAGCACTCTGCTTATACCTTAGTACTACAGCACTCTGCTTATACCTTAGTACTACAGCACTCTGCTTATACCTTAGTACTACAGCACTCTGCCTATACCTTAGTACTACAGCACTCTGCCTATACCTTAGTACTGCTGCACTCTGCCTATACCTTAGTACTGCTGCACTCTGCTTATACCTTAGTACTACAGCACTCTGCTTATACCTTAGTACTACAGCACTCTGCTTATACCTTAGTACTACAGCACTCTGCTTATACCTTAGTACTACAGCACTCTGCTTATACCTTAGTACTACAGCACTCTGCTTATACCTTAGTACTACAGCACTCTGCTTATACCTTAGTGCTACAGCACTCTGCTTATACCTTAGTACTGCAGCACTCTCTGCTTATACCTTAGTACTACAGCACTCTGCTTATACCTTAGTACTGCTGCACTCGGCCTATACCTTAGTACTACAGCACTCTGCTTATACCTTAGTACTACAGCACTCTGCTTATACCTTAGTACTGCTGCACTCGGCCTATACCTTAGTACTACAGCACTCTGCTTATACCTTAGTACTGCTGCACTTGGCCTATACCTTAGTACTACAGCACTCTGCTTATACCTTAGTACTACAGCACTCTGCTTATACCTTAGTACTACAGCACTCGGCCTATACCTTAGTACTACAGCACTCTGCTTATACCTTAGTACTGCTGCACTTGGCCTATACCTTAGTACTGCTGCACTCTGCTTATACCTTAGTACTGCTGCACTCGGCCTATACCTTAGTACTACAGCACTCTGCCTATACCTTAGTACTACGGCACTCTGCCTGTACCTTAGTACTGCTGCACTCGGCCTATACCTTAGTACTGCTGCACTCGGCCTATACCTGAAGATTGCACTGTATGTTATATGCTGAACATGTGCTGTCTGTGTTTCATGCAGGTGGTAGACCAGTGTGTTCATCCAAATCCCACTTGTAGACCCTCACCACTAAAACTGCTCTCCATGTCATTTCTAAAGGTACATGTAGTTAGCTGGAATCTACCACCCTCCAAGTTTGATCACTTCCAGTATGCACCTACGGATGATGATAACTAGGGAGGTCTTTTCATGTGTAATAATTTCAGGTATAGACAAAAGGTAGATGCACAAGGAGCAGTGCCTGACAAAGGATATCAAGATCCTTTCTTGTAATGTTCATCCAAGGACTGAAGCTGGAGTGTTCTCAAGGAGCTTATTGTTCACAATGATGGACACAAGGTTGTTATGATCAGGCAGTCTCCTCCCCCATGTGTCTACTGATGTCACCACACATGACAAAATCTCCAAGGCCTTTCTCTTCATATGGGAAGGGGTTAAATACTGGATGTAGTGAAGGCCTGGGAACAAAGTGGGGTAATTTATTTTAGGGAATGCAAATTTGGCAGTGATCTTCCAAAGAGCCATCCTGTTTCAGGCCACATTGCTGACTTTATCCTATCCACTCATATCTCAATCTTTCCACTTCTACTCATTTTGACAAATTTCAGAACTTCATCCTTCTTGTCGGTATGTATCTCTCTTTGCAGCTAAGGAAGAAGTCTGTTGGTTATCCATCACTCAAAGAACTCCTGCGACCGGTTGTTCCTCTGGATACTTCCAAACTTACCCCCAGTGACAGTAAGTTACTGATCATGTTTAGGCAAAAGAGGTTGGAAGAAGTACTTGGTGGTACGTACATGCATTGTAGCTATATGTGAAAGACATAATTATGCAGACTACCACAGTGGCTTATAATTGAAGACTATTCACAAAACCTGGCTGAGTGATTTCTAAACTGCATGGACAGCCATTCCATTCATTACCAGAAGCACAGACCAATATAGTCTTTTTCTACGAACGTTTATGCAAATAGGATGCAAGATAGCAAGGGATACAAAATACAAGATAGCATCGCTAATGATGAGTACCCCAATTACAGTAACACAAACTAACAAAGCTGACAAAGAGACTAATATTGAAGTTATAAAGTTGTGTAAGTTATATAAAAGCATTATTACCTTTTTTCACATATCCTAGATACTAGCTCCTCTGTGTAGCTACACTTACAAACTTTGTGTTCTTTCTCTCCAGGTTTTGAAAGATCAGAAGTGGAAACCAAAATGGAACAATTAAGAATTCAGGAGTCATGGGTGTATTGAACCGGAGTCACAGATTTTAGTCTCATGCACTTTAGTGTTTAAACCTGCTTGGCATAATTGGTATAATATAGATTTCATTATAGTACTCACATTTTGACTGTCCAGTCCGATGTTACACCTCTCAGACTGGTCCAAACTCACCTTGTTCCTGGGCTGTTTTGTACTGTAACTGTCAGTGGGTGGCCTTTTTCGTTGCACGGAAATTGCATGTGTTCGATCATAGATATATATTAATAATTATGTCTATGGTTCGACTTTCTGGAGTGAGCGATAAGTGGGTGCACACCAGAGTTTACCCATAGATGCTATCTGGCTTCGCGATAATCGTCGCTGTTACAGCGAGCAAGGCGACGTATATAACGTCAACGTTATTGTGGCCGCAAAGCCCATGCATGCACTCTGGTTGGGGTGGGTCCTAGAACAAGTCTTATATGTGGGCAGTGTACCAGACTCTTCCCTTTCCTGCGCGAGACTATGCAGTTACCGGTTACCTTCTCTGATCTGAGCTAGGCTACGGTCGGGTCATGCAGTAACGGCACGGTAGGTCCTATAATGTATAGACTTGACCTTCAAAGTTCTATTAGATTATGTCTCGATTATTCTACAATGCTCTGCAGAGAAGTGTTTCAATGCAACTCCATGTTGTTGCAAGCGGATAACTCCGCCCCGTGCGGAATGTAGCCAATAGCAAATTTACTGACTGCAATACACATGACACAGCACACAGTTTTGTGGAGAGCCTTGGAGGGCTTGAAAAATGAAGTCATGTGTATATTAATCTCCTTACTGTGCATATACAGGGTTGCTGGATGCAATCCACGCATTATACCATACTCCTTTCTTGTGGAGGGTGAGCTGGGCCTAATAGAGGGCTAGAGCTGCTCAATAGCAGAGGCAGTTTATTAGCATTAGGCACATGCAACCAGTAATTAGCTTGCCCCCGACTATAATGACACATTGTCCGAAGCTTGGGGGTAAATCATTGGGGGTGGAGCCTCCAGGTATTGGCCCAGCTCAGATCACGTCTAATTACGATGGAGAAATGTAGTCTGGAAAGGGGGTTGGGTACATGGGTGGGAAAATTTTTGAGTAGATACAGGCTAAAAAGATAGCTGCAATGGCTGACAATGAGGTTGCCAAGGACAAGCGTGGACTGACCATGTGCAAAGCCCGCCCAGTATTATGTAATTGCATGCGCTCAAGAGTCGTTCGTTGATTAACTTTGTTTAAACATCATCTAACATTCCAGCACATGAACAGTTTATCGCTAATCATTCAGGTACAATGACGAAAACAATCTGGGAATAATATTACAGTTTGGGTGCTCATGTTTATCGATAATCACTCGGGTGCAATCTGGGAATGATACTACAGTTTGGGTGCTCATGTTCAGGTAAATTTGATCACCCCTTATGGTGTCAACTGTTCATCTTTCTTCCAAAGATCTACTGCACTCATGGCTGAAGAGAATATATTCCTGTTTGTCCCCAATATTATTGGTGAGCCACTAAGTTACCACCACTTTTTCTAGCCTCATTCCTAGGCTCTCCTCAAGCAATGCAAAGTTGGGCAGGATCTGGGAATGAGGCTAACTTCTTTCAGTGTGCTGATATCTGATGTCAATCCTCCGCTTGTCCGTAGGATACATTCGTATCTTCCTAACTATCACTGCTTGCTACTGGATGTTCACTGATCCTTTGAAGGCTGCATTTTGCTTTACTATGAGTCATACAGTACTGGATGACTTGGATGGAATAGCAGCACGGAGGTTTAAGCAAGGTGTGTGTGTTAGTATCAAATTGCCAGAGTGCCAGAAGAAAGTCAGTTGTTTGTGCAATTCTAGGTTTAGT
The DNA here is from genome assembly GCA_949130485.1 of Agelas oroides. Taxonomy (NCBI): domain Eukaryota; kingdom Metazoa; phylum Porifera; class Demospongiae; order Agelasida; family Agelasidae; genus Agelas; species Agelas oroides. Next base: position 893,246 of record OX422198.1, on the reverse strand, counting down.
CTAGTGAGGCTGCATGTAGTCATGACAAATGTGATGCTTACCCTACTGCAGCCACTCGGTTTGGAGGAGTGTTTGATGTTGCCATTGATCGGTTAGTTTCTAGTTTATGAATTAGAGCTGCAAAATGTCTGGGAGATCGCATTAGTACTACATACTCGAAAATGTAACTAGAGATCACTATACAGTGGAACCCTTTTAAAGAGGATACTACTGGGAGTTAATATTTGGTTCTTAATAGTGAAGTGTCTCTAACTGAGGGACTTCCAGTACATTTCCAGTTGTTGTGGTACTTCTGTTGAGCACGTGGTCACGTTTTCCTATGCTGTACACTGGCGGGTAAGGCTAACCAGAGGCTGGTAGCTACTATAAATAACAATGCTATTCTAATGTCAAGCTATTAACTCCATCAGCAACGGTGGACAATCTTAAGCCTTGGCTACTTCAGCATGATGACACAGCACTCATTTGGTGCCCTTGTAAATGATTCGGAACTATGCATACAACAGTAAACTACGAATTTTAATGAAGGCCGAGGAATCAGCCAAATGTCATCAGATCCTCTCCTTTTTGGGTGGAGTCTGGGAACGAGATTAGGGAAGAACCTATATTACCATGGTGATGGCTACTGAAGAGCTGTTAGGTACATTATCTGCATGCCAACATCAAAATGCAAGTTTTAGTTTTGCCAACGAACACCTTAGCTATATATGTATCTGTTTCAGCCCTGTTTACTGACAGCCAGTATCACACTTTCCCCAACTAGTGCCCGGTACTCACTGCCTGTTATTGTCACTCATACGTAGGTGTTCATTTATGATGTGGCTAATGGGAATGTGTGTCCTATACCCACAATACACGCTACTGTTCCAGCTGTTTGGTTTGTTGGACATCATGAGAGTGTGGGTGAAGGTCTATAGGTGTGTATATCTAGTTCCCAAATTGGTATATGTGAGATGAAATCTAGTGTTCATGTACATAATTCAGAAAGGCAGATAATAGGCACATTTCCAGACCCTCAGCAAACCCTCAGTAAGAAGGGAGAAAGAGGGTACCATCATCACACCATTGGCTGGGCTAGAGCAAAGCTAAGTGTTGCTGGGATTTATATAATTGGTCGATTATCTTCCATGTGCTGGGCCTCCTGACCACAAGAATTTAGTTTTACCATCACAGTTCCAATTATTTACCTCAAGATTCCTCAGTGTTAAGTGTCTATATTCACAGAACCTTTTGTGGTTGCATGGAGGGTCTGGAGACCAGACTAAGCGGATAACGAAAGAAGCTTTGATGCACTGTATGCCTAAAACCGAAATTAGGATCATTGCTAATGGCGAAATGAAGAGTGGTCTGAGGATTAGAGTAGCATTATCAACTTTGTGGCAGTTTGTAATGACATGTCTGTTTCTTTATGTATTTACTACAACAGCTCATCTTTAGCTGAAAGTAGGAACCACAAGTCCTCACAAGATCACTGGATTGTGCAGTTCTACTATTCTGAGGTTTGTCAACATGTCAATTTTATACTGTAAGCCTGCATGTTTATAACATTTTCATTAATGACAACTGAGCCTATCTTCGTTTCACCAAGCAGCTGTAAATTCTAAATTTCATGCATGTACATAAAAAATTTGACATGTTGAACTTTCTTAAAGAATGTGATTGTCTAGTGTATACCCTGTCTTTTACGCCGGGCCTGTGTTATTTCCATGCAGAAATCCTGTGTGCCCAAAAATTTACCCCTGATAGATTCCATTTAGTAGAAAGTCAAAGGAAGTCAAAATATTCTTTTCCGTGTATTAATGTCTAAAGAATACTGTATACTGGCAAAGAAATATTAGTAAACATTCCTTTTATCACTAATTGCTGAACTTCTTCTTATACTTGTTTTGTTTGTATTTTATTGCTATTAGTTAGGATTGCATACATTCAGTTACGGCTCGGATATATTCTTTGTGGCATTACATCTCTCCCCTGGACCAACCTGTAAGTTATATGACATGGCCAGGTAGCTAGTTGCTGACAGTAACCACATGCTTCATACAACATTCAATCAGACATTCATGCAGCTGACTGCATGAAAGTGTTTAAAATAGACAAGCTAGCAGTAAATCTCATCCTGTTGTCAAGAACACCACTCAGCGGTGCAAAAGGCGCACAAAGCTGTACGGGCCGGCCAATATCTCCGTCCCATGCAGCGCCGTATAGTACCTTCAATTGAAATTCGCGTACATTCGAGACTAATCCTAGCTCGGTACAAAGGTTGCACTAATGCAACGTGCATATTATGAAGAAGCTATGGGCATGAAGCGTTTAAAAATGTAAACCCTTTCTCAGTGCAAAAGGCACACAAAGCTGTACGTGCCGGCCAATATCTCCGTCCCATGGAGCGCCGTATAGTGCCTTCAATGGAAATTCGCGTACATTCGAGACTAATCCTAGCTCGGTACAAAGGTTGCACTAATGCAAGGTGCATATTATCAAGAAGCTATGGGCAAGAAGAGTTTAAAAATGTAAACCCTTTCACGGTGCCAAAGGCGCACAAAGCTGTATGGGCCGGCCAATATCTCCGTCCAATGCAGCGCCGTATAGTGTCTTCAATGGAAATTCGCGTACATTCGCTACTCTTCCTAGCTCGGTACAAAGGTTGCACTAATGCAAGGTGCATATTATCAAGAAGCTATGGGCATGAAGAGTTTAAAAATGTAAACCTTTTCTCGGTGCACAAGTCGCGCAAAGATGTACGGGCCGGCAAATATCTCCCCTCACTGCAGCGCCGTATAGTGCCTTCAATGGAAATTCGCGTACATTCGCGACTAATCTTAGCTCGGTATATAGGTTGCACTAATCCAAGTTGCATATTATCAAGAAGCTAGGGGCATGAAGAGTTTAAAAATGTAAACCCTTTCTCGGTGGAAAAGGCGCACAAAGCTGTACGGGCCGGAAAATATCTCCTTCCCATGCAGCGCCGTATAGTGCCTTCAATGGAAATTCGCGTACATTCGCGACTAATCTTAGCTCGGTATATAGGTTGCACTAATCCAAGTTGCATATTATCAAGAAGCTATGGGCATGAAGAGTTTAAAATTGTAAACCCTTTCTCGGTGCAAATGTCGCACAAAACTGTACGGGCCGGCTAATATCTCCTTCCCATGCAGCGCCGTATAGTGCCGTCAATGGAAATTCGCGTACATTCGCGACTAATCTTAGCTCGGTCAAAAGGTTGCACTAATGTAAAGTGCACATTATCAAGAAGCTAGGGGCATGAAGAGTTTAAAAATGTAAACCCTTTCTCGGTGCAAAAGGCGCTCAAAGCTGTACGGGCCGGAAAATATCTCCGTCCCATGCAGCGCCGTATATCCCTTCAATGGAAATTCGCGTACATTCTCGACTAATCCTAGCTCGTTTCAAAGGTTGCACTAATGCAAGGTGCATATTATCAAGAAGCTGTGGGCATGAAGAGTTTAAAAATGTAAACCCTTTCTCGGTGCAAATGTCGCACAAAGCTGTACGGGCCGGCCAATATCTCCGTACCCTGCAGCGCCATATAGTGAATTCAATGGAAATTTGCGCATATTCGCGACTAATCCTAGCTCGATACAAAGGTTGCACTAATGCAAGGTGCATATTATCACGAAGCTGTGGGCTTGAAGAGTCTAAAAATGTTAACCCTTTCTCGGTGCAAAAGTCGAACAAAGCTGTACGGGCCGGCCAATATCTCCATTCCCTGCAGCGCCGTATAGTGCCTTCAATGGAAATTCGCGTACATTCGCGACTAATCCTAGCTCGGTACGAAGGTTGCACTAATGCAAGGTGCACATTATCAAGAAGCTATGTGCATGAAGAGTTTAAAAATGTAAACCCTTTCTCGGTGCAAAAGGCGCACAAAGCTGTTCGGGCCGGCCAATATCTCCGTTCCCTGCAGCGCCGTATAGTGACTTCAATGGAAATTTGCGCACATTCGCGACTAATCCTAGCTCGGTACAAAGGTTGCACTATTGCAAGGTGCATATTATCAAGAAGCTATGGGCATGAAGAGTTTAAAAATGTAAACCCTTTCTCGGTGCAAATGTCGCACAAAGCTGTACGGGCCGGTCAATATCTCTGGCCCATGCAGCGCCGTATAGTGCCTTCAATGGAAATTCGCGTACATTCGCGACTAATCCTAGCTCGGTACAAAGGTTGCACTATTGCAAGGTGCATATTATGAAGAAGCTATGGGCATGAAGAGTTTAAAAATGTAAACCCTTTCTCGGTGCAAATGTCGCACAAAGCTGTACGGGCCGGTCAATATCTCTGGCCCATGCAGCGCCGTATAGTGCCTTCAATGGAAATTCGCGTACATTCGCGACTAATCCTAGCTCGGTACAAAGGTTGCACTAATGCAAGGTACATATTATCAAGAAGCTATGGGCATGAAACGATTAAAAATGTAAACCCTTTCACGGTGCAAAAGGCGCACAAAGCTGTACGGGCCGGCCAATATCTCCGTTCCCTGCAGCGCCGTATAGTGACTTCAATGGAAATTCGCGCAAATTCGCGACTAATCCTAGCTCGGTACAAAGGTTGCACTAATGCAAGGTACATATTATCAAGAAGCTATGGGCATGAAGAGTTTAAAAATGTAAACCCTTTCTCGGTTCAAATGTCGCACAAAGCTGTACGGGCCGGCAAATATCTCCGTTCCCTGCAGCGCCGTATAGTGACTTCAATGGAAATTTGCGCACATTCGCGACTAATCCTAGCTCTTTACAAAGGTTGCACTAATGCAAAGTACATATTACCAAGGAGCTATGGGCATGAAAAGATTATAAATGTAAACCCTTTCACGGTGCAAAAGGCGCACAAAGCTGTACGGGCCGGCCAATATCTCCGTTCCCTGCAGCGCCGTATAGTGACTTCAATGGGAAATCCGCTCAAATTCGCGACTAATCCTAGCTCGATACAAAGGTTGCACTAATGAAAGGTGCATATTATCAAGAAGCTAGGGGCATGAAGAGTTTCAAAATGTAAACCCTTTCTCGGTGCAAAAGGCGCACAAACCTGAACTGGCCGGCCAATATCTCCGTCACATGCAGCGCCGTAATGTGACTTCAATGGAAATTCGCGCACATTCGCGACTAATCCTAGCTCGGTACAAAGGTTGCACTAATGCAAGGTGCATATTATCAAGAAGCTATGGGCATGATGAGTTTAAAAATGTAAACCCTTTCTCGGTGCAAAAGGCGCACAAAGCTGTTCGGGCCGGCCAATATCTCCGTTCCCTGCAGCGCCGTATAGTGACTTCAATGGAAATTCGCGCAAATTCGCGAGTATTCCTAGCTCGGTACAAAGGTTGCACTAATGAAAGGTGCATATTATCAAGAAGCTAGGGACATGAAGAGTTTCAAAATGTAAACCCTTTCTCGGTGCAAAAGGCGCACAAAGCTGAACTGGCCGGCCAATATCTCCGTCACATGCAGCGCCGTAATGTGACTTCAATGGAAATTCGCGCTCATTCGCGACTAATCCTAGCTCGGTACAAAGGTTGCACTAATGCAATGTGCACATTATCACGATGCTATGAGCATGAAGAGTCTAAAAATGTAAACCCTTTCTCGGTGCAAAAGTCGAACAAAGCTGTACGTGCCGGCCAATATCTCCGTTCCCTGCAGCGCCGTATAGTGCCTTCAATGGAATTTCGCGTACATTCGCGACTAATCCTAGCTCGGTACAGAGGTTGCACTAATGCAAGGTGCACATTATCAAGAAGCTATGTGCATGAAGAGTTTAAAAATGTTAACCCTTTCTCGGTGCAAAAGGCGCACAAAACTGCTCGGGCCGGCCAATATCTCCCTCCCATGCAGCGCCATATAATGCCTTCAATGGAAATCCGCGTACATTCTCGACTAATCCTACCTCGGTACAAAGGTTGCACTAATGCAAGGTGCATATTATCAAGAAGCTATGGGCATGAAGAGTTTAAAAATGTAAACCCTTTCACGGTGCAAAAGGCGCACAAAGCTGTACGGGCCGGCCAATATCTCCGTTCCCTGCAGCGCCGTATAGTGACTTCAATTGAAATTCGCGTACATTTGCGACTAATCCTAGCTCGGTACAAAGGTTGCACTAATGCAAGATGCACATTATCAAGAAGCTAGGGGCATGAAGAGTTTAAAAATGTAAACCATTTCTCGGTGCAAAAGGCGTACAAATCTGTACGGGCCGGCCAATATCTCCGTCCCATGAAGCGCCATATAGTGCCTTCAATGGAAATTCGCGTACATTCGCGACTAATCCTAGCTCGGTACAAAGGTTGCACTAATGAAAGGTGCATATTATCAAGAAGCTATGGGCATGAAGAGTTTCAAAATGTAAACCCTTTCTCGGTGCAAAAGGCGCACAAAGCTGAACTGGCCGGCCAATATCTCCGTCACATGCAGCGCCGTGATGTGACTTCAATGGAAATTCGCGCTCATTCGCGACTAATCCTAGCTCGGTACAAAGGTTGCACTAATGCAATGTGCACATTATCACGATGCTATGGGCATGAAGAGTCTAAAAATGTAAACCCTTTCTCGGTGCAAAAGTCGAACAAAGCTCTACGTGCTGGCCAGTATCTCCGTTCCCTGCAGCGCCGTATAGTGCCTTCAATGGAATTTCGCGTACATTCGCGACTAATCCTAGCTCGGTACAAAGATTGCACTAATGCAAGATGCACATTATCAAGAAGCTAGGGGCATGAAGAGTTTAAAAATGTAAACCATTTCGCGGTGCAAAAGGCGTACAAATCTGTACGGGCCGGCCAATATCTCCGTCCCATGAAGCGCCATATAGTGCCTTCAATGGAAATTCGCGTACATTCGCGACTAATCCTAGTTCGGTACAGTGGTTGCACTATTGCAAAGTGCATGTTATCAAGAAGCTGTGGGCATGAAGAATTTAAAAATGTAAACCCTTTCTCGGTGCTAAAGTCGGAAAAAGCTGTATAGGCCGGCCAATATCTCCGCTCCCTGCAGCGCCGTATAGTGCCTTCAATGGAAATTCGCGTACATTCGCGACTCTTCCTAGCTCGGTACAATGGTTGCACTAATGCAAGGTGCATATTATCAAGAAGCTATGGGCATGAAGAATTTAAAAATGTAAACCCTTTCTCGGTGCAAATGTCGCACAAAGGTGTATGGGCCGGTCAATATCTCTGTACCATGCAGCTCCGTATAGTGCCTTCAATGGAAATTCGCGTACATTCGCGACTCTTCCTCGCTCGGTACAAAGGTTGCACTAATGCAAGGTGCATATTATCAAGAAGCTATGGGCATGAAGAGTTTAAAAATGTAAACCCTTTCTCGGTGCAAATGTCGCACAAAGGTGTATGGGCCGGTCAATATCTCTGTACCATGCAGCGCCGTATAGTGCCTTCAATGGAATTTCGCGTACATTCGCGACTAATCCTAGCTCGGTACAAAGGTTGCACTAACGCAAGTTGCATATTATCAAGAAGCTATGGGCATGAAGAGTTCAAAATTGTAAACCCTTTTTCGGTGCAAATGTCGCACAAAGCTGTACGGGCCGGCCAATATCTCCGTCCCATGAAGCGCCGTATAGTGCCTTCAATGGAAATTCGCGTACATTCGCGACTAATCTTAGCTCGGTACAATGGTTGCACTATTGCAAGGTGCATATTAGCAAGAAGCTATGGGCAGGAAGAATTTAAAAATGTAAACCCTTTCTCGGTTGAAAAGTCGCAAAAAGCTGTATAGGCCGGCCAATATCTCCATCCCATGCAGAGCCGTACAGTGTCTTCAGTGGAAATTCGCGTACATTCGCGACTAATCCTAGCTCGGTACAAAGGTTGCACTAATGCAAGGTGCATATTATCAAGAAGCTATGGGCATGAAGAGTTCAAAATTGTAAACCCTTTTTCGGTGCAAATGTCGCACAAACCTGTACGGGCCGGCCAATATCTCCGTCCCATGAAGCGCCGTATAGTGCCTTCAGTGGAAATTCGCGTACATTCGCGACTAATCTTAGCTCGGTACAATGGTTGCACTATTGCAAGGTGCATATTATCAAGAAGCTAAGGGAATGAAGAGTTCAAAATTGTAAACCCTTTCTCGGTGCAAATGTCGCACAAAGCTGTACGTGCCGGCCAATATCTCCGTTCCCTGCAGCGCCGTATAGAGCCTTCAATGGAAATCCGCGTATATTCGCGACTAATCTTAGCTCGGTACAAAGGTTACACTAATGCAAGGTGCATATTATCAAGAAGCTATGGGCATGAAGAGTTTAAAATTGTAAACCCTTTCTCGGTGCAAATGTCGCACAAAACTGTACTGGCCGGCCAATATCTGCGTCCCATGCAGCGTCGTATAGTGCCTTCAATGGAAATTTGCGTTCATTAGCGACTAATCCTAGCTCGGTACATAGGTTGCACTAATGCAAGGTGCATATTATCAAGAAGCTATGGGCATGAAGAGTTTAAAAATGTAAACCTTTTCTCGGTGCAAAAGGCGCACAAAGCTGTAAGGGCAGGCCAATATCTCCGTCCCATGCATCGCCGTATAGTGCCTTCAATGGAAATTCGCTTACATTCGCGACTAATCCTAGCTCGTTTCAAAGGTTGCACTAATGCAAGGTGCATATTATCAAGAAGCTATGGGCATGAAGAGTTTAAAAATGTAAACCTTTTCTGTGTGCAAAAGGCGCACAAAGCTGTAAGGGCAGGCCAATATCTCCGTCCCATGCAGCGCCGTATAGTGCCTTCAATGGAAATTCGCTTACATTCGCGACTAATCCTAGCTCGTTTCAAAGGTTGCACTAATGCAAGGTGCATATTATCAAGAAGCTATGGGCATGAAGAGTTTAAAAATGTAAACCCTTTCCCGGTGTAAATGTCGCACAAAACTGTACGGGCCGGTCAATATCTCTGTCCCATGCAGTGCCGTACAGTGCTTTCAATGGAAATTCGCGTACTTTCGCGAGTCTTCCTAGCTCGGTACAAAGGTTGCACTAATGCAAGGTGCACATTATCAAGAAGCTATGGTCATGAAAAGATTAGAAATGTAAACCCTTTCAAGGTGCAAACGGCGCACAAAGCTGTACGGGCCGGCCAATATCTCCGTTCCCTGCAGCGCCGTATAGTGACTTCAATGGAAATTCGCGCAAATTCGCGACTAATCCTAGCTCGGTACAAAGGTTGCACTAATGAAAGGTGCATATTATCAAGAAGCTAGGGAAATGAAGAGTTTCAAAATGTAAACCCTTTCTCGGTGCAAAAGGCGCTCAAAGCTGAACTGGCCGGCCAATATCTCCGACCCATGAAGCGCCATATAGTGCCTTCAATGGAAATTCGCGTACATTCGCGACTAATCCTAGTTCGGTACAGTGGTTGCACTATTGCAAAGTGCATATTATGAAGAAGCTGTGGGCATGAAGAATTTAAAAATGTAAACCCTTTCTCGGTGCAAAAGTCGGAAAAAGCTGTATAGGCCGGCCAATATCTCCGTTCCATGCAGAGCCTTATAGTGTCTTCAATGGAAATTCGCTTATATTCGCGACTAATCCTAGCTCGGTACAAAGGTTGCACTAATGCAAGGTGCATATTATCAAGAAGCTATGGGCATGAAGAGTTTAAAAATGTAAACCTTTTCTCGGTGCAAAAAGCGCACAAAGCTGTAAGGGCAGGCCAATATCTCCGTCCCATGCAGCGCCGTATAGTGCCTTCAATGGAAATTCGCTCACATTCGCGACTAATCCTAGCTCGTTTCAAAGGTTGCACTAATGCAAGGTGCATATTATCAAGAAGCTATGGGCATGAAGAGTTTAAAAATGTAAACCCTTTCCCGGTGCAAATGTCGCACAAAACTGTACGGGCCGGTCAATATCTCTGTCCCATGCAGTGCCGTACAGTGCCTTCAATGGAAATTCGCGTACTTTCGCGAGTCTTCCTAGCTCGGTACAAAGGTTGCACTAATGCAAGGTGCACATTATCAAGAAGCTATGGTCATGAAAAGATTAGAAATGTAAACCCTTTCAAGGTGCAAACGGCGCACAAAGCTGTACGGGCCGGCCAATATCTCCGTTCCCTGCAGCGCCGTATAGTGACTTCAATGGAAATTCGCGCAAATTCGCGACTAATCCTAGCTCGGTACAAAGGTTGCACTAATGAAAGGTGCATATTATCAAGAAGCTAGGGGAATGAAGAGTTTCAAAATGTAAACCCTTTCTCGGTGCAAAAGGCGCTCAAAGCTGAACGGGCCGGCCAATATCTCCGACTCATGAAGCGCCATATAGTGCCTTCAATGGAAATTCGCGTACATTCGTGACTAATCCTAGTTCGGTACAGTGGTTGCACTATTGCAAAGTGCATATTATCAAGAAGCTGTGGGCATGAAGAATTTAAAAATGTAAACCCTTTCTCGGTGCAAAAGTCGGAAAAAGCTGTATAGGCCGGCCAATATCTCCGTTCCATGCAGAGCCTTATAGTGTCTTCAATGGAAATTTGAGTACATTCGCGACTAATCCTAGCTCGGTACAAAGGTTGCACTAATGCAAGGTGCATATTATCAAGAAGATATGTGCATGAAGAGTTTAGAAATGTTAACCCTTTCTTGGTGCAAAAGGCGCACAAAGCTGTTCGTGCCGGCCAATATCTCCGTCCCATGAAGCGCCATATAGTGCCTTCAATGGAAATTCGCGTACATTCGCGACTAATCCTAGTTCGGTACAGTGGTTGCACTATTGCAAGGTGCATATTATCAAGAAGCTGTGGGCATGAAGAATTTAAAAATGTAAACCCTTTCTCGTGCAAAAGTCGGAAAAAGCTGTATAGGCCGGCCAATATCTCCGTTCCATGCAGAGCCTTATAGTGTCTTCAATGGAAATTTGCGTACATTCGCGACTAATCCTAGCTCGGTACAAAGGTTGCACTAATGCAAGGTGCATATTATCAAGAAGATATGTGCATGAAGAGTTTAAAAATGTAAACCCTTTCTCGGTGCAAAAGTCGCACAAAGATGTACTGGCCGGAAAATATCTCCGCTCCCTGCAGCGCCGTATAGTGCCTTCAATGGAAATCCGCGTATATTCGCGACTAATCTTAGCTCGGTACAAAGGTTACACTAATGCAAGGTGCATATTATCAAGAAGCTATGGGCATGAAGAGTTTAAAAATGTAAACCCTTTCTCAGTGCAAATGTCGCACAAAACTGTACTGGCCGGCCAATATCTGCGTCCCATGCAGCGCCGTATAGTGCCTTCAATGGAAATTTGCGTTCATTCGCGACTAATCCTAGCTGGTTTCAAAGGTTGCACTAATGCAAGGTGCATATTATCAAGAAGCTATGGGCATGAAGAGTTTAAAAATGTAAACCCTTTCGCGGTGCAAATGTCGCACAAAACTGTACGGGCCGGTCAATATCTCTGTCCCATGCAGTGCCGTACAGTGCCTTCAATGGAAATTCGCGTACTTTCGCGAGTCTTCCTAGCTCGGTACAAAGGTTGCACTAATGCAAGGTGCACATTATCAAGAAGCTATGGTCATGAAGAGATTAGAAATGTAAACCCTTTCAAGGTGCAAACGGCGCACAAAGCTGTACGGGCCGGCCAATATCTCCGTTCCCTGCAGCGCCGTATAGTGACTTCAATGGAAATTCGCGCAAATTCGCGACTAATCCTAGCTCGGTACAAAGGTTGCACTAATGAAAGGTGCATATTATCAAGAAGCTAGGGGCATGAAGAGTTTCAAAATGTAAACCCTTTCTTGGTGCAAAAGGCGCACAAAGCTGTTCGTGCCGGCCAATATCTCCGTCCCATGAAGCGCCATATAGTGCCTTCAATGGAAATTCGCGTACATTCGCGACTAATCCTAGTTCGGTACAGTGGTTGCACTATTGCAAGGTGCATATTATCAAGAAGCTGTGGGCATGAAGAATTTAAAAATGTAAACCCTTTCTCGTGCAAAAGTCGGAAAAAGCTGTATAGGCCGGCCAATATCTCCGTTCCATGCAGAGCCTTATAGTGTCTTCAATGGAAATTTGAGTACATTCGCGACTAATCCTAGCTCGGTACAAAGGTTGCACTAATGCAAGGTGCATATTATCAAGAAGATATGTGCATGAAGAGTTTAGAAATGTTAACCCTTTCTTGGTGCAAAAGGCGCACAAAGCTGTTCGTGCCGGCCAATATCTCCGTCCCATGAAGCGCCATATAGTGCCTTCAATGGAAATTCGCGTACATTCGCGACTAATCCTAGTTCGGTACAGTGGTTGCACTATTGCAAGGTGCATATTATCAAGAAGCTGTGGGCATGAAGAATTTAAAAATGTAAACCCTTTCTCGTGCAAAAGTCGGAAAAAGCTGTATAGGCCGGCCAATATCTCCGTTCCATGCAGAGCCTTATAGTGTCTTCAATGGAAATTTGCGTACATTCGCGACTAATCCTAGCTCGGTACAAAGGTTGCACTAATGCAAGGTGCATATTATCAAGAAGATATGTGCATGAAGAGTTTAAAAATGTAAACCCTTTCTCGGTGCAAAAGTCGCACAAAGATGTACTGGCCGGAAAATATCTCCGCTCCCTGCAGCGCCGTATAGTGCCTTCAATGGATATCCGCGTATATTCGCGACTAATCTTAGCTCGGTACAAAGGTTACACTAATGCAAGGTGCATATTATCAAGAAGCTATGGGCATGAAGAGTTTAAAATTGTAAACCCTTTCTCAGTGCAAATGTCGCACAAAACTGTACTGGCCGGCCAATATCTGCGTCCCATGCAGCGCCGTATAGTGCCTTCAATGGAAATTTGCGTTCATTCGCGACTAATCCTAGCTGGTTTCAAAGGTTGCACTAATGCAAGGTGCATATTATCAAGAAGCTATGGGCATGAAGAGTTTAAAAATGTAAACCCTTTCGCGGTGCAAATGTCGCACAAAACTGTACGGGCCGGTCAATATCTCTGTCCCATGCAGTGCCGTACAGTGCCTTCAATGGAAATTCGCGTACTTTCGCGAGTCTTCCTAGCTCGGTACAAAGGTTGCACTAATGCAAGGTGCACATTATCAAGAAGCTATGGTCATGAAAAGATTAGAAATGTAAACCCTTTCAAGGTGCAAACGGCGCACAAAGCTGTACGGGCCGGCCAATATCTCCGTTCCCTGCAGCGCCGTATAGTGACTTCAATGGAAATTCGCGCAAATTCGCGACTAATCCTAGCTCGGTACAAAGGTTGCACTAATGAAAGGTGCATATTATCAAGAAGCTAGGGGCATGAAGAGTTTCAAAATGTAAACCCTTTCTCGGTGCAAAAGGCGCTCAAAGCTGAACGGGCCGGCCAATATCTCCGACACATGTAGCGCCGTATAGTGCCTTCGATGGAAATTCGCGTGCATTCTCGACTAATCCTAGCTCGGTACAAAGGTTGCACTAATGTAATGTGCATATTATAAAGAAGCTATGGGCATGAAGAGTTTAAAAATGTAAACCCTTTCACGGTGCAAAAGGCGCACAAAGCTGTACGGGCCGGCCAATATCTCCGTTCCCTGCAGCGCCGTATAGTGACTTCAATGGAAATTCGCGCACATTCGCGACTAATCCTAGCTCGGTACAAAGATTGCACTAATGCAAGATGCACATTATCAAGAAGCTAGGGGTATGAAGAGTTTAAAAATGTAAACCATTTCTCGGTGCAAAAGGCGTACAAATCTGTACGAGCCGGCCAATATCTCCGTCCCATGAAGCGCCATATAGTACCTTCAATGGAAATTCGCGTACATTCGCGACTAATCCTAGTTCGGTACAGTGGTTGCACTATTGCAAGGTGCATATTATCAAGAAGCTGTGGGCATGAAGAATTTAAAAATGTAAACCCTTTCTCGTGCAAAAGTCGGAAAAAGCTGTATAGGCCGGCCAATATCTCCGTTCCATGCAGAGCCTTATAGTGTCTTCAATGGAAATTCGCGTACATTCGCGACTAATCCTAGCTCGGTACAAAGGTTGCACTAATGCAAGGTGCATATTATCAAGAAGATATGTGCATGAAGAGTTTAAAAATGTAAACCCTTTCTCGGTGCAAAAGTCGCACAAAGATGTACTGGCCGGAAAATATCTCCGCTCCCTGCAGCGCCGTATAGTGCCCTCAATGGAAATTCGCGTACATTCGCGACTCTTCCTAGCTCGGTACAAAGGTTGCACTAATGCAAGGTTCATATTATCAAGAAGCTATGGGCATGAAGAGTTTAAAAATGTAAACCCTTTCTCGGTGCAAATGTCGCACAAAGGTGTATGGGCCGGTCAATATCTCTGTACCATGCAGCGCCGTATAGTGCCTTCAATGGAAATTCGCGTACATTCGCGACTCTTCCTCGCTCGGTACAAAGGTTGCACTAATGCAAGGTGCATATTATCAAGAAGCTATGGGCATGAAGAGTTTAAAAATGTAAACCCTTTCTCGGTGCAAAAGGCGCACAAAGCTGTAAGGGCCGGCCAATATCTCCGTTCCCTGCAGCGCCGTACAGTGCCTTCAATGGAAATTCGCGCACATTCGCGACTAATCCTAGCTCGGTACAAAGGTTGCACTAATGCAAGGTACATATTATCAAGAAGCTATGGGCATGAAGAGTTTAAAAATGCAAACCCTTTCTCGGTGCAAATGTCGCACAAAGCTGTACGGGCCGGCCAATATCTCCGTTCCCTGCACCGCCGTATAGTGACTTCAATGGAAATTCGCGCACATTCGCGACTAATCCTAGCTCGGTACAAAAGTTGCACTAAAGCAAGGTGCATATTATCAAGAAGCTATGGGCATGAAGAGTTTAAAAATGTAAACCCTTTCTCGGTGCAAATGTCGCACAAAGCTGTACGGGCCGGTCAATATCTCTGGCCCATGCAGCGCCGTATACTGCCTTCAATGGAAATTCGCGTACATTCGCGAATAATCCTAGCTCGGTACAAAGGTTGCACTAATGTAAGGTGCATATTATAAAGAAGCTATGGGCATGAAGAGTTTAAAAATGTAAACCCTTTCTCGGTGCAAAAGTCGCACAAAGCGGAACTGGCAGACCAATAACTCCGTACAATGCAGCACCGTATAGTGCCTTCAATGGAAATTCGCGTGCATTGGCGACTAATCCTTGCTCGGTACATTGGTTTCACTAATGCAAGGGGAATATTATCAAGAAGCTATGAGCATGAATAGTTTAAAAATGTAAACCTTTTCTCGGTGCAAATGGCGAACAAAGCGGTACGGGCCGGCAAATATCTCCGTCCCATGCAGCGCCGTATAGTGCCTTCAATGGAATTTCGCGCACATTCGCGACTAATCCTAGCTCGGTACAAAAGTTGCACTAATGCAAGGTGCATATTATCAAGAAGCTATGGGCATGAAGAGTTTAAAAATGTAAACCCTTTCTCGGTGCAAATGTCGCACAAAGCTGTACGGGCCGGTCAATATCTCTGGCCCATGCAGCGCCGTATAGTGCCTTCAATGGAAATTCGCGTACATTCGCGAATAATCCTAGCTCGGTACAAAGGTTGCACTAATGTAAGGTGCATATTATAAAGAAGCTATGGGCATCAAGAGTTTAAAAATGTAAACCCTTTCTCGGTGCAAAAGTCGCACAAAGCGGAACTGGCCGACCAATAACTCCGTACAATGCAACACCGTATAGTGCCTTCAATGGAAATTCGCGTGCATTGGCGACTAATCCTAGCTCGGTACATAGGTTTCACTAATGCAAGGTGCATATTATCAAGAAGCTATGGGCATGAAGAGTTCAAAATTGTAAACCCTTTTTCGGTGCAAATGTCGCACAAAGCTGTACGGGCCGGCCAATATCTCCGTCCCATGAAGCGCCATATAGTGCCTTCAGTGGAAATTCGCGTACATTCGCGACTAATCTTAGCTCGGTACAATGGTTGCACTATTGCAAGGTGCATATTATCAAGAAGCTAAGGGCATGAAGAGTTCAAAATTGTAAACCCTTTCTCGGTGCAAATGTCGCACAAAGCTGTACGTGCCGGCCAATATCTCCGTTCCCTGCAGCGCCGTATAGAGCCTTCAATGGAAATCCGCGTATATTCGCGACTAATCTTAGCTCGGTACAAAGGTTACACTAATGCAAGGTGCATATTATCAAGAAGCTATGGGCATGAAGAGTTTAAAATTGTAAACCCTTTCTCGGTGCAAATGTCGCACAAAACTGTACTGGCCGGCCAATATCTGCGTCCCATGCAGCGGCGTATAGTGCCTTCAATGGAAATTTGCGTTCATTAGCGACTAATCCTAGCCCGGTACATAAGTTGCACTGATGCAAGGTGCATATTATCAAGAAGCTATGGGCATGAAGAGTTTAAAAATGTAAACCTTTTCTCGGTGCAAAAGGCGCACAAAGCTGTAAGGGCAGGCCAATATCTCCGTCCCATGCATCGCCGTATAGTGCCTTCAATGGAAATTCGCTTACATTCGCGACTAATCCTAGCTCGTTTCAAAGGTTGCACTAATGCAAGGTGCATATTATCAAGAAGCTATGGGCATGAAGAGTTTAAAAATGTAAACCTTTTCTCGGTGCAAAAGGCGCACAAAGCTGTAAGGGCAGGCCAATATCTCCGTCCCATGCAGCGCCGTATAGTGCCTTCAATGGAAATTCGCTTACATTCGCGACTAATCCTAGCTCGTTTCAAAGGTTGCACTAATGCAAGGTGCATATTATCAAGAAGCTATGGGCATGAAGAGTTTAAAAATGTAAACCCTTTCCCGGTGCAAATGTCGCACAAAACTGTACGGGCCGGTCAATATCTCTGTCCCATGCAGTGCCGTACAGTGCCTTCAATGGAAATTCGCGTACTTTCGCGAGTCTTCCTAGCTCGGTACAAAGGTTGCACTAATGCAAGGTGCACATTATCAAGAAGCTATGGTCATGAAAAGATTAGAAATGTAAACCCTTTCAAGGTGCAAACGGCGCACAAAGCTGTACGGGCCGGCCAATATCTCCGTTCCCTGCAGCGCCGTATAGTGACTTCAATGGAAATTCGCGCAAATTCGCGACTAATCCTAGCTCGGTACAAAGGTTGCACTAATGAAAGGTGCATATTATCAAGAAGCTAGGGGAATGAAGAGTTTCAAAATGTAAACCCTTTCTCGGTGCAAAAGGCGCTCAAAGCTGAACTGGCCGGCCAATATCTCCGACCCATGAAGCGCCATATAATGCCTTCAATTGAAATCCGCGTACATTCTCGACTAATCCTTGCTCGGTACAAAGGTTGCACTAATGCAATGTGCATATTATCAAGAAGCTATGGGCATGAAGAGTTATTAAAAATGTAAACCCTTTCACGGTGCAAAAGGCGCACAAAGCTGTACGGGCCGGCCAATATCTCCGTTCCCTGCA
The DNA here is from genome assembly GCA_949130485.1 of Agelas oroides. Taxonomy (NCBI): domain Eukaryota; kingdom Metazoa; phylum Porifera; class Demospongiae; order Agelasida; family Agelasidae; genus Agelas; species Agelas oroides. Next base: position 875,886 of record OX422198.1, on the reverse strand, counting down.
GCGCCGTATAGTGACTTCAATGGAAATTCGCGCACATTCGCGACTAATCCTAGCTCGGTACAAAGATTGCACTAATGGAAGATGCACATTATCAAGAAGCTAGGGGCATGAAGAGTTTAAAAATGTAAACCATTTCTCGGTGCAAAAGGCGTACAAATCTGTACGAGCCGGCCAATATCTCCGTCCCATGAAGCGCCATATAGTGCCTTCAATGGAAATTCGCGTACATTCGCGACTAATCCTAGTTCCGTACAGTGGTTGCACTATTGCAAGGTGCATATTATCAAGAAGCTGTGGGCATGAAGAATTTAAAAATGTAAACCCTTTCTCGTGCAAAAGTCGGAAAAAGCTGTATAGGCCGGCCAATATCTCCGTTCCATGCAGAGCCTTATAGTGTCTTCAATGGAAATTTGCGTACATTCGCGACTAATCCTAGCTCGGTACAAAGGTTGCACTAATGCAAGGTGCATATTATCAAGAAGATATGTGCATGAAGAGTTTAAAAATGTAAACCCTTTCTCGGTGCAAAAGTCGCACAAAGATGTACTGGCCGGAAAATATCTCCGCTCCCTGCAGCGCCGTATAGTGCCTTCAATGGAAATTCTCGTACATTCGCGACTCTTCCTAGCTCGGTACAAAGGTTGCACTAATGCAAGGTGCATATTATCAAGAAGCTATGGGCATGAAGAGTTTAAAAATGTAAACCCTTTCTCGGTGCAAATGTCGCACAAAGGTGTATGGGCCGGTCAATATCTCTGTACCATGCAGCGCCGTATAGTGCCTTCAATGGAAATTCGCGTACATTCGCGACTCTTCCTCGCTCGGTACAAAGGTTGCACTAATGCAAGGTGCATATTATCAAAAGCTATGGGCATGAAGAGTTTAAAAATGTAAACCCTTTCTCGGTGCAAAAGGCGCACAAAGCTGTACGGGCCGGCCAATATCCCCGTTCCCTGCAGCGCCGTACAGTGCCTTCAATGGAAATTCGCGCACATTCGCGACTAATCCTAGCTCGGTACAATGGTTGCACTATTGCAAGGTGCATATTATCAAGAAGCTATGGGCAGGAAGAATTTAAAAATGTAAACACTTTCTCGGTGCAAAAGTCGCAAAAAGCTGTATATACCAACCAGCCAATATCTCCATCCCATGCAGAGCCGTACAGTGCCTTCAGTGGAAATTCGCGTACATTCGCGACTAATCCTAGCTCGGTACAAAGATTGCACTAATGCAAGATGCACATTATCAAGAAGCTAGGGGCATGAAGAGTTTAAAAATGTAAACCATTTCTCGGTGCAAAAGGCGTACAAATCTGTACGAGCCGGCCAATATCTCCGTCCCATGAAGCGCCATATAGTGCCTTCAATGGAAATTCGCGTACATTCGCGACTAATCCTAGTTCCGTACAGTGGTTGCACTATTGCAAGGTGCATATTATCAAGAAGCTGTGGGCATGAAGAATTTAAAAATGTAAACCCTTTCTCGTGCAAAAGTCGGAAAAAGCTGTATAGGCCGGCCAATATCTCCGTTCCATGCAGAGCCTTATAGTGTCTTCAATGGAAATTTGCGTACATTCGCGACTAATCCTAGCTCGGTACAAAGGTTGCACTAATGCAAGGTGCATATTATCAAGAAGATATGTGCATGAAGAGTTTAAAAATGTAAACCCTTTCTCGGTGCAAAAGTCGCACAAAGATGTACTGGCCGGAAAATATCTCCGCTCCCTGCAGCGCCGTATAGTGCCTTCAATGGAAATCCGCGTACATTCGCGACTCTTCCTAGCTCGGTACAAAGGTTGCACTAATGCAAGGTTCATATTATCAAGAAGCTATGGGCATGAAGAGTTTAAAAATGTAAACCCTTTCTCGATGCAAATGTCGCACAAAGGTGTATGGGCCGGTCAATATCTCTGTACCATGCAGCGCCGTATAGTGCCTTCAATGGAAATTCGCGTACATTCGCGACTCTTCCTCGCTCGGTACAAAGGTTGCACTAATGCAAGGTGCATATTATCAAAAGCTATGGGCATGAAGAGTTTAAAAATGTAAACCCTTTCTCGGTACAAAAGGCGCACAAAGCTGTACGGGCCGGCCAATATCTCCGTTCCCTGCAGCGCCGTACAGTGTCTTCGATGGAAATTCGCGCACATTCGCGACTAATCCTAGCTCGGTACAATGGTTGCACTATTGCAAGGTGCATATTATCAAGAAGCTATGGGCAGGAAGAATTTAAAAATGTAAACCCTTTCTCGGTGCAAAAGTCGCAAAAAGCTGTATAGGCCGGCCAATATCTCCATCCCATGCAGAGCCGTACATTGCCTTCAGTGGAAATTCGCGTACATTCGCAACTAATCCTAGCTCGGTAGAAAGGTTGCACTAATGCAAGGTGTAGATTATCAAGAAGCTATGGGCATGAAGAGTTCAAAATTGTAAACCCTTTTTCGGTGCAAATGTCGCACAAAGCTGTACGGGCCGGCCAATATCTCCGTCCAATGAAGCGCCGTATAGTGCCTTCAATGGAAATTCGCGTACATTCGCGACTCTTCCTCGCTCGGTACAAAGGTTGCACTAATGCAAGGTGCATATTATCAAGAAGCTATGGGCATGAAGAGTTTAAAAATGTAAACCCTTTCTCGGTGCAAAAGGCGCACAAAGCTGTACGGGCCGGCCAATATCTCCGTTCCCTGCAGCGCCGTACAGTGCCTTCAATGGAAATTCGCGCACATTCGCGACTAATCCTAGCTCGGTACAAAGGTTGCACTAATGCAAGGTACATATTATCAAGAAGCTATGGGCATGAAGAGTTTAAAAATGCAAACCCTTTCTCGGTGCAAATGTCGCACAAAGCTGTACGGTTCGGCCAATATCTCCGTTCCCTGCAGCGCCGTATAGTGACTTCAATGGAAATTCGCGCACATTAGCGACTAATCCTAGCTCGGTACAAAAGTTGCACTAATGCAAGGTGCATATTATCAAGAAGCTATGGGCATGAAGAGTTTAAAAATGCAAACCCTTTCTCGGTGCAAATGTCGCACAAAGCTGTACGGGCCGGCCAATATCTCCGTTCCCTGCAGCGCCGTATAGTGACTTCAATGGAAATTCGCGCACATTCGCGACTAATCCTAGCTCGGTACAAAAGTTGCACTAATGCAAGGTGCATATTATCAAGAAGCTATGGGCATGAAGAGTTTAAAAATGTAAACCCTTTCTCGGTGCAAATGTCGCACAAAGCTGTACGGTCCGGTCAATATCTCTGGCCCATGCAGCGCCGTATAGTGCCTTCAATGGAAATTTGCGTACATTCGCGAATAATCCTAGCTCGGTACAAAGGTTGCACTAATGTAAGGTGCATATTATAAAGAAGCTATGGGCATGAAGAGTTTAAAAATGTAAACCCTTTCTCGGTGCAAAAGTCGCACAAAGCGGAACTGGCCGACCAATAACTCCGTACAATGCCGCACAGTATAGTGCCTTCAATGGAAATTCGTGTGCATTGGCGACTAATCCTAGCTCGGTACATAGGTTTCACTAATGCAAGGGGAATATTATCAAGAAGCTATGGGCGTGAAGAGTTTAAAAATGTAAACCTTTTCTCGGTGCAAAAGGCGAACAATGCGGTACGGGCCGGCAAATATCTCCGTCCCATGCAGCGCCGTATAGTGCCTTCAATGGAATTTCACGTACATTCGCGACTAATCCTAGCTCGGTACAAAGGTTGCACTAACGCAAGTTGCATATTATCAAGAAGCTATGGGCATGAAGAGTTCAAAATTGTAAACCCTTTTTCGGTGCAAATTTCGCACAAAGCTGTACGGTCCGGCCAATATCTGCGTCCCATGAAGCGCCGTATAGTGCCTTCAATGGAAATTCGCGTACATTCGCGACTAATCTTAGCTCGGTACAATGGTTGCACTATTGCAAGGTGCATATTATCAAGAAGCTATGGGCAGGAAGAATTTAAAAATGTAAACCCTTTCTCGGTGCAAAAGTCGCAAAAAGCTGTATAGGCCGGCCAATATCTCCATCCCATGCAGAGCCGTACAGTGCCTTCAGTGGAAATTCGCGTACATTCGCGACTAATCCTAGCTCGGTACAAAGGTTGCACTAATGCAAGGTGCATATTATCAAGAAGCTATGGGCATGAAGAGTTCAAAATTGTAAACCATTTTTCAGTGCAAATGTCGCACAAAGCTGTACGGGCCGGCCAATATCTCCGTCCCATGAAGCGCCGTATAGTGCCTTCAATGGAAATTCGCGTACATTCGCGACTAATCTTAGCTCGGTACAATGGTTGCACTATTGCAAGGTGCATATTATCAAGAAGCTATGGGCAGGAAGAATTTAAAAATGTAAACCCTTTCTCGGTGCAAAAGTCGCAAAAAGCTGTATAGGCCGGCCAATGTCTCCATACCATGCAGAGCCGTACAGTGCCTTCAGTGGAAATTCGCGACTAATCCTAGCTCGGTAGAAAGGTTGCACTAATGCAAGGTGTAGATTATCAAGAAGCTATGGGCATGAAGGGTTCAAAATTGTAAACCCTTTTTCGGTGCAAATGTCGCACAAAGCTGTACGGGCCGGCCAATATCCCCGTTCCCTGCAGCGCCGTATAGTGACTTCAATGGAAATTGGCGCACATTCACGACTAATCCTAGCTCGGTACAAAGGTTGTACTAATGAAAGGTGCATATTATCAAAAAGCTAGGGGCATGAAGAGTTTCAAAATGTAAACCTTTTCTCGGTGCAAAAGGCGCACAAAACTGAACGGGCCGGCCAATATCTCCGTCACATGCAGCGCCGTATAGTGTCTTCAATGGAATTTCGCGTACATTCGCGACTAATCCTAGCTCGGTACAAAGGTTGCACTAACGCAAGTTGCATATTATCAAGAAGCTATGGGCATGAAGAGTTCAAAATTGTAAACCCTTTCTCGGTGCAAATGTCGCACAAAGCTGTACGGGCCGGCCAATATCTCCTTGCCATGAAGCGCCGTATAGTGCCTTCAATGGAAATTCGCGTACATTCGCGACTAATCTTAGCTCGGTACAATGGTTGCACTATTGCAAGGTGCATATTATCAAGAAGCTATGGGCAGGAAGAATTTAAAAATGTAAACCCTTTCTCGGTGCAAAAGTCGCAAAAAGCTGTATAGGCCGGCCAATATCTCAATCCCATGCAGAGCCGTACAGTGCCTTCAATGGAAATTCGCGTACATTCGCGACTAATCCTAGCTCGGTACAAAGGTTGCACTAATGCAAGGTGGATATTATCAAGAAGCTATGGGCATGAAGAGTTCAAAATTGTAAACCCTTTCTCGGTGCAAATGTCGCACAAAGCTGTACGGGCAGGTCAATATCTCCGTCCCATGCAGCGCCGTATATGCCTTCAATGGAAATTCGCGTACATTGGCGACTAATCCTAGCTCGGTACAAAGGTTGCACTAACGCAAGTTGCATATTATCAAGAAGCTATGGGCATGAAGAGTTCAAAATTGTAAACCCTTTCTCGGTGCAAATGTCGCACAAAGCTGTACGGGCCGGCCAATATCTCCTTGCCATGAAGCGCCGTATAGTGCCTTCAATGGAAATTCGCGTACATTCGCGACTAATCTTAGCTCGGTACAATGGTTGCACTATTGCAAGGTGCATATTATCAAGAAACTATGGGCATGAAGAGTTTAAAAATGTAAACCCTTTCTCGGTGCAAATGTCGCACAAAGCTGTACGGGCCGGTCAATATCTCTGTCTCATGCAGCGCCGTATAGTGCCTTGATTGGAAATTCGCGTACATTCGCGACTAATCCTAGCTCGGTACAAAGGTTGCACTAATCCAAGTTGCATATTATCAAGAAGCTATGGGCATGAAGAGTTTAACAATGTAAACCCTTTCTCGGTGCAAATGTCGCACAAAGCTGTACGGGCCGGCCAATATCCCCGTTCCCTGCAGCGCCGTATAGTGACTTCAATGGAAATTGGCGCACATTCACGACTGATCCTAGCTCGGTACAAAGGTTGTACTAATGAAAGGTGCATATTATCAAAAAGCTAGGGGCATGAAGAGTTTCAAAATGTAAACCTTTTCTCGGTGCAAAAGGCGCACAAAACTGAACGGGCCGGCCAATATCTCCGTCACATGCAGCGCCGTATAGTGTCTTCAATGGAATTTCGCGTACATTCGCGACTAATCCTAGCTCGGTACAAAGGTTGCACTAACGCAAGTTGCATATTATCAAGAAGCTATGGGCATGAAGAGTTCAAAATTGTAAACCCTTTCTCGGTGCAAATGTCGCACAAAGCTGTACGGTCCGGCCAATATCTCCTTGCCATGAAGCGCCGTATAGTGCCTTCAATGGAAATTCGCGTACATTCGCGACTAATCTTAGCTCGGTACAATGGTTGCACTATTGCAAGGTGCATATTATCAAGAAGCTATGGGCAGGAAGAATTTAAAAATGTAAACCCTTTCTCGGTGCAAAAGTCGCAAAAAGCTGTATAGGCCGGCCAATATCTCCATCCCATGCAGAGCCGTACAGTGCCTTCAATGGAAATTCGCGTACATTCGCGACTAATCCTAGCTCGGTACAAAGGTTGCACTAATGCAAGGTGGATATTATCAAGAAGCTATGGGCATGAAGAGTTCAAAATTGTAAACCCTTTCTCGGTGCAAATGTCGCACAAAGCTGTACGGGCAGGTCAATATCTCCGTCCCATGCAGCGCCGTATATGCCTTCAATGGAAATTCGCGTACATTGGCGACTAATCCTAGCTCGGTACAAAGGTTGCACTAACGCAAGTTGCATATTATCAAGAAGCTATGGGCATGAAGAGTTCAAAATTGTAAACCCTTTCTCGGTGCAAATGTCGCACAAAGCTGTACGGGCCGGCCAATATCTCCTTGCCATGAAGCGCCGTATAGTGCCTTCAATGGAAATTCGCGTACATTCGCGACTAATCTTAGCTCGGTACAATGGTTGCACTATTGCAAGGTGCATATTATCAAGAAACTATGGACAGGAAGAATTTAAAAATGTAAACCCTTTCTCGGTGCAAAAGTCGCAAAAAGCTGTATAGGCCGGCCAATATCTCCATCCCATGCAGAGCCGTACAGTGCCTTCAATGGAAATTCGCGTACATTCGCGACTAATCCTAGCTCGGTACAAAGGTTGCACTAATGCAAGGTTCATATTATCAAGAAGCTATGGGCAGGAAGAATTTAAAAATGTGAACCCTTTCTCATTGCAAAAGTCGCAAAAAGCTGTACCGGCCGGCCAATATCTCCTTTCCCTGCAGCGCCGTATAGTGCCTTCAATGGAATTTCGCGTACATTCGCGATAATCCTAGCTCGGTACAAAGGTTGCACTAATGCAAGGTGCACATTAATACGATGCTATGGGCATGAAGAGTCTAAAAATGTAAACCCTTTCTCGGTGCAAAAGTCGAACAAAGCTGTACGTGCCAGCCAATATCTCCGTTCCCTGCAGCGCCGTATAGTGCCTTCAGTGGAATTTCGCGTGCATTCGCGACTAATCCTAGCTCGGTACAAAGGTTGCACTAATGCAAGGTGCATATTATCAAGAAGCTATGGGCATGAAGAGTTCAAAATTGTAAACCCTTTTTCGGTGCAAATGTCGCACAAAGCTGTACTGGCCGGCCAGTATAGTGCATTCAATGGAAATTCGCGTACTTTCGCGACTAATCTTAGCTCGGTACAATGGTTGCACTATTGCAAGGTGCATATTATGAAGAAGCTATGGGCATGAAATTTTGAAAATAGTAAACCCTTACTCGGTGCAAATGTCGCACAAAGCTGTACGTGCCGGCCAATATCTCCGTTCCCTGCAGCGCCGTATAGTGCCTTCAATGGAAATCCGCGTATATTCGCGACTAATCTTAGCTCGGTACAAAGGTTACACTAATGCAAGGTGCATATTATCAAGAAGCTATGGGCTTGAAGAGTTTAAAATTGCAAACCCTTTCTCTGTGCAAATGTCGCACAAACCTGTACTGGCCGGCCAATATCTGCGTCCCATGCAGCGCCGTATAGTGCCTTCAATGGAAATTTGCGTTCATTACCGACTAATCCTAGCTCGGTACATAGGTTTCACTAATGCAAGGTGCATATTATCAAGAAGCTATGGGCATGAAGAGTTTAAAAATGTAAACCTTTTCTCGGTGCAAAAGGCGCACAAAGCTGTATGGGCCGGCCAATATCTCTGTCCGATGCAGCGCCGTATAGTGCCTTGAATGGAAATTCGCGTACATTCGCGACTAATCCTAGCTCGGTACAAAGGTTGCACTAATTCAAGGTGCATATTATCAAGAAGCTATGGGCATGAAGAGTTTAAAAATGTAAACCCTTTCTCGGTGCAAATGTCGCACAAATCTGCACGGGCCGGCCAATATCTCCGTTCCCTGCAGCGCCGTATAGTGCCTTCAATGGAAATCCGCGTATATTCGCGACTAATCTTAGCTCGGTACAAAGGTTACACTAATGCAAGGTGCATATTATCAAGAAGCTAGGGGCATGAAGAGTTTAAAATTGCAGACCCTTTCTCTGTGCAAATGTCGCACAAACCTGTACTGGCCGGCCAATATCTGCGTCCCATGCAGCGCCGTATAGTGCCTTCAATGGAAATTTGCGTTCATTACCGACTAATCCTAGCTCGGTACATAGGTTTCACTAATGCAAGGTGCATATTATCAAGAAGCTATGGGCATGAAGAGTTTAAAAATGTAAACCTTTTCTCGGTGCAAAAGGCGCACAAAGCTGTAAGGGCCGGCCAATATCTCAGTCCCATGCAGCGCCATATAGTGCCTTCAATGGAAATCCGCGTACATTCTCGACTAATCCTTGCTCGTTTCAAAGGTTGCACTAATGCAAGGTGCATATTATCAAGAAGCTATGGGCATGATGAGTTTAAAAATGTAAACCCTTTCTCGGTGGAAATGTCGCACAAAGCTGTACGGGCCGGTCAATATCTCTGTCCCATGCAGCGCCGTATAGTGCCTTGAATGGAAATTCGCGTACATTCGCGACTAATCCTAGCTCGGTACAAAGGTTGCACTAATCCAAGGTGCATATTATCAAGAAGCTATGGGCATGAAGAGTTTAAAAATGTAAACCCTTTCTCGGTGCAAATGTCGCACAAATCTGCACGGGCCGGCCAATATCTCAGTTCCCTGCAGCGCCGTATAGTGACTTCAATGGAAATTGGCGCACATTCACGACTAATCGTAGGTCGGTACAAAGGTTGCAGTAATGAAAGGTGCATATTATCAAGAAGCTAAGGGCATGAAGAGTTTCAAAATGTAAACCTTTTCTCGGTGCAAAAGGTGCACAAAGCTGAACGGGCCGGCAATACCTCCGTCACATACAGCGCCGCATAGTGTCTTCAATGGAAATTCGCGCACATTCGCGACTAATCCTAGCTCGGTACAAAGGTTGCACTAATGCAAGGTGCATATTATTACGAAGCTATGGGCATGAAGAGTCTAAAAATGTAAACCCTTTCTCGGTGCAAAAGTCGAACAAAGCTGTACGGGCCGGCCAATATCTCCGTTCCCTGCAGCGCCGTATAGTGCCTTCAATGGAATTTCGCGTACATTCGCGACTAATCCTAGCTCAGTACAGAGGTTGCACTAATGCAAGGTGCATATTATCAAGAAGCTATGGGCATGAAGAGTCTACAAATGTAAACCCTTTCTCGGTGCAAAAGGCGCACAAAGCTGTACGGTCCGTCCAATATCTCCGTTCCCTGCAGCGCCGTATAGTGACTTCAATGGAAATTCGCGCAAATTCGCGACTAATCCTAGCTCGGTACAAAGGTTGCACTAATGAAAGGTGCATAATATCAAGAAGCTAGGGGCATGAAGAGTTTCAAAATGTAAACCCTTTCTCGGTGCAAAAGGCGCACAAAGCTGAACGGGCCGGCCAATATCTCCGTGACATGCAGCGCCGTAATGTGACTTCAATGGAAATTCGCGTACATTCGCGACTAATCCTAGCTCGGTACAAAGGTTGCACTAATGCAAGGTGCATATTATCACGAAGCTATGGGCATGAAGAGTCTAAAAATGTAAACCCTTTCTCGGTGCAAAAGTCGAACAAAGCTGTACTGGCCAGCCAATATCTCCGTTCCCTGCAGCGCCGTATAGTGCCTTCAATGGAAATTCGCGTACATTCGCGACTAATCTTAACTCGGTACAATGGTTGCACTATTGCAAGGTGCATATTATCAAGAAACTATGGGCAGGAAGAATTTAAAAATGTAAACCTTTCTCGGTGCAAAAGTCGCAAAAAGCTGTATAGGCCGGCCAATATCTCCATCCCATGCAGATCCGTACGGTGCCTTCAATGGAAATTCGCTTACATTCGCGACTAATCCTAGCTCTGTACAACGGTTGCACTAATGTAAGGTGGATATTATCAAGAAGCTATGGGCATGAAGAGTTTAAAAATATAAACCCTTTCTCGGTGCATATGTCGCACAAAGCTGTACGGGCAGGTCAATATCTCCGTCCCATGCAACGTGTATATGCCTTCAATGGAAATTCGCGTATATTCGCGACTAATTCTAGCTCGGTACAAAGGTTGCAAAAATGCAAGGTTCATTTTATCAAGAAGTTATGGGTATGAAGAGTTTAAAAATGATAACCCTTTCTCGGTGCAAATGTCGCACAAAGCTGTACGGGCAGGTCAATATCTCCGTCCCATGCAGCGCCGTATAGTGCCTTCAATGGAAATTCGCGTACATTCGCGACTGATCCTAGCTCGGTACAAAGGTTGCACTAATGCAAGGTGCATATTATCACGAATCTATGGGCATGAAGAGTTTAAAAATGTAAACCCTTACTCGGTGCAAATGTCGAACTAAGCTGTACTGGCCGGCCAATATCTCCATTCCCTGCAGCGCCGTATAGTGACTTCAGTGGAAATTCGCGCACATTCGCGACTAATCCTAGCTCGGTACAAAGGTTGCACTAATGAAAGGTGCATATTATCAAGAGGCTAGGGGCATGAAGAGTTTCAAAATGTAAACCCTTTCTCGGTGCGAAAGGCGCACAAAGCTGAACGGGTCGGCCAATATCTCCGTGACATGCAGCGCCGTAATGTGACTTCAATGGAAATTCGCGTACATTCGCGACTAATCCTAGCTCGGTACAAAGGTTGCACTAATGAAAGGTGCATATTATCAAGAAGCTAGGGGCATGAAGAGTTTCAAAATGTAAACCCTTTCTCGGTGCAAAAGGCGCACAAAGCTATACGGCCCGGCCAATATCTCCGTTCCCTGCAGCGCCGTATAGTGACTTCAATGGAAATTCGCGCACATTCGCGACTAATCCTAGCTCGGTACAAAGGTTGCACTAATGCAAGGTGCATATTATCACGAAGCTATGGGCATGAAGAGTCTAAAAATGTAAACCCTTTCTCGGTGCAAAAGTCGAACAAAGCTGTACGGGACGGCCAATATCTCCATTCCCAGCAGCGCCGTATAGTGCCTTCAATGGAAATTCGCGTACATTCGCGACTAATCCTAGCTCGGTACAAAGGTTGCACTAATGCAAGCTACATATTATCAAGAAGCTATGGGCATGATAAGATTAAAAATGTAAACCCTTTCTCGGTGCAAAAGGCGCACAAAGCTTTACGGCCTGGCCAATATCTCTGTTCCCTGCAACGCCGTATAGTGACTTCAATGGAAATTCGCGAAAATTCGCGACTAATCCTAGCTCGGTACAAAGGTTGCACTAATGAAAGGTGCATATTATCAAGAAGCTAGGGGCATGAAGAGTTTCAAAATTTAAACCCTTTCTCGGTGCAAAAGGCGCACAAAGCTGAACGGGCCGGCCAATATCTCCGTCACATGCAGCGCCGTAATGTGACTTCAATGGATATTCGCGTACATTCGCGACTAATCCTAGCTCGGTACAGAGGTTGCACTAATGCAAGGTGCATATTATCACGAAGCTATGGGCATGAAGAGTCTAAAAATGTAAACCCTTTCTCGGTGCAAAAGTGGAACAAAGCTGTACGGGCCGGCCAATATCTCCGTTCCCTGCAGCGCCGTATAGTTCCTTCAATGGAATTTCGCGTACATTCGCGACTAATCCTAGCTCGGTACAGAGGTTGCACTAATGCAAGGTGCATATTATCAAGAAGCTATGGGCATGAAGAGTCTAAAAATGTAAACCTCTTCTCGGTGCAAATGTCGCACAAAGCTGTACGGCCGGCCAATATCTCCTTTCCCTGCAGCGCCGTATAGTGACTTCAATGGAAATTCGCGCAAATTCGCGACTAATCCTAGCTCGGTACAAAGGTTGCACTATTGAAAGGTGCTTATTATCAAGAAGCTAGGGGCATGAAGAGTTTTAAAATGTAAACCCTTTCTCGGTGCAAAAGGCGCACAAAGCTGAACGGGCCGGCCAAGATCTCCGTCACATGCAGCGTCGTAATGATACTTCAATGGAAATTCGCCCACATTTGAGACTAATCCTAGCTCGGTACAAAGGTTGCACTAATGCAAGGTGCATATTATCACGAAGCTATGGGCATGAAGAGTTTAAAAATGTAAACCCTTTCTTGGTGCAAATGTCGCACTAAGCTGTACTGGCCGGCCAATATCTCCGTTCCCTGCAGCGCCGTATAGTGACTTCAATGGAAATTCGCGCACATTCGCGACTAATCCTAGCTCGGTACAAAGGTTGCACTAATCCATGGTGCATATTATCAAGAAACTATGGGCATGAAGAGTTTCAAAATGTAAACCCTTTCTCGGTGCAAAAGGCGCACAAAGCTGAACGGGCCGGGCCAATATCTCCGTCACATGCAGCGCCGTAATGTGACTTCAATGGAAATTCGCGCACATTCGCGACTAATCCTAGCTCGGTACAAAGGTTGCACTAATGCAAGGTGCATATTATCACGAAGCTATGGGCATGAAGAGTCTAAAAATGTAAACCCTTTCTCGGTGCAAAAGTCGAACAAAGCAGTACGGGCCGGCCAATATCTCCGTTCCCTGCAGCGCCGTATAGTGCCTTCAATGGAAATCCGCGTACATTCGCGACTTATCCTAGGTCGGTACAAAGGTTGCACTAATGCAAGGTACATATTATCAAGAAGCTATGGGCATGAAAAGATTAAAAATGTAAACCCTTTCACGGTGCAAAAGGCGCACAAAGCTGTACGGGCCGGCCAATATCTCCGTTCCCTGCAGCGCCGTATAGTGACTTCAATGTAAATTCGCGCAAATTCGCGACTAATCCTAGCTCGGTACAAAGGTTGCACTAATGAAAGGTGCGTATTATCAAGAAGCTATGGGCATGAAGAGTTTCAAAATGTAAACCCTTTCTCGGTGTAAATGGCGCACAAAGCTGAACGGTCCGGCCAATATCTCCGTCACATGCAACGCCGCAATGTGACTTCAATGGAAATTCGCGCACATTCGCGACTAATCGTAGCTCGGTACAAAGGTTGCACTGATGCAAGGTGCATATTATCACGAAGCTATGGGCATGAAGAGCCTAAAAATGTAAACCCTTTCACGGTGTAAAAGGCGCACAAAGCTGTGCGGGCCGGTCAATATCTCTGGCCAATGCAGCGCCGTATAGTGCCTTCAATGGAAATTCGCGTACATTCGCGACTTATCCTAGGTCGGTACAAAGGTTGCACTAATGCAAGGTACATATTATCAAGAAGCTATGGGCATGAAAAGATTAAAAATGTAAACCCTTTCACGGTGCAAAAGGCGCACAAAGCTGTACGGGCCGGCCAATATCTCCGTTCCCTGCACCGCCGTATAGTGACTTCAATGTAAATTCGCGCAAATTCGCGACTAATCCTAGCTCGGTACAAAGGTTGCACTAATGAAAGGTGCGTATTATCAAGAAGCTATGGGCATGAAGAGTTTCAAAATGTAAACCCTTTCTCGGTGTAAATGGCGCACAATGCTGAACGGGCCGGCCAATATCTCCGTTACATACAGTGCCGTACAGTGACTTCAATGGAAATTCGCGCACATTCGCGACTAATCCTAGCTCGGTACAAAGGTTGCACTAATGCAAGGTGCATATTATCACGACGCTATAGGCATGAAGAGTCTAAAAATGTAAACCCTTTCTCGGTGCAAAAGTCGAACAAAGCTGTACGGGCCGGCCAATATCTCCGTTCCCTGCAGCGCCGTATAGTGCCTTCAATGGAATTTCGCGTACATTCGAGACTAATCCTAGCTCGGTACAAATGTTGCACTAATGCAAGGTGCACATTATCAAGAAGCTATGTGCATGAAGAGTTTAAAAATGTAAACCCTTTCTCGGTGCAAATGTCGTACAAAGCTGTACGGGCAGGTCAATATCTCCGTCCCATGCAGCGCCGTGTATGCCTTCAATGTAAATTCGCGTACATTCGCGACTAATCCTAGCTCGGTACAAAGGTTGCACTAATGCAAGGTACATATTATCAAGAAGCTATGGGCATGAAGAGTTTAAAAATGTAAACCCTTTCTCGGTGCAAAAGGCGCACAAAGCTGTACTGGCCGGCCAATATCTCCGTTCCCTGCAGCGCCGTATAGTGACTTCAATGGAAATTCGCGCACATTCGCGACTAATCCTAGCTCGATACAATGGTTGCACTAATGAAAGGTGCATATTATCAAGAAGCTATGGGCATGAAGAGTTTCAAAATGTAAACCCTTTCTCTGTGCAAAAGGCGCACAATGCTGAACGGGCCGGCCAATATCTCCGTTACATACAGTGCCGTACAGTGACTTCAATGGAAATTCGCGCACATTCGCGACTAATTCTAGCTCGGTACAAAGGTTGCACTAACGCAAGTTGCATATTATCAAGAAGCTACGGGCATGAAGAGTTCTAAATTGTAACGGCTTTCTCGATGCAAATGTCACACAAAGCTGTACGGGCCGGAAAATATCTCCGTCCTATGAAGCGCCGTATAGTGCCTTCAATGGAAATTCGCGTACATTCGCGACTAATCTTAGCTCGGTACAATGGTTACACTATTGCAAGGTGCAGATTATCAAGAAGCTATGGGCATGAAGAATTTAAAAATGTAAACCTTTTCTCGGTGCAAAAGTCGCAAAAAGCTGTATAGTCCGGCCAATATCTCCATCCCAGCAGAGCCGTACAGTGCCTTCAGTGGAAATTCGCGTACATTCGCGACTAATCCTAGCTCGGTACAAAGGTTGCACTAATGCAAGGTGCATATTATCAAAAAGCTATGGGCATGAAGAGTTCAAAAATGTAAACCCTTTCTCGGTGAAAATGTCGCACACAGCTGTACGGGCCGGTCAATATCTCTGTCTCATGCAGCGCCGTATAGTGCCTTCAATGGAAATTCGCGTACATTCGCGAGTCTTCCTAGATCGGTACAAAGGTTTCACTAATGCAAGGTTCGTATTATCAAGAAGCTATGGGCATGAAAAGATTAAAAATGTAAACCCTTTCACGGTGCAAAAGGCGCACAAAGCTGTACGGGCCTGCCAATATCTCCGTTCCCTGCAGCGCCGTATAGTGACTTCAATGGAAATTCGCGCAAATTCGAGACTAATCTTAGCTCAGTACAAAGGTTGTACTAATGAAAGGTGCATATTATCAAAAAGCTAGGGGCATGAAGAGTTTCAAAATGTAAACCCTTTCTCGGTGCAAAAAACGCACAAAGCTGAACGGGCCGGCCAATATCTCAGTCACATGCAGCGCCGTAATGTGACTTCAATGGAAATTCGCGCACATTCGCGACTAATCCTAGCTCGGTACAAAGGTTGCACTAATGCAAGGTGCATGTTATCACGAAGCTATGGGCATGAAGAGTCTAAAAATGTAAACCCTTTCTCGGTGCAAAAGTCGAACAAAGCTGTACGGGACGGCCAATACCTCCGTTCCCTGCAGCGCCGTATAGTGCCTTCAATGGAAATTCGCGTATATTCGCGACTAATCCTAGCTCGGTACAAAGGTTGCACTAATGCAAGGTTCATATTATCAAGAAGCTATGGGCATGAAGAGTTTAAAAATGTAAACCCTTTCTCGGTGCAAATGTCGCACAAAGCTGTACGGGCCGGACAAAATCTCTGGCCCATGCAGCGCCGTATAGTGCCTTCAATGGAAATTCGCGTACATTCGCGACTAATCCTAACTCGGAACAAAGGTTGCACTAATGCAAGGTACACATTATCAAGAAGCTATGGGCATGAAAAGATTAAAAATGTAAACCCTTTCACGGTGCAAAAGGCGCACAAAGCTGTACGGTCCGGCCTATATCTCCGTTCCCTGCAGCGCCGTATAGTGACTTCAATGGAAATTCGCGCAAATTTGCGACTAATCCTAGCTCGGTACAAAGGTTGCACTAATGAAAGGTGCATATTATCAAGAAGCTAGGGGCATGAAGAGTTTCAAAATGTAAACCCTTTCTCGGTGCAAAAGGCGCACAAAGCAGAACGGGCCGTCCAATATCTCCGTCACATGCAGCTCCGTAATGTGACTTCAATGGAAATTCGCGCAAAATCGCGACTAATCCTAGCTCGGTACATAGGTTGCACTAATGCAAGGTACATATTATCACGAAGCTATGGGCATGAAGAGTCTAAAAATGTAAACCCTTTCTCGGTGCAAAAGTCGAACAAAGCTGTACGGGCCGGCCAATATCTCCGTTCCCTGCAGCGCCGTATAGTGCCTTCAATGGAATTTCGCGTACATTCGCGACTAATCCTAGCTCGGTACAGAGGTTGCACTAATGCAAGGTGCATATTATCACGAAGCTATGGGCATGAAGAGTCTAAAAATGTAAACCCTTTCTCGGTGCAAAAGTCGAACAAAGCTGTACGGGCCGGCCAATATCTCCGTTCCCTGCAGCGCCGTATAGTGCCTTCAATGGAATTTCGCGTACATTCGCGACTAATCCTAGCTCGGTACAGAGGTTGCACTAATGCAAGGTGCACATTATCAAGAAGATATGTGCATGAAGAGTTTAAAAATGTAAACCCTTTCTCGGTGCAAAAGGCGCACAAAGCTGTTCGGGCCGGCCAATATCTCCCTCCCATGCAGCGCCATATAATGCCTTCAATGGAAATCCGCGTACATTCTCGACTAATCCTAGCTCGGTACAAAGGTTGCACTAATGCAAGGTGCATATTATCAAGAAGCTATGGGCATGAAGAGTTTAAAAATGTAAACCCTTTCACGGAGCAAAAGGCGCACGAAGCTGTACGGGCCGGCCAATATCTCCGTTCCCTGCAGCGCCGTATAGTGACTTCAATGGAAATTCGCGCACATTCGCGACTAATCCTAGCTCGGTACAAAGATTGCACTAATGCAAGATGCACATTATCAAGAAGCTAGGGGCATGAAGAGTTTAAAAATGAAGACCATTTCTCGGTGCAAAAGGCGCACAAATCTGTACGGGCCTGCCAATATCTTCTTCCCATGAAGCGCCATATAGTGCCTTCAATGAAAATTTGCGTACATTCCGACTAATCCTAGTTCGGTACAGTAGTTGCACTATTGCAAATTGCTTATTATCAAGAAGCTGTGGGGATGAAGAATTTAAAAATGTAAACCCTTTCTCGGTGCAAATGGCGCACAAAGCTGTACGGTCCGGCCAATATCTCCGTTCCTGCAGCGCCGTATAGTGCCTTCAATGGAATTTCGCGTACATTCGCGACTAATCCTAGCTCGGTACAGAGGTTGCACTAATGCAAGGTGCATATTATTACGAAGCTATGGGCATGAAGAGTCTAAAAATGTAAACCCTTTCTCGGTGCAAAAGTCGAACAAAGCTGTACGGGCCGGCCAATATCTCCGTTCCCTGCAGCGCCGTATAGTGCCTTCAATGGAATTTCGCGTACATTCGCGACTAATCCTAGCTCGGTACAGAGGTTGCACTAATGCAAGGTGCACATTATCAAGAAGATATGTGCATGAAGAGTTTAAAAATGTAAACCCTTTCTCGGTGCAAAAGGCGCACAAAGCTGTTCGGGCCGGCCAATATCTCCCTCCCATGCAGCGCCATATAATGCCTTCAATGGAAATCCGCGTACATTCTCGACTAATCCTAGCTCGGTACAAAGGTTGCACTAATGCAAGGTGCATATTATCAAGAAGCTATGGGCATGAAGAGTTTAAAAATGTAAACCCTTTCAAGGTGCAAAAGGCGCACAAAGCTGTACGGGCCGGCCAATATCTCCGTTCCCTGCAACGCCGTATAGTGACTTCAATGGAAATTCGCGCACATTCGCGACTAATCCTAGCTCGGTACAAAGATTGCACTAATGCAAGATGCACATTATCAAGAAGCTGGGGGCATGAACAGTTTAAAAATGAAGACCATTTCTCGGTGCAAAAGGCGCACAAATCTGTACGGGTCGGCCAATATCTCCTTCCCATGAAGCGCCATATAGTGCCTTCAATGAAAATTTGCGTACATTCGCGACTAATCCTAGTTCGGTACAGTGGTTGCACTATTGCAAATTGCATATTATCAGGAAGCTGTGGGGATGAAGAATTTAAAAATGTAAACCCTTTCTCGGTGCAAATGGCGCACAAAGCTGTACGGTCCGGCCAATATCTCCGTTCCCTGCAGCGCCGTATAGTGACTTCAATGGAAATTCGCGCACTCGGTACAAAGGTTGCACTAATGCAAGGTACATATTATCAAGAAGCTATGGGCATGAAGAGTTTAAAAATGTAAACCCTTTCTCGGTGCAAATGTCGCACAAAGCTCTACGGGCCGGCCAATATCTCCGTTCCCTGTAGCGCCGTATAGTGACTTCATTGGAAATTCGCGCACATTCGCGACTAATCCTAGCTCGGTACAAAGGTTGCACTATTGCAAGGTGCATATTATCAAGAAGCTATGGGCATGAAGAGTTTAAAAATGTAAACCCTTTCTCGGTGCAAATGTCGCACAAAGCTGTACGGGCCGGTCAATATCTCTGGCCCATGCAGCGCCGTATAGTGCCTTCAATGGAAATTCGCGTACATTCGCGACTAATCCTAGCTCGGTACAAAGGTTGCACTATTGCAAGGTGCATATTATGAAGAAGCTATGGGCATGAAGAGTTTAAAAATGTAAACCCTTTCTCGGTGCAAATGTCGCACAAAGCTGTACGGGCCGGTCAATATCTCTGGCCCATGCAGCGCCGTATAGTGCCTTCAATGGAAATTCGCGTACATTCGCGACTAATCCTAGCTCGGTACAAAGGTTGCACTATTGCAAGGTGCATATTATGAAGAAGCTATGGGCATGAAGAGTTTAAAAATGTAAACCCTTTCTCGGTGCAAATGTCGCACAAAGCTGTACGGGCCGGTCAATATCTCTGGCCCATGCAGCGCCGTATAGTGCCTTCAATGGAAATTCGCGTACATTCGCGACTAATCCTAGCTCGGTACAAAGGTTGCACTAATGCAAGGTACATATTATCAAGAAGCTATGGGCATGAAACGATTAAAAATGTAAACCCTTTCACGGTGCAAAAGGCGCACAAAGCTGTACGGGCCGGCCAATATCTCCGTTCCCTGCAGCGCCGTATAGTGACTTCAATGGAAATTCGCGCAAATTCGCGACTAATCCTAGCTCGGTACAAAGGTTGCACTAATGCAAGGTACATATTATCAAGAAGCTATGGGCATGAAGAGTTTAAAAATGTAAACCCTTTCTCGGTTCAAATGTCGCACAAAGCTGTACGGGCCGGCAAATATCTCCGTTCCCTGCAGCGCCGTATAGTGACTTCAATGGAAATTCGCGCACATTCGCGACTAATCCTAGCTCTTTACAAAGGTTGCACTAATGCAAGGTACATATTACCAAGGAGCTATGGGCATGAAAAGATTATAAATGTAAACCCTTTCACGGTGCAAAAGGCGCACAAAGCTGTACGGGCCGGCCAATATCTCCGTTACCTGCAGCGCCGTATAGTGACTTCAATGGGAAATTCGCTCAAATTCGCGACTAATCCTAGCTCGGTACAAAGGTTGCACTAATGAAAGGTGCATGTTATCAAGAAGCTAGGGGCATGAAGAGTTTCAAAATGTAAACCCTTTCTCGGTGCAAAAGGCGCACAAACCTGAACGGGCCGACCAATATCTCCGTCACATGCAGCGCCGTAATGTGACTTCAATGGAAATTCGCGCACATTCGCGACTAATCCTAGCTCGGTACAAAGGTTGCACTAATGCAAGGTGCATATTATCAAGAAGCTATGGGCATGATGAGTTTAAAAATGTAAACCCTTTCTCGGTGCAAATGTCGCACAAAGCTGTACGGGCCGGCCAATATCTTTGTCCCATGCAGCGACGTATAGTGCCTTCAATGGAAATTCGCGTACATTCGCGAGTCTTCCTAGCTCGGTACAAAGGTTGCACTAATGCAAGGTGCATATTATCAAGAAGCTATGGGCATGAAGAGTTTAAAAATGTAAACCCTTTCACGGTGCAAAAGGCGCACAAAGCTGTATGGGCCGGCCAATATCTCCGTTCCCTGCAGCGCCGTAAAGTGACTTCAATGGAAATTCGCGCACATTCGCGACTAATCCTAGCTCGGTACAAAGGTTGCACTAATGCAAGGTGATTATTCTCAAGAAGCTATGGGCATGAAGAGTCTAAAAATGTAAACCCTTTCTCCGTGCAAAAGTCGCACAAAGCTGTACGGGCCGGCCAATATCTCCGTCCAATGAAGCGCCGTATAGTGCCTTCAATGGAAATTCGCTAACATTCGCGACTAATCCTAGCTCGGTACAAAGTTTGCACTAATGCAAGGTGCATATTATCAAGAAGCTATGGGCATGAAGAGTTTAAAAATGTAAACCCTTTCTCGGTGCAAAAGGCGCACAAAGCTGTACGGGCCGGCCAATATCTCCGTCCCATGCAGAGCCGTATAGTGCCTTCAACGGAAATTCGCGTACATTCGCGACTAATCCTAGCTGGGTACAAAGGTTGCACAAATGCAAGGTGCATATTATCTAGAAGCTATGGGCATGAACAATTTAAAAATGTAAACCCTTTCTCGGTGCAAATGGCGCATAAAGCTGTACGGGCCGTCCAATATCTCCGTTCCCTGCAGCGCCGTATAGTGACTTCAATGGAAATTCGCGCACATTCGCGACTAATCCTAGCTCGGTACAAAGATTGCACTAATGCAAGATGCACATTATCAAGAAGCTAGGGGCATGAAGAGTTTAAAAATGTAGACCATTTCTCGGTGCAAAAGGCGTACAAATCTGTACGGGCCGGCCAATATCTCCTTCCCATGAAGCGCCATATAGTGCCTTCAATGGAAATTCGCGTACATTCGCGACTAATCTTAGTTCGGTACAGTGGTTGCACTATTGCAAAGTGCATATTATCAAGAAGCTATGGGCATGAAGAATTTAAAAATGTAAACCCTTTCTCGGTGCAAAAGTCGCAAAAAGCTGTATAGGCCGGCCAATATCTCCGTCCCATGAAGCGCCGTATAGTGCCTTCAATGGAAATTCGCTTACATTCGCGACTAATCCTAGCTCGGTACAAAGTTTGCACTAATGCAAGGTGCATATTATCAAGAAGCTATGGGCATGAAGAGTTTAAAAATGTAAACCCTTTCTCGGTGCAAAAGGCGCACAAAGCTATACGGGCCGGCCAATATCTCCGTCCCATGCAGCGCCGTATAGTGCCTTCAACGGAAATTCGCGTACATTCGCGACTAATCCTAGCTGGGTACAAAGGTTGCACTAATGCAAGGTGCATATTATCTAGAAGCTATGGGCATGAACAATTTAAAAATGTAAACCCTTTCTCGGTGCAAATAGCGCACAAAGCTGTACGGGCCGTCCAATATCTCCGTTCCCGTATTGTGCCTTCAATGGAAATTCGCGTACATTCGAGACTCTTCCTACCTCGGTACAAAGGTTGCACTAATGCAAGTTCGCTATTATCAAGAAGCTATGGGCATGAAGAGTTTAAATATCTAAACCCTTTCTCGGTGCAAAAGGCGCACAAAGCTGTACCGGCCGGCCAATATCTCCGTTCCTGCAGCGCCGTATAGTGCCGTCGATGGAAATTCGCGTACATTCGCGCGACTCTTCTTACCTCGGTACAAAGGTTGCACTAATGCAAGGTGCATATTATCAAGAAGCTATGAGCTTGAAGAGTTTAAAAATGTAAACCCTTTCTCGGTGCAAAAGGTGCACAAAGCTGTACGGGCCGGCCAATATCTCCGTGCCATGCAGCGCCGTATATAGTGTCTTCAATGGAAATTCGCGTACATTCGCGACTAATCCTAGCTCGGTACAAAGGTTGCACTAATGCAAGGTGCATATTATCATGTTCAGTATGATCTCATAGACAAACACACAAGCCTAAATCTGTAGCAGCATGTAATGCAGGGATACATTCACCTTGGCCTAATAGTCATCATGTGACTGTACTTGTATGGTTTATCTGGCTTGTACTACACATAGTTCTGTTTAATCAGATGTTTGTAGACATGCCATGGACATGGGTTACTTACTTCCTTGGCAAAGATCGAAATCTCTCTGACCTTCAGCACACTCTGTCTTGTTCAGTTTCTGTGTTAGGATATGTGCAGTTGGGTTGTGGCATATCTGTGCAGCAGCTCTCTTTCCTCTGGTCATCATCAAAGTACCCTTTAACCTCCTCATTCTCAAACTTGGATGCCAAGGCATTGCAGCTGTGGACCTTGCAGAACAGTCTCAGTACAACAAGTGACTGATTTGATTTTTTTGTACACTATAGTATATTGTACACTGTTACTACAACATATCCTATATCTATTGATCACTGGGTGCCATGCAGGAGGTTGCACCTCGTAAATGCAGTACCTGATTTATTATGGCGTAGTTCTGGTGTTGGAAAACCATTGAACTCAACACAAACATATACCAGTGGGTATCGAAATGTTATGCACAATCAGTGTGATTTACTGCCAAATTACTGATAGTCAACAGAGGTCAGCAGGAGGCCAGAGTTAGTTCCTGCTACAGACGTGTGCATAATCTGTATGTTTTAATCTGGTATGCAATGGTGAATCTTTATGAGCTAGCCAAACAATGCGTTGCTCACTCACTCACCCCACGATGTTCTACATTTGCACTCCTTATCACTGCATTCTGACCTCTTCATGCTAAAATGGTTGTTGTAATCACAGTGGTTACCCTAGTTACAGCAAGCTGAAAGACAGTGGTTATGAAAGATTTACTAGAGACGAATTGCATTAGGCTACTAGAGAGGCAGCTGCCTTGATTATGCAAGCAGGTGATTCCCTCACACTCAGATGTTAGTGGTTACTATCAGCAGGATCATGGTTGTAATAGGTTCCTTATTGCAACTTTCAAGTGTGGATTCGTAATGACTCCCTCACACATGTTCTGTGGGTTGTCAGTTTTGTGGTTGTAAGATGAACTGGTGGATTATGCAGCAGGGCAGTTGCATGCCTTTCTGGTTGCCTTATGCAATTAGTCTCTAATACCAAAGTAAACCACTGTCTCTTGTATAGTACATAGTCCACTAATTGCAAATCACTCATCAGTTAGGTTGCAGATAATTCCTCCAAGGCTTCTATGCATACATGTCATTGCAGAGAGAATGTTTTGTTGCTAAGCTGGTATGAACAATGAATGTACCACACATGCACCTCTGTGAAGGCATGGATGTCTAGACGAGACTAGACGTTATACCACTGTACATACCATATGCATCGGCTATGTACATTGGGATTACCATATATTAGAAAGACTTCAGAATTAGGAGCTTGAAATAGTTACTAGTAACTACTAGAAGCTGTCTGTAACCCCAAAAAAATATTTTAATGAGTTGAGTTAATCTACTCAAAAATTCTGCGCATTTACACTGCAAAAACTACTTGGTTAAAATGACCATGAGTAAATTTCAGGGTCATTGAACAGAACCAAAACACAACTAACCCCCTCACAATCCATCAATGTTCAAAGAGCTAGCAGAGATAATTGTCTGCTAGCCAATACATACCATCCATCTGCTGGCTATTATCCGGTTCAGAACCAGATAATAGCTAGCAGGTGGATGCATATGAACTGTCTGTGCTGAAGCCATGAGGGGGGTGATGGATGATAATTGTGTTTTGGAATTCCTTTAATCATACTACCCATCTGTTCAATGAACCTTGAAACTGCAGTAACCATGCACTTTAACCAAGTAATTTTTGCAGTGTTCAATGATGGGGTACTCTTAAACGTTCAGGATTTATACAGTGACACATCTATACGTAAGCATGTGAACTGTCCTGACATCACTACATATACATGCATGTACTACGACTGCTAAAAAGATGGCTACTATGGTTAGTGTCTTTTCTTGTGTGTGTGAAGGCATTGTGAAGGCACGCTGAAGTCATGCAGATCGATCAGGATGTCTTTGGAGTAAAAATTGTGGTAGTCTGCCAGTGCTAGTCCAGTGCCTTCCTCTGGTGGGGTGAGTGTCTCTGCAAAGAGTAGTGGACTATAGCCAGTATTATTGGTGAACCACGCCCAGAAGACTCGATCTCCTATGAGTGGACAGGTGACTATGGCTGTAAAATGCCAGGGACTAAGGTCAAAGTTGTCTGTAATGGTCCCCATACATTTGCAGTCGTCTCGGGCCATCCAGTTAGGAAAGACTGGCCCAAACTTGAGGTCAGAAAGACACTGAACTGTCCCATTACTGAGTTCCTGGTTCAGTATGTATGTGTTGTTGACAATCAAATAGGCATTGTAGGAGTGAGAATGCTCACATAATATGGTGCGTTGTGACTGCCTTTGCCAGTCATATACCACTGAAGTTGGCAGTGGATTTTCAAGGCCTGGAAGTACAGGTAGCATTGTAACTGTCATATAGAAGTCCTGAGGCCAACTTGGAAGTTCTTTCATCTCAGAGCATCCAGTGTATGAGAACCCCTTCAAAAGTGGCTGAATTTCTTGAATGCCTACTTGGACAGAATGACTACTAATTCCTAGCTTGGTAAAGAGGCCATAAGCTGCTTCTAGAGTTTCAGTTCCAGCTCCATAGTCTGAAAAATGCACCATTGTGAAGTCCCCCAAAACAGGAAGGTGGTTAGGATTCGTCTTGTTGTTGAAGAACATCCTCCATGTATTGTTGTCACTTTCATGGAACCAATACCAGTCCACAACTCCATACATTGGGCATCTCCAAGCCTTCACCTGTACACAAGAAATATTAAGTGACCCCTTGCATTCACACTTGCGAGAAGAGAGCCATTGTCTAGGAGGTGTAACCCAACCAAAGTTGTAAGGGCCCAAACAACTAGTGTTTTGTAGGATGAAGGTCGAGCTTCCTACATTGAGGTACTCTATAATGCTATTTGGACTGTGCAATGTAATATTATATACATTGGTCTGAGTTTAGCACTGTATTCCACTTTGCCAGTTTGTAGATCACTAGCATCGAAGGGTGTGAACAGGGCTGTAGCTGACCACTGCGTTTGCCATGGAGGTGGTTTCATCTGTCGGTGCAGCTGCTAATATTACTAGTTGGAGGTGCTGGAACAGGTTGAAATTTCATGGGAGGTGTGGGTCCTGGAAGCTCTGCGAAGTAAAGGGCATTTTCATCACTGTCAAATGCTACTGAATGTAGCATTGGTATGCTATCAAGTTGCTCCATTTTTGCATGATGTTGACTGTTATGCTTTGGAGTTAACCTTCTTTCAATAGTGCATGTTCCAATACTGTATAACTGGACACAGTTTTGGTTAAATGGGACAAAGAGGATTTCTCGATTTGCATCACTAGTGATTGTGGTCAGGATAACGAAATTGGACTTCTCTCCATAACGAAAGTCAATCCCATATATTAGTGACTTTCCAAAGCAGTTCCACTGACCAATGAAGGTCCCATTGCTACTGATGACTTGAGTGCGATAATTTTGTGTGTCAACGATCCAGACACGGTCACATCTGTCAATAATGACACTGTGTGGTAGGTTGAATTGAAGAGGTGCCGAGCCTGCCTTGTTCTCCTTGTTCCAGACATCCACTAGGGGTATTCTGTCATCAAATACCAATACACGATTGTTGATTCCACCAATATCACCATCAGTGACATAGTAATACCCTTTTGAGTTGAAGGCAATGTCTGTCACTTTTCCAAACTGAGGTGGATAAAGACCAGAGCCATTTGTGAACTGGCCACATTTACCTATGCTCTCTATGTATTGGCCATAGTATGTAAATTCCTTGACACAGTGGTCATACATATCTGTAACCCATACTGTAGCAACTTCGGGGTCAGAACCATTCAGTTTTATGGAGTGGGGGCATCTAATGTCCTTGGTACTCCAGGCAAAGAGGAATATGCCATCTGTATCCCATACCATGACAGATGGATATGAATGCTGGAGAACAAACACCTAGCCTGGTGCTGCTCTACATTGACTGCAATATCTGAAACATTTGCAAATGAAAACCCTTCTGCAAATGACTTGTCCATGATGTTCTGCTCTTGAAAGCATCCAGTCTGGGCCTGGAGCAGTGTAGCTGGTAGCACAAAAACTAACACCAGCCACCACACAAGTTCTGCCATGCTCATGACACTAGCTGGTCAAATCATGCACTGCCTATGATATAGCTACTGTCATGTACTATATGTACACTTTTAAGGTAGCGTTGCCAAGTACCGCATCCCCGGTATAAGGTTAGATTACAAATGTATAGATAGCAGCGTAGGCGTCGGAAGCAAATTGAGAGTGGAGGAGCTATAGTTTACAGTAAGCGCAAGCGCAGTGCGCGCGAAAAATTTGAGGTCACGCCCCCCACCACACCCCTCAAAAGCGCGTATACAGTGCGCTAGCGCGGGGTCCATAAGTACTATGTACAACCAGCCATACGCACGAAAACGCAAGTTCAGCAAGCGTAAACCAAGTATCCTTCGTCCAAAAATTGCAAGACAGTACAATAATCGATCGATCAATCGACAACGTCTAGCTAGCTAGCTAATAATTATTAAATACATGACCACGCCTACTTTGAGGGCTAAAAAAGGGGGGGGCCATGGCCCCCCTGACCTCCCGGGTGCGGCGCCTATGAGCAGAGCGCTTTTATGACGTCTATGGCGTTTTTTGTCACTCTACTGGTTTATAGATAAAGAAGTCGCAGAAGTGTAAACATCCCTAAGCCATAGATCATAGATATATGCATAGATTCAGTGTGACTGCACAACTAGCCGCGTATTATGATCCTCATTTTTCTTACTCCCACCCAAAAAAGGAAAAAAATTGTGATTGACACAGTGTAAAAACCCACCTAGTGATCGGCCCTTTGTACTTAATTGTAGTACCAAAACCAGCATCAGCAATCATCTTGCCCAGTCTACGACACAATCAGGCATGCGCTACGTAGGGTCAGTGCGCATGAGGCCTACGCATACCAGGCAATTATGAATACGGTTACAAAATCTAGTAAACTTGTGGATACTGCAAGCGATCAAAACCTGGAGCCGGGGAAGGCCTGGAACGAGGCTAGCCTTTACCACAATTACAACCTTAACAACTGAAACTCATGCAATACCTATGCGAGAAACAGTGGCGTAGCCAGAATCCCTAAAGCGTGGCTTGCGAGCACTTCAGGCCGCGGCGAAGAGTACGTATCGTCCCAGACCGTATTACTGCTAACTTGCATACGGTGAAGTCAAAGGAGCGTACAAGACCTCGTCATTCTGTGGATACCTTTATGCATTTTTTTAGCGACCGATTCGCGAACGACAACGCGGTACTAGCTACTACTATCGTCGTCGATAATTCCCAGGCGCCCCTGCACTGGTGGGGCACGGCCTCAGGTTGCTAGGGCACGTGCCCCAGTGTGCCCCAGCTTGGCTACGCCACTGGCGAGAAAGACCAGAGTTTTCGTAGCCTCGAACTCGGGCTTTTTTTAATTTCCGTCTGACCTAGCTAGGTACTCTTTACTAGACTAGCTAGTCTCGTGCCCAGACCCTCTCCGCACGTGCGAGAAATAGGTTCTGAACGTTGTCACATGGGGCGGGGTAGCTCTCCGATCTGAGAGTTCGAATCAGCTTGCAGAACGCGTAATTATAATAGCAAGGCCGGTACTCCACAACCGTCTTGTTAGAGGCAGATACAGCTGGATTGAGGGAGCGATGCTGTTTGGAAACTGGCAGAGCAATCGTACGAACGGCACTGTTTGATAGCTATCATTCGCGCTTCCATCTTGCACGCTGCATGTCAGTGCATGGGAATCCGATAATTACATTCTTTACCCCTTTCGACCCCCCAGTCGTTCAGAACCCAGACCCTCTTTCTCGCACGTGCGGGGAGGGGCTGGGCACGAGACTAAGTCCTACCCACAATTTTTCGGGTCACTCTAAAAGTAGGAACGGGAAATGGGAAATGAGAAATGGGAAACGGGGAAATGGAATACGCCGGGTACTTCGACACAAGTGGTGAGTTGTAAAAGAGGACAGTAGAGTGTACATGTTGTGCAAAGTAGCTCAAGTATTACCTAGAGAAAGTAGGCCCCAAACTAGACCCTTTTGGTGAGAAAAGCAAAAAGAATAAGTCAGCAATAACATGCAATAGCGGAGAACTGCATGAGTTTGTACAAATATCTACTTTGTTAGGATTGTCTCACACGGGTATAAAGCTGTTGTACATTCCCTCCTCCACTCAGTGCATGCAACTATATATATAATTCACACACAACACAGAGCCTCTGCAAGAATGACTGAGACTCTGAATGACTGCAAACAGCCATTTTGTGAACTTCTATATCAATTTTGGATAATACATACTGTTGTAAATAAGTATGTATGAGACAAATAATTATAATATGTATACGTAACAATGCAAGAAACTGAAGAAACCTCAAAATGTAGAAGTTGGAATGAAGTATGAACAGTTTTTTTTTTTTTTTTTTTTTTTTTTTTTTTTTACTGAACAAATTTGTTATATCAGGTCATCAGAAGTAGCTAGTAAGCTAATATAAACTGATAACCTACAAAGACAAAAGACAAAACTAAAACAAATTTACAATAGCACGCTTAAAAACAGGTAAGGTAGAAATAGCACTAACATCTGAAGGTAAACTATTCCACAAACTAGTACAAGAGGGGAAAAATGAATTTGAATAGAAGTTTGAATGCGCACGTGGCTGTACCATGGAACTGGAGTTAATAGACCGAACAGAATTGCCATAGGGAGTGGATCTAAAAACAGTGGGAATGTTTGGAAAAGTAGCAAGCCTGTTAACCATGTTGTAGAACAGGCAGAGTTTTAAACATTTTCTTCTTGTGACTAATGTTGGAAGGTTGGCGAGTTGCAAGAGTTCCTCATATCCACATCGCCATCGCTTTAGACAAACTTTCAACCCAAACTTCTGAACACCCTCAAGCCTCTCAATGTCTTTCTTCAGGTGAGGATCCCAAACACTACAAGCATATTCAAGGTGTGGACGAATCAATGACTGGTACAAACGTAGGAGGGTATGTGGTTCTGAATAGAGATAGAACTTTCGATAAAGGACCCCAATAAGTTTTCTAGTTTTAGAGCTGATGGCAGAGATGTGAGATGACCACGACATGTCTGAGGTTAGGATGACTCCAAGATATTTGTATTCATTAACTTGTTTGACAAAATTCCCATTGACCTCTAGTGGAGCAACTGGAAGGGTAGGAGATCTTTTACGTGAGAAGAGTAGATGGCAACATTTTCGATAGTTCAAAGCCAGATAGTTGGCAGTAATCCACTCAGAGACAGCATTAATATCATGTTGTACCAGGAGGTAGTCCTCAGGAGACTGAATAATTTGGTACAGAGCAATGTCGTCTGCATACACAACCATCTTTCCATTTGACACTACACAGGTTACATCATTGATATAAATTAGAAACAACAGTGGGCCAAGCTCTGAGCCTTGAGGAACCCCGGAGACAACTGGCAAGACTGGTGATTTGGCTCCATTGACAACAACATGTTGTTCTCTGCACGATAGATAGCTATGAACCCACTTTCTGATATATGGATCAACATTGATGACAGCTAATTTCATGAGAAGTGGAAGGTGGGGAACACTGTCAAAGGCTTTGCTAATATCAAAAAAAACTGTAGAAACTTCCTTGCCTCTGTCAAGAGCCTGGGTACAGTCATGAGTCATGGACAGTACAGCGGCAGTAGTAGATTTCCGTGCAGTAAAGCCCCATTGTTGGTCCGAAATGGGTGAGTGTAACAACAGGTGCTCAGAAATAAGGCTATGAACATGTTTTTCAAGAACTTTACTAAGAATTGGGAGAATTGAGATTGGTCTATAGTTTGTTGGGTTGGAAAGGTCCCCACCTTTAGGAATTGGTACCACTCTTGCACATTTCCAACTTTGGGGAAACAAACCAGTTTTGATAGACAAATTGAATATCTTAGTCAAGGTCGGTGTTATGCAGGTTACAGTACCTTTTAGCATTCTTGCAGAGATGTTATCAGTGCCAGTAGCCTTGCTACAGTCCAGAGATGCAATGAGGTTGTAAACTTGGTCCTCGGTACACAGGAGATAGTCAGGACACTCAGAAGGGTCAGTGAAAATAAGGGGTGGGTCAGTGCAGACTAATGATGGGTGTAAATGGTTGAAGTTACTGAAGAACTGCTTGTTCAGCAGGTCAGCTTTATCAAAATCAGTAGTGAATTCAACATCGTCACAGGTGAGTGTTGGAACACTAGTGCTCTGCTTAGATAGCGATTTTATCATTTTCCAAAATGTTTTGGGGTCCACATGATGAAGGCGGTTGAGGAATGCTTTCTTGGAATATCTAATAGATGATACCAGAATATTCCGGAGCCTCCTATACTCAACTAGTTTACTGAAAGATCCTGTTCGCTTATAAGCTCTGAAGAGAGTATTTCTTCTTCGAATTGCTTGTAGCAGATCTGGGCTAAGCCAAGGAAGATGCTTTTGAGTAGGGAGGACTTTCTGAGGTATACATTGTTCCATAACACTGCAGAACCTGGACTGCCATGCTGACCAGAGTTGGTTGACATCCTGTGCCTCGGTGCATAGAGAATTCCAGTCAGTATGGGCTAAAAGTTCACAGGCCAGATCGAAGTCAGCTTGAGCATAGCACCATACAGTTCTGCGTGTGCTGGTGGAAGGTCTCCTGGATACAACATTAGAACGGAAGGAGAGAATGAAGCCATGGTGATCAGAGGTAGAAAGTGGGGGGACGGTATTACAAAAATTGAGTAAAAAAGGTGATGAAACAAAAGCCAGATCAATAATAGAATGATTCCCACTCTGATTGAAATGAGTAAAACTCTTCACAACTTGATAAAGTAAAAAACTGGAGGTGATACAAAAAAGCTTAGAAAATAAAGGATGATTGTGGTTTGATACGTCAACATTAAAATCACCAACCAGATAAAAATTTGAAAATACATTACTGTTAAGAGTACACAGAGTGGAAAACAATGTATCAAGCACCTGTTGAACAAACAAACATAAAAATTAAAAAAATCCATCCTAAGAGAAACAACAATGCATTCAAAATTTACATCACCCATGAACAGAGGATTACAAATAAATGTAGATCTGAAGTAAATAATAACACCTCCCCCATGCCGATTATGATCAAGTCTGACAATGTCAAATTCAGGTATGTAGAGCTCACTGTCCGTAATAGTACTGTCTAGCCACGTTTCAGTTATGCACATGCAACATGAGGATTGTGAACCAAACATTCTACTTTCAATTGGTCAAGTTTAGGGTACAGACTTCTAGCATTATAATACAATATAGTGACATTAGTATTTTTGAAAGATTTTGGCAAAGCCCTGGGATTTCCATTGATTTCAGAGTTCTTACCCAGCAAAGTAGGCGTGTTCATGCCTACTGAGGACATTCTCCTAAAAAAGGAGAAGTAGATTCTGTCTGCTGAGATCCCTCCATGGTGTGCAATGTAGTACTACCCGACTGTATGTTGACTTGTGTGTTGTTTGGCAAATTGCAGCTATTGTCATCGGGAGAGGAATGGTGTACATCTTGTACAGGTAGGTTGTTAGTCTCATTGTCTGATATTGCAGCTGGTCTCTCAGAAGCTGTTTGATCAACATACATGAGGCACTTCTCCAGCTTCCAGTGTTTCTGAATTGATTGCACCGACTGAGGCCAGGCAGCATCCAGTGCCTTCAGAGTCTCCTCCTTGGCATGGACAACAAACCACCAGTTGACCCTGCCCTCACCTTTAAATTTGTACTTTCTTTTCACTTGCAACTCATTTGTTCCAATCTTTGCAAGATTCACAATGGTGTCTTTCACTACCGATACGGTTGCAGACCTGCGGGTACCCCAAACACGTCTAGCACCTATCACCAGCTGCTTTGTCCTCTTTGACTTTCTCGGTCGGGTCTCGGTTGAGTTTGTACACTGTAAAAAAAATTAGGTTACTTTAACCATATTTTAGGTTATCTCAGTTGCACCAGAGTGGTATCATTATCAGAACTCCAAGGAATGCTTCTAAAATAGTTTTCTTGAAATTCCATTCAAGAGCTTCTTTATTAGTTAAATTAGTTTCTTCTATTAGAATTCCTATTTGGCTGCATTGCTGGCACTTCTACCAAAACTATGTAACCAAGCCCTTTCCAGAAATGCTAATTGATATAGGTGTTCTAAAAACAAGACTGCTTTAATTAAAGAAGAAGCTTCTCAACATTTTCATTTCAAGGTCTTCAGAAGACCTGTTTGGAAGCATTCCTTGAACTTCATGATGTGTACACCATACACATGCAACTGAGATAACTGAAATATGGTTGAAATAACCCAAATGTTTTTACAGTGTAGTAGCAACCATCTTGGCATATGGAGGTTTGGCATGTCTGTTTAGTGTAGAATAGCCGTGGATAGTGGACTTCAGCTGTTGCACGTCGTCCTTGAGAGCGTCCAGCGCTGCTTTGTTAATTTCGGCGGCGGCCGAGGTCTCCAAGGAGTCAGCTTCTCGGAGCTTATTGAGTTCAGACCTAAGGGCCGTCACTTCGTCCTGGAGCTGTTGAATAATTGCCCTCTGACTGCGCTGACTACAAACCATACAGACAAAAGGAGTAGACTTCGAACACAGCTCATGATAGTGACTCCTGGTTATACCCGCACAGTATCTGTGCATATAAAATTGGCAGACCTCGCACTGAAGTGAGTCCTGAGAGGTAGAGCAGATAGTCTCGCCACAAAGGTCACACTCTGGTTGGGTTTTCTTGCTAGCTGAGCCCTTTGCTTTCGGCATCTTTACTTACGCAACGCCGTTGCCACAGATATCAAAGTCTTCACACCAATATCCCACCGCAAAGCAACTATTAGCTACTGCTTATACACAGTTCCCCGTAACTATTTTTTAACAGTTCACAGGTTCAGCAAGCTTCAAGAAAGCAACAAGCGGCCAGAAGTAGAGTACGTATACATCTAGCTAGCAGACCATGATGACATGAATCCCCTTTGATGTCAACTGTAAGCCAAAGATGATCTCTCAATGGGTGCCAATGGATGGACATTGACTTTCTTATCACTTTTGATGATTGTGACAACATGCAGTAACAAAACATCAGCAGTTTGCTGAAGTGAAATACGATGTGCTTTCTTCCCATTTCCTCATTTCCTCATTTCCCATTTCTCATTTCTCATTTCCTTGTTCCTACTTTTAGAGTGACCCCAATTTTTCATACTGATGAACAACCTGGATTTGAGACTTTGTTCACACAAGTCGGAGTACGGAAGTCACGTGTTGCAACAAATTACGTCTGGATTACGTCAGAATTTCGGTATTAAGAAGGAGCTGTTCATAATCCGTCGAGTTACCGTTGTCAGAGGAATGAATGACCCCCTGGAGTGAGTGACCCCCCGGTCACTGATTCCTTAGGAAAAATTGATTTACGGTAGGGTTAAATGACCCCCCCCCCCCCCGCCCCCGCGCCCGACTAGTTCCTGCCAAGATAGTGACAGCTGTATATTTGTCCTTCCTGTTAGTTCGAAGGTTAATTGTCCTTCCTGTTCGTGAAAATGGTGAGTATAAAAGTGGTAGGTTGTCTAGAGTATTCTATCATTCAAAATGGAACTGCAAGACATCGAGAACTATCTACGGAGAGGAGAATACCCAGCTGGCGCACTGAGAAGAAAGACAAGCCAAACTTTAGGAGAAGATGTAGAAACAACTACAAGTTTAAAGGAGGGATTCTCTACTACCAGAAATGCTCTGGATAAAAAACTGCAACACACTCAGACCAATTCCCAGGAGCTTCAGAATGGAGGGTGTGTGTCAGGACTGAGGAGGAAAAGAAGAGGATCCTGGAGTCATGCCATGGGGGAGCAGCTGGGGGTCACTTTGGGAGGGATAAAACCCTGGAGAAAATTTGTTCTAGGTTTCATTGGAGAAACATGGTTGAGGAGATTCTAGAATATGTGAAGAAGTGCCCACAGTGTCGGAGGATGAACGCCAATTTCATCAAGTCGAACACGAAGCTTCATCCCATCCCTGTTCAGCCGAAAGTTTGGTGAATGTTCTTTTTCCTAGCAAGTGTGTTCATATTGTGCTTCAATGGACTCATGGTATCACTATAGGTGTGTAGGTATTAAACGTAAACCCAAGACTTTTATTTGTGCACAGTGTACATAGGATTGTTTTTGTTTTTGTTTTTACTTGCATATGCAGATTTTTTTCCCTTTGTGCACCTTTTACAATTCGTGTTTGCACTTCTTTTGCATGCACCTCTTTGAATACTGTCATCCCTTTGACTGCAACTGTGCATGTGAGGGGGGTCATTTTTTCCAGGGGTGGGTCTCTGGTTCCTAGGAGGTCATTTGTTCCTAGGAAGGAATGACTGGGGGTCATTCATTCCTAGGATAATTTGACCGGGGGGTCATTAAAATGGGGGGTCACCCATTCCTGCGACACCGTTGATTAGGCTGTACAGTGCGTTGGTCGACCAAAGTTGCTTGTTGGCCAAATGGTTAAGGGAAAGGGTTAGGGTTAGGGCTGGGGTCAGGGAATGCATTACTTTTTTTTTTCTTACAAATGTGGTGAACATCTTGTCTTCGTTGGTTTGGTAGCCTCTGGATGTATCTAAGATGTCACACGTCACGTGAGCGAACTCGCAGTGTTGTGAACAAAGCTAAGTGCGCCCCGATTTGAATTTCCCGCGGATAAGTGTTTCTAAATAATGCCCTACATGTGGGGTTAAAGGTCACGCTTGTGTTCGTCCGCAACATCAAGATGTCAGTGCAGCGTGCCAGCGAGTAACAGGAGTTTCTGGCCAGTGAAGGCAAATCTGCCAGATTTATCAACTCACCGACGAATTCGAAACTGCATATACCAATTTGTCCTGTGACTCTTTTCCCGAAAGAAAAGGATTTACACCTTCTGAAGGACTTGAGGTATTGTTGAGAAGTGTGTCACTTCCCTGTCAAAACGTCAACTCTAGAGATGCAGGTGGGTGAACAAGCAAGTTTTATGAAGTGTTTCATAAATTTCACTGGATGTGACTATTGGCATAATTTGCCGCAATATATTCAGTACAGCTTAGGAGCTAGCTCAGTAGACAGTTCATATGCTGAAGCTATATATTGTACTATACCTGAGGTCTACATAACAAATTAAAATGTGTTTTATAAGGCACTCTTATGCAGTGGCCATAACCCAATTACGGTTCATACTGTCAAGTAGGCTAGCTACTCCAGCATTACGCTGTTGTGTGTTCATACTGAATTTGTAACACTGTGTGATTAGTAAAAATGACAAAGTATGCAGTTTTTCTGCACACATTTCTATTACATTTAGTTGTAGCTAGCTACAGATTAATTGTGAATACTGTAGGTTTAGTTGCTTATTTCACTCATT
Source organism: Agelas oroides (assembly GCA_949130485.1). Lineage (NCBI taxonomy): Eukaryota > Metazoa > Porifera > Demospongiae > Agelasida > Agelasidae > Agelas > Agelas oroides. Next base: position 840,054 of record OX422198.1, on the reverse strand, counting down.
ACTGAGAACAGTTTGTACTATCTGCTGCTTCTGTCCACCATGAACTACTGAAGAAAAATTCCAGCAACATATTAAGTCCCAAATAAGGCCTCAGTAGCCATCTTGTGAGACATGTCCCCTGACGCCTTCCTGATAAACACCCACCCCTTAATCAAGAGTGTGGATTAATTGCTTCACACACAAATATAGTTCATTCATTTGAACCTATACTGTATGACAGCCTACCATCCCACTGTGTTTGTGTCTCCACACTCTTGATTGGTTCATACTGTCTCTGGCATAGCTCTTGACTGGTAATATCTAACTAGCTAGCTGTAGTCCTAGCCAGCCAGGATATTGGTATCGTGTCGTGTTCACCGATAGAAGTCATTTGCTTCCTATGCTCATTCAGGGACATTCAGGATCTGAGAATTGAAATACCTTGCGATTTATGCAGCAATATTTTTAGTACCTTTCACAAGGAAGAAAAAAGTCACTGGATGAAAAGTAGAGTTACAATGATTTCTAGTCCATGCAAAAGCAACAAGATTACTGTTATACCTTTGAGTTCTATATTCTGCTAATGTCCATCCGTCTGTCTGTTGGCTATCTGTATAGGAGCTTTGCCACTTTAAAGCTGGTCTTTCTGTTTCTTTATACATGAGACCATTTTGTTTCTTGCCCTACACTCTGCTCAGAATCAGAATCACATGTCAATTTCTTAGCTTGCTGATCTTGTGACTTGTTCTCTCTCTCTCTCTGCATCTTATATAGTCTTGTGTACTGTCATGTATGTCTGCATGTGAATGAAATGTGTGTGTACTTGTTTTTCTCCCAGAACACCGTGAAGATGCGAGACATCAATCAGCACATCACATGTAGCCTGTGTGCTGGCTACCTCATTGATGCCACCACCATCACAGAATGTCTGCATACCTGTGAGTGAGGAACTCCAGTTTTATTATCAGTAATCGTAGGCGCCAGAACCGGTATGGCTGGTCAGTCAAAAGCAAGACCATTTCTATCCGCTGACTTACACGACTTGGGGAGCTATCTACTTTTGTCTAGTGTGTGTTCTTGTTCCCAGTTGTGGTTGTGTAAAAGAGTACACAGAAACCTTCAGAAGTATATTGTGATTGTAGCTAGTACCTGTTTGAAGCTGAAGTTCATTGAGAGCATTTCCTAACTGCTAAAAGAGTAGGTCTAAAGATTTTGTAGTATGCTTTGCGTGCTGACCATTCTCAACTTGCCTCTGGTCTCCCTGGGAATTCCACCATGGGGGCATCTAAAGTTACAGCAGAAAACAGCACCAGTTAATCTGCATGAGGGAGATGGCCTTTACTGACAACAGCTTTGGCTCCGAATGTTCGATGTGGTGCAGAAAGTTGATGATGGACAGTAGAATACGTATACAGGTCACTGCAAGAGCGCATGATCACGTCATTTTTTATCGTGCGCTCTTGGTCACTGCAGTCATGGCTGAAGTGTGATACCATATATGGAAGTGTTTATTTTGAGCATTGTGCAATGTGGTGAAAAGTTTTGTAGTATAAGCCTCACAATTGAAACAAAAAAAAAGAAAAGTAGGAGGGGCCTGGGAAACAAGCATCAGCTATGAAATTTTTATTTGTTATCTTCAAAGTCTGAATGAAGTAGCAAACCTTGTCAATATTTTACACAGTAGTGCACAAACTAAACTAATTGTACCTTCCCTTACCTCAGTTTGCAAGACATGCATCGTGAAGTACCTGCAGACAAACAAGAACTGTCCAATCTGCAGCACCACGGTGCACGACACTCAGCCCATGCTCAGCCTCAGGTGCGGGTCATCCCTGTCTCTTTCCTTTTCTTTTACCCCTCCCTCCCCTTCCTTCCTTCCTCCCTTCCCTCCCTTCCCTCTCCTCCCCCCCCTCCTCTCCTCCCTCCCTCCCCTCCCTCCCTCTCCTCCCTCCCTCTCCTCCTCCCCCTCTCTTCCTTCCCTCCCTCCCTCTCTCTCCTCCCTCCCTTCCTTCCGCTCTCTTCATCTCCTCCTTCTCCACCCCTCTTCTTTCCCTCCTCTCCTTCCCTCCTTTTCTCCTTCCCTTCCTCCCTCCCTTTGTCCTCCTCTCAGATCTATTCAGACGAAACAGTACTAACTGACATCAGTCAATCTTTTCCTCGTCTACTGCAGGCCAGATCGAACAATGCAAGACATCGTTTACAAACTGGTGCCAGGATTGTACAAAAGTAAAGTTTATGTTGCTGTTTCCATGCATTCACAGTCTAGCAGTCTAGTATGATTGCTCCCTTTACACAACTTCCTGCTTAAGTAGATATTGGTTACTCAGACATCATAAAATATCCCATCCATTTCCCCTTCTTTCATACTGCGAGCGATAAAACAATTGGATGGTGGAAAGGCTTCAGGAATATGGCTAAGCCTACATCGCCTCAGAATCAACCATCAGAATGAGTATAGCACTCTAATTGAGTGTTAAGCTATATTCCTTGAGAGTGCATGATAAATGATGTCATTGTACACTCTTGACAGTGTATAACATGTATGTATGTGTGTATGTATGTATGTATGTATGCCATGGTACGTTCCCAGTATAGTGCCTCCAAGTATTTCCAGTTTCACCAGAAGTTGTTTCTGTTGAAAGAAGAGTTGCACTAGCTTCATTACCAGGCTTTCTCTGTCTGTTTCTTTAAATCTGTAAGCAATCAAGAACTGGACATGGTAAGGTCATGGAACAAGGCTACAGTTTGACTACTCAGAGTGTTACAAGTGGTTGTTCCCCTCCAGCCAGCATTACTGAGCATATTGTGTAATTGTGTATAGAGCATCTCATCAACTCCACAGTGTCACATGCCTTCAAGTTGCGCTCACGGGTACCTATCAGAGCAATCAAAGGCTTTGTCTGAGCCACATTTAGTTATATTTCAATTTATGCTAGCCTCGTTCCTAGCCTTTCACATCCCCAGCTGTCATCGTTTGCTTCAGTCAGTGAAAGCTGGAGACGTGAGAGGCTGTGAACCAGATTCGTGTTTGATGACTGTCTGACCTAGTCTATAGACCAATTTCTCTTACTCACTGGCTGGAGGTTTGCCCGGCCCCAACTTTTGCCGAGCAAGAGAAAGTGGTCTAGCTCAATAGACTAAGTCTGACCACAAGTAGAACAGTTCCATACGGCAGCTTTACCTGATGTGTGTGGCTCACTGCCTATTGTTCTTGTACCCATCCGCCATTTTGTACACAGATGAACAGAAAAGAAGAGAGCAGTTTTATCTTGAGCGTGGAGAGACAGATACATGTAAGAATGAATAGTATATATAGCCTTGATACGTAATTCCAATACCCCCCTCTCCCCTACTCTCCCCTCCTCTCCCCCCCTCTCCCCCCCTCTCCCCCACTCCCCCCCTCCCCCCCCTCTCCCCCACTCTCCACCACTCCTTGACAACTTGATTGCCTACATGTGATACGGTCATTATCTGATAACACAGATGTATACCGTACCCCTCCCCTCCAAACCTCCCCAGTAATCACAGGAAATTGTATTACCTTCTGTACATGTGTACCATAGACTACGCATAGAATGTGAGGAGGGTTGTCCCAATTTATGATTGCATTGGGGGGATGGTAGAGGTGCTGAGTGAACCTTGGTATCGTTCTGTTGATTGCTTCCCCCCCCCCCTCTTGTTCCCCTCCTCCCCATTTCCTCTCCTCTTCGTCCTCTTCCTCCTCCTCTTCCTGCTCCTTCTCCCATCCTTCTCCCTTCCCCCTCCTCTTTCTCCTCCCTCCTTTTCCTCTCCTCCTCCTCCTGCTCCTTCTCCCATCCTTCTCCCTTCCCCCTCCTCTTTCTCCTTCCTCCTTCATCCTCCTCTCTCTGCTCCTTCTCCCTTCCCCCCTCCTCTTTCTCCTCCCCTTCCTTTTCCTCCCTCTCTTCCAGACTCCAGGCCACCACCGATGGACCCGATGGACACAGGAATGGAGTTTTCCCACTCCCACTTCAGCCGAGACGATGACCTGATTTCCATGCAGATTGAACCACACCAGTAAGCACATAAATCCTGTTGGCTCCTGCAGTGCTCCTCTGTTGGCTGGGCCGTGGGTTTCTGAAGGGACAATTCCTGCTGCCATTTTAGAACTTGGAAACAAAGTTTTCATAGCTTAGTTGGCCATGCAAATTCCATTATTGGATTGTCCTCATTGCAACAGTTAGTATTGCCAATGTCTCCCCAGTATTGTCCTTCTGCAATATACATACACTTGTCTTTCAGTAGAATTGCACAATTAATGATTCCCAATCTTTATTTGCAGCTCAGTAACAGAGGAAACAGCAATCCAGGTGAGTAAACACATATGTAGCTAACTCATGCTCAAAACTATGTCATGTCTTGTAGGTATATCTAGCTGGCCTCGTTCCCAGGCCTTCCCCGGCTCCAGTTTTTGATCGCTTGCATACTACTGTAAGCAATCAAAAACTGAAGCTGGGGAAGGCCTGGGAACAAGACTAATATCTAGCCTCATCCCCAGGCCTTCCCCTCCTCCAGTTTTGATTGCTTACAGACAGTGAGGGAAGGCTTGGGAGATTGGTCATGTTGATGATGCCACATAGAGGATAGACGCATGGGGGGCAGAGCCTGAAAAAAGGATCTTGAGACCCTAAGTTTTCTTGTGATTTCCATCCAAGAGCTGAAGGCCAGTGCGGTTGCAGTATTGATATTTTTCACTGTTTAGGACATTGGAGACGGGTTGATGTGAGTATGGGCTCCTCGTGTCCTCTGTCTATGAAATGTTACACACATTAAAAAATCTCCCAAGTCTCACCCCCCACTGCTGTATTAGCCTTGTGTATAAGGCTTGGGAATGAGGTTAATATTAGCTTCGTCCCCAAGCTTTGGCTACACCTTCTCGTCTTCCTTATCCAGAGTTCACCACTACATTCTATTGTACATGCATGATCTGTTTCAAGTTCTTCCGACTCGTATTACCTGCCTCAGACTGCAACATGGCAATATTTAGGCATTGTTACATTGTATCTGCTGATGTAAAAATGCATGCTGCAGCACATTTCATGTGATAAAAGAGCCCAGACCTTCTGTGCAAATTTCTTACAGCAAACAATGAACACACCAAGGCCATGGAGTGAGACTAGGCTAACATATGTCACCCAATTATGAATACTGGTGGCTTCCTCGTTTCTTCACAGGATCTGTCAAGGAAGTACATGCGCTGTTCGTCTAGGGTCACTGTCTACCACCTTAAGAGGTTCCTACTGCAGAAGCTGTGCATCCCAGCCCTCTATGATGTAAGTCCAAGCAAACTTGATGAGAGCCACTTTCTCATGTGGTCAGGCAGTGTCCTCGTTCCCAGGCTCTCCCTCCTTAGCGGGGAGAGCCTGGGAATGAGGCTAGTCAGGCAGTGTTATAGAAATTGCTTACTGGTTTTAATGTTGAGAGTTGCTGCTGCTTGTCACATCACAAATGGCATAGACTCCACTGACAGGCAACCACCATGTTGAGACAGCACTGACAAAAGCAAGAGAATTATGACTAACTAACCTGGGGGGTGGAAGCAGGCACTGATGTAAACTAAGCTGATGAATGTACTTTGCCAGGTGCCCTGGCCTGTAGCCTTGTTCCCAGGCCCCTCCCCCTGACGGGGAGGGACCTGGGGACGAGGCTACCTGACCTGATGCCTACCAGGTGGGGGAAATTTATATAGAGGGCACACCGCACACTCTGGTCCATATTAAATAATCCTATTTCCCTCCATCGATCTAAGCAAAAGAAATCCTTTTCAGACTCTCTCTGTCTCCATTGTGTGTTGCTGCAGCTGGACCTCCTTTGTGATGAGCACGTTCTCCATAAGGACAGCACACTGAAGTTCATCTGGCTCAAATATTGGCTGAAGAAGGTACTTTTGGGATGTGTTACTATATACACATTAGATGTCTGTAGGTCTGCTGCAGGGCTTAGCGACCTTTGACCTTTGTGAAAAGAAGTCGCTTACATCTAAAGTGTTTGCAACCAGGGTCAAAATTAACGAAGTGTGTGCAATATTATAATCAACAGATAAGAACTCGGAGCGACAAAGATCAACAAATCGACATGTTTTCTCAGATACTAAGGAGGTGTGGCCCTTTTAAGTAGCCAAGCAATCAAGAGATCAGAAGAGGCTGATCAAGTGATCAAGGGGGAGTATAGTCTATCGAGCTAGTCAGTCTCATTGAGCGTGAGAGATAGTCTAGCTGAACTGTCAACTAGGGTGGGTCTTAATCTGGGTTGCAAACACTTCTAAAGGCAAGATCTAGTGATCACGTGACCAGACTGTTGAGGAATTTGCTGACTAGGCGGAATCTGATCTAATTGGCTTGTTGTGTCTTAGGACATACCGCTGGCTTCTGAAGTTCAAGCATGCCCTTTTGAGTTGCAGAGCTCAAGGAATGTTGGGTGTGGGTGTGTGGGTGTAGGTATAGGTGTGGGGGGGAGGGAAGCATCAGTCAATACTTCCCTCTCCCGCTTCTCTCCGCATTCAAAGCTAAAAGCTTTCTATTCTCTTCCTCCTCTTGAGCTACCCATGAGGCAGTGTGTCACAGTCGCAACCTCATTCCCAGGCCTATCAACTATGGCATGGAACAAGACCCTTGTTAGCTGGAAAACAACACTGCATGTACCAGTTGAAGTATTATGTATGCCATTACATTCCCTCCCCCGCATAAAAATACTGCTTGCCACTATTAAGCAATGATTAACTGAGTACAAATAAGAAATCATGTATAGCTTGTTCGCCTACTCTTCTACCGTCCTCTTCCCACATGCAGGACCCTCCACTTGGTCTGCACTATAGACTTAAGCAGCGCATTGGATAGCTCAACAAATGAAATTGTGAAGTCATTGTACAGACATTTTCAAAACTTATTGTAATAATGCTGTTGTAACATTTTTCATACATACTTTTAATATAGTCACCAAACCGTATGCAAGCGAAGAGCTGAGTGTTTTCATCGCTTGCTCGTCATCGTTTCGACGGAGCATGGTCAATGGCAGGCATCTTTCACACCGGAGAAATCGACCGACAAACCGAGGTTAGCTAAGCCCTCACTAAAGATAGCTAAGTATCACATGCACTATAGACTTAAGCAGCGCATTGGATAGCTCAACAAATGAAACTGTGAAGTCATTGTACAGACATTTTCAAAACTTATTGTAATAATGCTGTTGTAACATTTTTCATGCATGCTTTTAATATAGTCACCAAACCGTATCAGTGGGAGGTTGCCAAATATAAATTAATGTACAAATGTTCACATACGACATGAATTGCAAGATCCAAATTGTCTAGATTGGGCACACACCAACAAAAACTAGGAGGGGATCAAAAGTTGCAAGCAGGAATATTTACCAACAAAAATTAGGCACACTAATACATTAGCTGTGTTTTTTTATGATTAAAAGTGTTGAAAATCAGAAAGCTATAAGAAGTTGCAAAAATCAATAGCTATGTACACATTTCACATTGGGCACACCACACATCAGGTTATGATTCACGTATTGCTGGTGAAGATTTTGCAGTAGATGAACCACTGGCCCTCCAGCTTCTTCCAGAGAGTAACATACCTGTGAGCATGATGGAGTAACAGAGACCCTTGTGAGCACAGTGGGTTAACAGAGACCCTCGTGAGCACGGTGGATTAACAGAGACCCTTGTGAGCATGGTGGATCAAGACCCTTGTGAGCACGGTGGATTAAGACCCTTGTGAGCATGGTGGATTAACAGAGACCCTCGTGAGCACGGTGGATTAACAGAGACCCTTGTGAGCATGGTGGATTAAGACCCTTGTGAGCACGGTGGGTTAAGACCCTTGTGAACATGGTGGATTAACAGAGACCCTTGTGAGCACAGTGGGTTAAGATCCTTGTTAGCCTCGTTCCCAGGCGCTCGAAAAATCGGAGGGAGCGCCTGGTACACACTGTTTGTGCATGCGCAAAGTCTCCTTGGTAACCTGCATACTATCCGTTACACTAACCCTGCACTAACAAAACAGTCTATTTCAGTTTACCTGCTGATAAGCCATACTGCAGAGTTATGCTCTCTGTAAAAGACATTCGGGGGTGGGGGGGTTTAAAGTCAAAAATGCTATCGCTTTGACATCAACGGCTTGTATCATCTCGTTCAGGGCGATTGATGAACTTCAAAGGGAAAGATTACATCATTCACGTGCCACAGTGTTTACCTAGAATGGACAAACGGGCGAATAATTTTTGCAAGCGAAGAGCTGAGTGTTTTCATCGCTTGCTCGTCATCGTTTCGACGGAGCATGGTCAATGGCAGGCATCTTTCACACCGGAGAAATCGACCGACAAACCGAGGTTAGTGTAACCATAGATATTATTATACTTGCATTAATCTGAAAAAACTGTCCGGAATCGCTAAATTTTTACGGAAATTTCCAAGTTCCCCAGAAAAACTGGGGAGCCGCGCATGCGCAAACAGTGTGTACCAGGCACTCCCTCCAATTTTTCGAGCACCTGGGAACGAGGCTAGACCCTTGTGAGCACGGTGGATTAACAGAGACCCTTGTGAGCATGGCTAGCATACACTGGCATGGGCAGCCTCATTCTGGACCCACCAGGAATGAACCCAAAAGCTAGGAACAAAGGCAATACTGTATACTGGATTGAGTGCACGTGTACCATGATTTTCTTATCTTAGTTGTTACTAGTGAGATGATTGATTTACTAATTTGTCATGGCACATAGCAGGATTTGTCACTATCTATGTTTAAGCCAAACTTGTTAAAGCATAAGTAGCTAAGCCCTCACTAAAGATAGCTAAGTATCACATACATTGTATGCCAGCCGTTTCTCCAGCCAGGGCAGCTAATGTGGCTACACATGCTTAGAAATCATGAGGTAAATTTCTGGCGTTTATGAGTGCCGTTTATGCATGGTGACCTCAACCACCGTCCATTGTACTGCCTGTGAGCGGCCTGCTGCTGATGGTCGGTAGAAGCACAAACCAGAAGTTGCCACGCGTGCTTCAACTTCAGTCGTCTTTGCTCCGGGTCGCCGACGCTGCACTCTGACAGTAGCCCTCCACTGGCCTTCACATTCTTCACAATATCAATCTTTGTGAAATATCTGAATGCGCTCATTTGAAATTTATAGTAAGTGGTCGGTCCAAACAAACAAGCATACACATGCGTGCGCAATGCTGTCACGCTAGTGTGGGGCTCACTCAGGCTCGCTCCAATAATAGCTAATGTCTCCACTATTCACAGAGATCAAGAAGTCTCCTTTCCTATAAAGCACATGTACATGCCAGGCCACTTTTCCCTCTCCCATGTGGGTTGGTCAATACGTAAAATTGGCCTACCCTTGTTCTCAGGACACAAGTTACACAACCCAGCTTTCCGTTGCTTGCCCACATGTATTATCTTGCCATAGTCTTTCGAGCAAGTAAGTGTACATGTGCATGTAAGTGAAGTGGGGTCCAGAAAACAACCTGAGTGTATTATCCAGCACCGAAAAACTTACTTTCCATTGATCAGCAGTTCTCCCTCATTGCTAATGATTCGGTTGTACCCTCTCTCGTATGCCATCTCATCACTTGCTCCCAGAGAGCCCACCTCCTTCGTCTCCAGCACCATTTCAGTAGCACCCATCTCATAGAATTTACCTAGCTGCTGCTCAATTGCTGCAAAAAAATGATGAAATAGGTTGTACACACCATTATCAGGAGGTTATGAACCACTACAGTGAGAAGGAGTAGTGCAAAGAAACTCCCTTGCATGGAGTTCGCGTTGTCTGTGAAATAATGGTATTTTTAAACAAGTTTGAGGTGACTACCATGGATTCCCACATGTAATATCTTGCCATAGTCTTTCAAGCTAGCTGAGTGAGAGCGAGAGTCTAGTTGGACATATTGATACACATGCACGCACGCACGCACGCACACACACACACACACATGCACACACGCACGCACACACACACACACACACACACACACACACACACACACACACACACACACACACACACACACACACACACACACACACACACACACACACACACACACACACACACACCATCTTTTCCCTGAATGGTGTCCATTCCTGGGAACATCAGAGTCCCATCAGAGGTATAGTGTGACATGAGACCTTTCAGATCCTGCTGGGCAAACAGCTCCATCCCCACCTGGTTTACTGCCACTAGTGCATCCCACAGCGCTACGGAACAAAAAACATATCAGTCATGTGACATGAAGATATAGTCTCGCAAGCCACACCCTTCGCAGAGAGAGGAAGGGTCTTGTCACGCTACAACCATAATGAAGATACTACCTGGGTTGCCACTACTAGTATATACATGTACAACCCTAGTCTCACAAGCCAGACCCTTTCAGTTCCACAGCACCGATTGCTTTCAGTATTGGCACGTGCCGCATACTGAAAGCAATCGGTGCTGCAGAACGGAAAGGGTCTGGCTTGCGAGACTAGTACATCCCATGGCACTGCACAACATACATCATATTACATTGGCATGCAATCCTGGTTTGTTGCCACTAGTGCATTCCATAGGTCTTGCTCCAGAACCAACAAACATCCATCCATGACATGAGTGTACTGATCTGATTTACTGCCATTGGGGTGAAACTGGCCCTCAGGACCAAAAATTGTGTCCTGAATTGCCTCATTTTAGACAGAACAACAAAGGTATGGAAGCCATTTCACTTGTGGAAGTGTGACCCTTGATTGGTAAAAGTTTCCTTAGTCTCGCATAACCGGTGAGTCTGGGTGATCAAGTTTTATGCATGTTCAGTTTCAGATGCTAACCTAACCTTACTACTATGCTCTCTTCAGACTTATGCAAGTTACTTGCATAAGTCTGAAGAGAGAAGTCTCGCAAAAAGGGTGTGGCAGTTGCGAGACTAAGAGGAATTGCCTGTGATCAAGAAAGGTGCTTGTGCCCGGTCACGGTATCACACAATGTACCGACCATAGCGGTGCATAGGTTTTCATGCAAGCATCGAACATACTAACGGACACACTGCATTACCTCGGTCATTCTCGGACAGTGATGATTCAGCCATTGTTGGAAGGCACGGAAGAGTAGCAAATCAAGAAGAGGATGTCCCGGCAGGAACTTATTCCAAATAGAGCACACCCACGGATAAAGGTGGGGCTGAATGCCTCAGCAGGCACTGGTGATCAGATGGATGAGGTGGCCAGCACTTCATTCAATGTCCTTAATGTGACTGCATTGCTGTTTGCAATAAAAAAGCTAACGGCCACTTCTTTTCTGTTGCACACAGAGCTGGTTAGCTCAGGCTACCCCGCTGTGATGGTCAGAGTGAGCTAAACTGGCAGACTTTGTGAAGTCTATAGGAAACTGACCCACATCACCTCAGTCATGACTGTAGTGCTTCCCAGGTCTATAGGTAGATATATCAAATAATTCTATCCCTGCCATCAGATCAAACTCATCCTTTAATCAGAAATCACAGCTGTGGTGAATCACTCACAGATGTGTCTTGATTTGCATGCATATAGCTAGCATAGGATACGGACCAGCTCCCTAGCTAGTTGACTTTTGCTACTCTAGCCTCGTTTCCACCAACTCCAGTTTTACGGTAAGCAATCAAAAACTGGACAATGGCAAAGACCTGGGAACGCTACTCTCCACCAGCTAACAAGTTTACATAATCATGACACTATTTCTTCACATACCATTTTGTCTTTTTCACAGTATGATTCACATGCAGGGAATAATACACTGGTAGCTATGATGCCATGTATATTTTGGACTTGCCTACATAATGCATAGCACCTGGCCATGCATACTGAACAGTCCGACTACATATCAGAGGGTCAGCTAGACTCCAAGTCTGTATAGCTAGAAATGGTATGGACACACGATGATATTCAAAAGCCATTATATACAAATACATTATACGTTTATCTAGGGACACAGCCTTCCTCTTTGAGTGGCCGGTTTTATAACCAGCACAGCTAGCTAACTCATATTTAGACTATGGTATGCATAATATGCTTTGATCTTTTGAAGTTAATTAGGTATTTAAAATCAAGCAATTACTCCCGGGCAGGTCATTAAATGCTGTTTAGAAACCCAAGGTCATTAAAATGCTGTTTAGAAACCTAAGAACTTTTTTGTTGTTTTGCAATGGAAGGGCCGATTCTCCCCTGGCCTCACCAGGAGAGCTACTGCCAGCACTGTATAGAGCGCTCGTACTGTACTGAGTACTAGCACAACAGCCAAAGTGTCACACAAATCTCGAGTTTTATTCGTGCAACTGTAGTTCTTACTTGGTGTGTGGAACCACGCACAGTTGGACAGCTTCCCATCAGCTAGCCACTATCCTGACGGATGCCGACGATAATTTCACTTGCCAGGCGGTTGATCCAGGGATAGCGCTAGGACCAGTTTGTATTCGACGAGTCGTTGCCGCCACTCCCAGCGGAACTGGGATGCTAGGCGTTCTACTGCCAGCTCGGACCATTGTTTCATAGTCGCCAGCTTCCGAGAGCGGCTAGGTAGCAAGCTAGCTGCCCATCGGCATCATGGCCGAGCACCAGCAGCATCTTGGTTTCAAGTCGACGCGGGCGAAAGGCCTTTCGTCATCGATCCGACTCTGCCTCGACTGTAGAGCTGTTTCGGGGATCCTTTAGTGGCCTAAGCGTACTCAAATTCATCCTTTTCCAGTCAAAAAGCAGCAGTAACGCACAGCAACACCAGCTACGTCGATTCAAAAATTCAAAAATGCAATACCGGAAACAGAAACCGCTTACATCTGTGTAGTCTGTCCCCTGGTGAACCCTGGGAAGGGTCCCAGGGGAAGGCCTGTCTGTTTCTGTGTAGTCTGTCCCCTGGTGTACCCTGAGAAGGGTCCCAGGGGAAGGCTTGTCTGTTTCTGTGTAGTCTGTCCCCTGGTGAACCCTGGGAAGGGTCCCAGGGGAAGGCTTGCCTGTTTCTGTGTAGTCTGCCCCCTGGTGAACCCTGGGAAGGGTCCCAGGGGAAGGCTTGCCTGTTTCTGTGTAGTCTGCCCCCTGGTGAACCCTGGGAAGGGTCCCAGGGGAAGGCTTGCCTGTTTCTGTGTAGTCTGCCCCCTGGTGAACCCTGGGAAGGGTCCCAGGGGAAGGCTTGTCTGTTTCTGTGTAGTCTGTCCCCTGGTGTACCCTGAGAAGGGTCCCAGGGGAAGGCTAGCCTGTTTCTGTGTAGTCTGCCCCCTGGTGTACCCTGAGAAGGGTCCCAGGGGAAGGCTTGTCTGTTTCTGTGTAGTCTGTCCCCTGGTGTACCCTGGGAAGGGTCCCAGGGGAAGGCTTGCCTGTTTCTGTGTAGTCTGTCCCCTGGTGTACCCTGAGAAGGGTCCCAGGGGAAGGCTTGTCGGTGTAGTCTGTCTTTGGTGTTCAGAGAAGAGTACCCAATGGGGGGCTATTTCAGCCATTAAATACATTCTATTCTTTCATCCATGCTCTCCCTGCCTTGACAGTATAATTAGCTACTCCCTCAACTTTCTTGGGTCCATTTTTTCTTTTTTATATACATATATACAACTTAGCTGCATTAATATTACTAACCATAAATGTACTATGATAAGTTTCTTTTTTGTACAACACTATCTGTGCTGCCGTCTTATGAGCCTAGTTGGCTTGCTGTCCTAGGGACAAGACGTAAAAATAAAATTCATTCATTCAAAAATTCATAATCCGCCCACGCACTACGGTATGAACCGTAGTAGCCTGGTACCCGGGGACGAGGCTAGAACCGTAGTATATCGCGCGAATCATACTACAAATTCGCGCCCACAGTCTCGCACCCATAGTCTAAGTCGGTTATTGCACTATGCCTCGGCTCTACGTTGTTTATAGAAACCTTCGCGATGTTACATAATCACCTCGGGCTTCGCCCTCGTTGATTATGTAACATCCCTCAGGTTTCTAAAACAGCGTAGAGCCTCGTCATAGTGCAATAACCTATACATACTTTCTTCATTAGTAATGTCTCTAAATATAAGTCTCATTGACAAAACCACTAGCACTTTGACTGATGGTTCCATTAGCATTGATGATGCCATTGAGGGCCATGTCTTTGGTATTCCAACTGGCTGCAGATCGATCCAATTTGTTGCATAACTTGGATATGATGATATGACCAAGAACATAACCTATAAATATCTGCATGTGTGTGTATGTGATGCATAATATAGCTAATAACAATAGTCTACTGTTTCAGAAGTCTAGTGCTGTGTTCTCAGAATTTCTATGAGTCACTTGCAACAAGAGAGAAGGCTTAAGTGGATTGAGAGTTCAGTTAATTAACAGGCTTGTTTTCAGGCTTGCCTTGAATAAAGTCTATATGTAATATACATCTAGCTTGCAAGCTAAGCAAATCCTTGAGACAACAAAGATGTCAGTAGCAGAACATGCAGGAGCACTGTTCTGCATGATTAGAGGTTAGATTAATTTTGAAGGGGGAGCTGCTGTAATTCATGTTGCGAAATGACCACTTATTGATTGTATAGCTAATGGGCATGTTTAGCTAGCAGACAAGTGTCTGTGCTAGCTTTTTGATTTTTAATGAGGCATTGGTTGGGGATTGATACATGGACAGTAATCACATCTATGAACTCTTACACAGATGAACCCTAAAACTGGAGCAGGAACTCAGCAGCTATTTTAACTGAGTAGTTTTTGCTAGGGCCTCATTTCCAAGCTCCTCCCATTCTTATAACAAAGCATGCAACAAATATGGGGGAGGAGCCAGGGAGGAGTTTTTATTATACACTGCAAAAACAAACTGGTGGTTTTAAACAAGGTGTGATTCCTGGTTTCAGACGAGCTGAAGAGGTATATACTACATGGTCATGCATAAGACAATCCCAACCACTAAACATCTGTAAGGAAGTCACCTGGGTAGCTATCACATGTTCCAATTTTTAATGGAGTGGAAACTCCATCACAGATGTTCTGAGAATTGTATTGTCAAGGGGTAGCTTCCTCACATATTATTTACACAATAGTCTCTAGGGAACCTCCTTTAACCTTCTCTTTCAGCTTGTCTGCATGCAACCAGGGTAGCTACTGCATGTGTGTACAGCTGCAGGACTTACTCCAAATGTAGCATCCGATGTCCAGTGGTAGCAGTCACTGACTCGACTCAACAGTGCAACAATGGGATAGAAATATAAGCACACAATCAACCACACTTTGAGCCAGTTGGAGGGGTGTTGGATTTTGTAACCGACATGCAGGACCACTTGGTAAAGGCATGTTGCTACTGCACATGTCACAGTTGTGTGCCCACAAGGAAAAGAGAGGTCCAGCTTGGAAAAGGAGAGATGGTTCACAACGGCTGTTCCAGGTCCCTTCCACATATACGGATCACCATATGCATTGGGTCTGTATCTATGCAAGAAGATCTTGAGTGATGCTGATGTAACACCGCCTAACACAACTCCAGTGATACACGCAAATAAGCTTACTTTAATGCAACGTTGCCTGTGAGGAATGACAAGTTGTGCAAATACGTAAGTACCAATCAGCACTGGCAATAGTCGGTGCACTTCGCCCATCTCTCTCCCCAGCAGCATGACGGTTGTGACTGCATTGATTGACTTGTGTCCAGAAAACACATTCTGCCAGGTCTTTATCCAGGCATGTTGCAAAGGATACGGCAATGTATCTCGCATGGAGGATGGAATTAGTAGGGGCCAGCAAGGCTTTCCCTTAACTATGTAGCGTAAAATACTGGTGAGGTCACCATCACATATGTACGTCAGCACTACTAAGCACAAGATCAGAACAATGCTCTTGTTCCATCTTCCAACACTTGCAAAGCAGGACTGGGAAACCTTTATGCTCATTCTCAGCCTAGGTAAGATGTTACAGCTGGAACATTTCCTAAAGCATGATATGCACATGTTGACAAGAGTGCATATCACAGTCGGAGCAATGTAAAGAGTTATGAAGAAAATGGTGAAGAATACCAGAGAGTAAGGTGTACCATTTGATTTCTCACCCTCTGGGTACCAGGTACTGAGTGCCACTTTCACTAGCCAGTATATCCCAATAAATGCTGTGTTACGCTTTTCGTGGTGCACTAAACGAGACACGTTGGACTTCACTTCAGAAAACACTGTCTTGAAAATGTGGATATTCAGTAGCTGTGACCAGTAGCTGTAGAGCAGTAGTAGAACAAGCAGTGGTATGCAGCAGGTGTATCCACCATTAGTGTGCTTCCAAGACACAGTGAAAACAGTGAACCCTGCTGCAGACCACAAGAAAGTAGAGGAACTGTTTTGGAGCACTGTTGATGAAGTCTGCAGGTCTGATGAAGTCAGTGGTAGATCTTTCATCCTGCCTCATGCATTCCTGTAGCCACACTGTAAAAACAAATTTGCTGTTTTAGCAAATTATTTCGTTACTACAATTGCGTGACTATCCTTCCTACGCTAATTCAAAGAATGTAGTGCTTGTAAAACATTTTGTGGGAGGCTATTAAAGTTTACTCATGTATCAACTCCCACTGCATGAATCTTTTCCAGCACTGCATTCATAAAATTTTATAGTAAGGATAGTCACGCAACTGTAGTAACCAAATACTTAGCTAAAATAACAACTTTCTTTTTGCAGTGCATGCATGCATAAATCACACACAGTAGGTATATTGAATTTTAAGGACTTAATTTACTTTATATCAGCAACATGTTTACATTGGTGGGTGGCTAGCTATACTTTGACTACCATACAAATGCTTCGTAATCTGGTTATCTGTGAGCTAAGTCATTAATATATACATCTATGGAGTTTGGCATGTATGCATGAATTCCTTCATGTAGCCATGCAATCAGTAGTTAGTGAATTTTTTTGAACTCAATATTTACTAGATCTATTGTTAGATGCATATTTAGTGCTTGATGATTGGCCCAGTAAAAATTTAAACCCAAACAAGCAGTTGCTCATTGTACGTAGATCATGCACACCTGCGTGGAAATATATGTGGATTGCCAACTGTGTACCAAGTAGAATCCTGGCAGATATGTGTCCCATGCAGAAGCTATCATATTATAAGTAGCTCTGTATGCATTTTGTGTTATTCCTGTACTTGAACAAGACCTGTTTAGGCTGAAACCACTGTTGTGCAGTATGACGTTTGAACACCTTTCATTGGTTAACTTGGTGTGGCATGATAAAAGGTAGTTCTACGTAGTGGGAATTAAAGAACCCTTCAGATTGAATGTGGTATATGCCCACTGAAAATCCCTCCTTCAAGAAGACATTTTCTACCTAACCTATTACGGTACAATAGAATGCACAAGAGACATGCAATAATTGAATCACTCAGCTACAGCAGACGTATGAGTTTTGGCAAGGTTTGGTATTCCTTTGATTTTGCACATGTGGCCCTGAAGAATTGGTTTTGAGGTTTTGGCTGCAAGCTACTCGCGTTGTAAGGGTAGTTAAATTGGCGGTAGCCACATGCATACATCTTATCAGTGGAGCAAGTGACTCAGACTGAAGAAAAAGCTCCTCAACAAACTCGTGGGCCTTCTATCTAGGATTTTGAATTTGGCTTTGTCTATAGGGGGGTCTGGGGGCATGCCCCTCTAGAAGATTTGGGATTTTATGTCCTTTGAGATTGTTTCTGCCATGGTGCACTCTGCATGAGAACTAAAACCATGCCAAGAACTGTATTTTTTCTTTAAACATTTTTTAGATAGTCCTTAAAATTTCTGGCGGGGAAGCTTCCCGCCCCCTCACTGGATTGAACCCCGAGTCTTGGTTATATTCCTTGTGATATGTCACACTGGTGGAATTGAGAGAAATATATGATCAAAAATTTTTGCAGAAGCTTTAGGAATGAGGCTAGATTCAACTGTACATATTGTTAGGTATATCCTAACATGCACAGAGTAATGATGTAATTCAGATAGCTGACAAGGACTTTTACATGATAGCCCCAAACACACCTTTTCGCCTTAAATAGGCCAATATACATGCCACAGACCACACTTTCAGTGCATGGCTGCACATTTCTGTTTGCTGTACTACTGCCAATGGCCTCTGAACTTGTGTATGCAACAAAGTGCCCAAATTTGGTACAATATCATACCACAGGAATTTTAATCACTCCTTGTTTTTGCCTTGGTAGCTAACACTCACTTCATTACCAGACCTCAAGTAACTTGCACTGTAAAATCAACACATTTTGTACTGTGGGTGATGGTGTTGTGTGAAGCTTGGAAACAACCCCCTAGATTTGCATGCGAGGGGGTCTGGCAAGTATGCCCCATGGAAATGTTAGACTCTGTGAGATTACTTTCAGTATTTATGACTCTGGATAAAGTGATGCGCATCATCATTCAAGTACTAGCATGCAGATAAGGGCCCCAAATCGTTGGTGCTTTGCCTGCGCACAATGCGGGCGGGCGAGTATGTATTTATCTATATATATAGCCAGCAGACATTTCTCATAAAAGAACTCGACAAACATGATGCCAGGAAGACCAGCGCTCATTATACGCCTCAGTGCAGAAGTGTTCATTTGGATGCTGTGCAGTAGACAGAAACGTTTGTTAGCCGGGTACGTTCATAGTTACGCTTATCTGACTCATTCTTAAGGTTACGGGTACATGTTCATGAATAAAATTAGTATGTCACAAACTTGCAAGTATAACATTTCCTACCCAAAAGCCACCGGATTTTTGCAACAACCGTTCGCTACAGAGGGCATTCGGCTATAGTTCAGGATAACACTAACGTTGCTACAGTACACAGTCAAGTGACAGTAGGCGGCTACTCGATGGAGTACGAGTACAAATTTCTACGTCAGTTTACTACGACGGTAGGAGGAACTAGGTGCTATTTATGACTTCAACAGAGCCAAAGCAACTCACTGCAGGGCTACACGAAGCGTTTTTCCCCATATTTCGGAACAGAACAGAGCGGCAGTGGCTGAAAGGCTGCTGGATACTCGAAAAACAGGTAACCAGCAACTTCGAAAACAAACCACGGCGAACTGGAAAATTTTTCTTTCAAAAACGCTTCGTGTGGCCCTGCAGCGATGTCGTACAAATAGATAAAATGCTGGTATACGGCATTCTGTGTGCAACAACGCGAGCGAACTGACGTAGAATTTTGTACTCGTATTCCACCGAGCACCCGCCTACTGTCACTCGACGGTGTACTATAGCGAAGGTAGTGTTATGCTAAACTATAGCCAAATGCCCTCTGTAGTGACTGGTTGTTGTAAATATCCAGTAGCTTTTTTGCAGCAAAATTTATACAGGCAAGTTTTTGACATACTAATTTAATTCATGAACTTGTACCCGTAACCTTAAGTCGTAAGTATGCGTAAATAGAAGTAATGGTGATAAATTCTATCGCAGAAAAAATTCATGCGGGCGGCGGATGAGAAACAACGAATTGGGGCCTAATATAGTACACGTATAGCCTTCATCACTGTCTAACACTCAGTTTTCCGTATAGCTAAATGCAAATTTGTTAGTGACATGCATCAATAATGATTACTACTAGCTAATTGTTCATATTTCCTACCTCGTGGCTAGTCACACTTCCAAAAACTGTACGTGCTGACACGGGGTGTAGACATCCATTGTTTAGTTCACAAATGTTTGAGCTACTTCCATATATTGAAAGTGTGGGCGGAGACAGTGGGAGTTCGAAGTTGCGGGTTCATAGTCTCGTGCCCAGACCCAACCCTCTCACAAGGAAAGGGTTAGGTTAGAGACCTGCCGCCTCAACTGTTATTATCGCCTTCGAAACCATGACACGGTCACTTTAATGGCGTAGGCCTAGGGCTGGATTTACCGAGCGCGTTTGAAGTTTGTAGCAACAAAAATGAACAATGACCGCCCGCCGGTGATCCAGGCCTATACCGATGTCAGAGGCGTGAATGACTCCCCGGCGCGAGTGACTCCCCGGTCATTGACGCCTAAGGCGGAAGTGACTCCCCCCTGGTGGGAATGACTCCCGTACGGCCGTACCGAACGTGGATGATGCGGCCGCTACAAAACAGACGGGCAGTGATGAGGTGTCATTTTCCGAGTATAGAACACTAAGGGAAGACGACATCATGGCAGAATGGGATACAGAAGACATCGTTCAACAAGCCGCAAAAATGGCTAAGCTCAAGCATAAAATTCATTAAATCTGATCAAGATGTTCTGATTCATGGGAAGGAGCTGACAGATGCACTCATTGATGCTGCTCAAAACCTTCTTAGGAAGAATTACCCGCGTATCAATGGATTGCAGCCTCCATCTCTTGCACCACTGCTCCAGTTCAACCCAACACCCACTCGGGCTGTTCAAATTCATCACACTGGTAAGTCTGCATGAGCTCTGAAACCAGGATATAATATTTTAATGTGTCTCTCTACGTACTTCAAACTATACGGTGTTCTTGTTTAGGACAAAACCACTGGGTGTGCACCTCTAACGTTGGAGCCAAAAGGGGAGAAGTATTGGTGATGGACAGTCTGGCAATGCAAATACCTATCAACAGATCTATGATCCTCCAGATGGCGCAGATTTATCGAGCACCAAATAATCACTCCACAATTTCAGTAAAAGTCTTGCCTGTTCAGCAGCAGAATGGATATAGAGATTGTGGGCTATTTGCCATTGCCTTTGCCACTGAGATCTGCAGGGGTCAAGACCCAAGCAGAGCAGTGTTCATCCAAACACAGATGCGGGGACACCTGTTCAAATGCCTTACCAAGAGAAACATGATGCCTTTCCCTCAGTTTCCACAGCAAGAAAAGGCAACACTGCCTCCGCAAATAGCTCTCCGACCACATGTGAACACAATACATGTGACAGTGCACTGCGTGTGTCGTATGCCAGACCACTATGACACAAACATGGTCCAATGCGAAGCATGCGAAGGATGGTACCACTACTCTTGCATGGGAATCAAAAAAGAGAGAGATATTCCAAAGGTGTGGAAGTGTGGCTATTGCACACAGCAGCAACTGGACATTCAGCCTGAAAAGCCAATTGAGTTTCAATTGAAGTTTCCTGCAGCCAAGAGACAGCGAGTAGCATAATGTGTTGTAGTGTAATATACTGTTATTATTCTAATTTTAGCCAGATTTGTTGTCATTATGTAGCTATATCATATGCATTAACATCGTTTTAAGATATCTCCGTGTGTGCATGAGACAATTATACCTAGGCGTGAGTGACTCCCCGAAAATTGATACGTAGGCGTGAGTTACCTAGGGGAGTCATTCGCATCCGGGGGGAGTCATTCACGCCTAGGCAAAAATGTTCGGGGAGTCATCCACGCCCAGGCGTCAGTGACCGGGAGTCATTCACGCCTAGGCACCAGTGACCGGGAGTCACGTACGACGGGAGTCATTCGCGCCTATGACACCTGTCTGTCCAGGCGGATCGGATTCGCTAGTGAAATCGGATCGGATCCGCTAGTAAAAATTAATGTATAAAAGTGTGGTGTTCCAGCTATAATTGTGTTTAACATAATAAAATCCTCATTCACATGCAAGCCTTCCCACTGTCCAGCTTTATACTAAATTATAGCGCTGATTTGGCATTAATCGACTTTGCACGAAAAGGATTTGCAACCACGCTTGTAGAGATTGGTGCCTTTATTGCACAGACTGCGAGCTTACATTTGTGAACTCTCTATTCCGCTTCTTGCATTAGTGCGACGTTTACTTAGGGTTAGGGTTAGCCGTCAATTTGCTTGAATATCCAATGTCTGCGCTGATTCGGCATTAATCGACCTTGTACGGAAAGGATTTGCTAGCGGGCTTGTAGAGATGGTGCCTTTATTGCATAGACTGGCACCAATCTCTACAAGCCCGCTAGGAAACCCTTTTCTGAGGTCGATTAATTCCGAATCAGCGCAGACATAGGAAATTCGAGAAAATTGATGGCTAACTCTAACCCTAAGCTAAGGTAACGTCTCACTAATGTAAGTAGCATATCAACAAGAAGCTAAGGAAATAGAGAGTTTATAAATGTAAACTCTCAGAGTGTGCAATAAAGGCACCAATCTCTACAACTAATGATTGGTTTGCTGAACTTGAATGTGGCAGAGAAATTTGTGCAGTCTTCTTCGACTATCGCAAGGCTTTCGATAGTGTCCCCCACCTGCCTCTGTTGGAAAAGTTGGAAAATCTCCATTTTAACAGCTCCATCCTGGAATGGGTTACTGATTATCTTACTGGATGCTCTCAAAATGTGGTGGTCAATGGCGAATCTTCTCGGCCTGCCCCTGTCATCTCTGGAGTACCACAAGGTTCTGTTAATTCTTGGGCCCTTACTCTTTCTAATCTACATCAATGATCTCTCTGAGATCAACCTCTGCCAAGGGGCTAAAATAACTCTATATGCTGATGATGTCCTACTACATCGAACCATCAGTTCTCCTGAAGACTTTGTTACACTACAGGAAGACATCAACAAAGTGGGGAATTGGTCTAGTACTAACTTTCTCACCCTTAACAGAGCAAAATGCAACTTTATGACCATCTCACGCAGAAGAGCTGTGTCTACTCCTCCAACATCTCTCCTGCTAGATGGCCACCCCTTGGACAAAGTTGAAACATTCAAATACCTTGGTGTTCTTTTGTCACATGACCTCTCCTGGGGTGAACATGTCCAGTCTACGTGTGCCAAGGCTAAAAATATTCTAGGGCTCCTCTACAGGCAATTCTACACCCGGTAATGCAATGCTTCAGCTGTATCTTTCTCTGGTTAGGCCCCATCTTGATTATGCTGCATCTATCTGGTCTCCTTACATGAAAAAGGACAAAACACTACTGCATGGAGAACGTTCAGAAATTTGCTCTCCGTATGGCCACCAGAAGTTGGGATAGCAGTTATCAAGATCTGCCCGTGCAAACAATTGCGCGAAATCCATGTGCGGTTTGCGTACTTTTCCCGCAGGGATACACGCAAAATTTCGTGTAATAAACTTAATATTTCGCAGATGAGTTGTATAATATCGTAGTAACTCAACCACGCAAGCTCGCGACGACTCGCAGATTTACTGCGGAAATGCGTATAACAACGCAGAACAGCTGTGATATAAAACTTTTAGTGTAAAAGAGAGCCGGACTTCCTGACAGGACATCGAGTACAAGTACTGCAGATCTGCATAAATTGCAAACATAGCCAGGCTTCCTTGCAACCCATAGCCTGGTTTCTCGTCCAAGTTTTGGATAATGTAAAGGCCGGATGAGAAACTGGACGGCGGGAATGCCTGGGAACGAGGCTAGACTGACAAGTTAATCCGCGAAGACCGTTGTTAAACGCTAGTAACTGCTGATTATAATCCTAGCACCCAGACCAATAGTGCAAACTCATTGCAATTACTTTTTACTAGCCTCGTACCCAGGCTCCCGTCCCATGTAGAACAACGGGTATGTTGGTTTCACGAAGACGAAATACAATCTGCCCACCTATTAATTTGAACCTCAATGATCACCAACTAGAGAATGTTAAAAGTTATAAATATTTGGGGTTATTGCTATCTTCAGACCTCAGTTGGACTCACCATATTGAAAGCACCTGCACCAAGGCTAGAAAACTTCTGGGCCTACTATACCGCCAATTCAGTAGCAATACTGACCCACAAGTTATGGCAAAACTCTATCTATCCCTTGTGAGACCACACTTGGAATATGGAGCTCAAGTCTGGCATCCATATACGGCCAAAGATACACATACATTGGAGAAAGTTCAGCAGTTTGGATTACGGATCTGTACAAGGCACTGGAATTCGAGCTACCAAGACTTACTTCCAGTTACCCTCACTGGAGAATCGGAGGCTTTTTTTGTCACTGTCAACTTTTTTTAAGATTATTCATAATCTCATTTACTTCCCAGTCAATTCTCACCCAACACCCCTCTCATCCTCTTTAAGGTGTAATCATGATCAACAATATAGTATTCCTTTTGCACGCACAAATCACTTTAAATACTCATTTTTACCTAATTCTATCTCTCTATGGACCCTTAGAAGCTGTTAATTGTACCACTCTCCCTATGTTTAAGTATTATACTCTGCCACTCTTTCTGTAATGTAATAGTATTACTTTGGGTACATTGTTATATTAGCAGTTGGCTATTTGTGTATCCATTGCACTTGTGCATAAATTTTCATAGAAAAAAAACAAAACAAAAACAAAAAACAAAAAAACAAACAAACGGGGAGAGCCTGGGTGTTCTACATGGGGAGGAGCCTGGGTACGAGGCTACTTTTTACAGCAATGAACCGTTAGTTCGATCGGGTCTGAATTCCATGTCAGTGTAGTCCCTACTCCAGTCCACACTCCAAATTTTTGTATCCAAGGAGCCGAATGGCAACACTTATTAGTATCACATATGAAACTTTAACTCTGTGGAAGCACAAAGGACCTTTGAATACCCGGTATTATCGGTCACAAGTAAAAATTAATTATGCATATTTGTCATAATGAACATATATGTACTTATTATGACACATAATAATGTGGGCTAAGAGGAGGCAGGACATAATGGTCACATCACAGCAACAATCAGTGTGCTCTGATGACATCCCAAGGGCAAGAATCGTTGATATTGGCTACAAGAATGACTCTATGGACCAAGTCATGATGGGAGCACAGGGTGTCAAAACTTTTGACACCCTGTGCTCCCATCATGACTTGGTTATTAACGGTGTACCTTGCAGGCTAAACTCGTAAGGTGTCTGTTAAAATGCTAGGTAAGTCACAAGATGCCTATTTTGACTGCCAGACATCTTTAGCTTTGTCAAAAACCTTGTATGCCTATTGCACCCATCGTCACTTTGTCTATAAAGTCGTTCATGTAGCCTGCATCCACGACCTTGGACTGTCAGTTAATTGTGTCTATCATGGGACAGTGTCCTCCCTCCTCTTATGTGGGCTCTGATGGCAGTAGAATGTCATACAGCCATAACATAACACAACAGTAGTTCCTGCAGGATAAGAGTTATTTGTTTCCTGGGCAGTACTGGCGAGCCCGAACGTTTATCTTCTCTTTGCGTATCCACTTCCACCTTTTCGTTTCATCCTCCCCATGCAGTTTCCCAATCGGAAAACGACGAAACACATGCAAGGGGAAACAAACCAAAAAAAAAGGGTAATTTACAGAATAGACTTTCAAACTCAATACAGTGGAACCATGCTTAATGGACACTTCTCAACAGTAGACTCCCACAATATAATGGACAATTCCAAAAGTCCCGACTGTCTTTTGATTCACTACTTGAGCAACCCCTGAATAGGTGACAAAATGTTGGTTCCGAATGGTGTCGGCCACTGTAGAGCCTGACAAATCTAGTCAAGAGTTTTCCGGCCAATGGTTTTTGTCTCATCCACAATAGCTACAGTGAGCTGTCAAAAGTAAGTGGTGGTTACTGATGTAAGTAATCCAGGGATAGGCATAAGGTAAATATGGTTACTACTGTCAAGAGCGCATAAGAACGGGCGGCTAGAGTAAGAGCGTGTAACTCCGATAGAAGCCTGTAGTCTGGGCAAAATTATTGAAGCGTACTAAAAATAGAACACCCGGTCACGTGCGTGCTTAGCAACAATGCATAATTGCTTATGTCAACGCAGCGTGTGCAGGGCGTGTTACTACTTTTAGTACTGGTGGTAAATTCCGCCCGGTTTCGAATTTTACGAAGTTACACGCTCTTACTCTAGCCGCCTGTTCTTATGCGCTCTTGACTGTTGATGGGAAATTTTGCATTTAACATTTTTCATGATTACGAATGACAAAAATGAAAAAAAAAATGCATATACATACTATATGAATGTACTATATGAATATAGTATGTATATGTTGTTAATTTTTCATGTATTTAGTTGTTGTCATTTGTTGAAATGATGAAAAACGTTGCCAACCTACCGACTGCATTCCATTGTTCAGAAAATCCGTCAAACAACTAATTTAGTTGGAATGGCCTTACCTCGAATTGCATGTAGCCGTGTAGGATCGAACTTGATTATTCCTGCTTTCCTCGGTCTGGTTGCGCACCCGGTTGAAAGCTCCTCCCTTGTGAAGAGCAGTTCTGATAAGGCCTGTGCCAACTTGCCAGGCTCGTCTTCTACATCCACTGCTGCAAGTTGGGATGGGAGAATGTTGGGAATTAACACCCCCAAGTTGTCATCGTTTGGCACTCCAAACCAGCACCCTGCAAGTAGGCAATATGGTAAAACTTGCAAAAAGCAGAGGAAACTCTAATGGGAAAAAGGTGGAAAGTCTATCTTAGTGAGTCGCCTAACCACTTAAGATCAAAGATCTTACAATCAGCTGATTAATTATTGGTTTTCCACTTTCACCCGACTGACCCAAGTTTTACTAATAGGGCTGATCAAACTGACTGGTCATGACAAATATGTCTGCAAACTTAGTAAATGTGGTACCCACTAAACCTACCTACCTGTAGTTTCTTTTTCGGCAGTGGAGTCTGTTGTTTTGTGACTTGATCCTAAATGCTATACACAACCAAAAAAAAAAAAAAGATCACCTGTTGTAATAACAAAATACACTAGCTACAACCTTCACACTGTATGACCCATAAACCCCCCAAAACTCAGATTCAAACTTCCTGTTCCACAAATATCATGATTCTGAGCCCTACTAACTATGATTACCTTGCTTTTCTTTAGTTCAGCTTTCATTTCCTTCCGCATTTCCATTCGGAATGAGGCTAGTTCTGTTCGAATTGTGTCATGAATCATCATCGACAACTGCAACTGTCCTCCACCCTATATGTACAGAACACCACCCTTGTTCCATTAGTAAAATGCCTGATCATTGTGGGGCGAGCCTGATCCAGCAGCGCACTGCTGGCTTCATATTTTGTCACTGCACGCAGACATGCATGTACCAATAACATTGCTTCGGGGCAGCTACACAGGCATTGGCTAAACCTCACTCTTAAATCATGAGCTAGATCTCAACTGTGCATGGGTACCACTTCGCAGTCTGTCATCACTGGTATAATTCATGTAGCTTATATAAACACAGAGTAAGTTGGTACACACACTTCAATTTCAGTGGTCTTCACTCCCGGTCTCTTTCACACTGACACTATAACTTTGAAATATTTGAATGCAATCATTTGAATAAGGTTGGTCCAAACAAAGCAACATACAAATGCACATGCACAAAGCAGTCACACTAGTGGTTGCTCAGGCTCGCCCCAATAAACCAATTCAGAAGTGCACAACTACCAATAGCTTAACCCTATAACCCCGACGCGCATGCACACAAACCAAGCTCGTAGCCACGAGAAAGATATTGAAAAAATGGCGATTTTGTATCGTGCCGATTCATAGCGTTATATCTTATAAACTAGCTGAGTTCACAGGTTAGTAGTTAGGCTTAGCTTAGTCAAAAACAAACCTGCTTTACATAGGAAGTAGTCATACGAGTTGACAGTGAAATTCGACTAAGCTACAAGTTGAAGTGTGGGTACTCGCTATCCATTGAAATATGACTGGAAATCTGTGGCAAAACTTCAAGTGAAGGTACGCTTTCACTGTTGTTTAGATTATCTAGAAAAAATTCGGTAGGACCAGTAGTGCGTGGGAACTAGCTGTTCTGTGGCATTACTAAGTACGTGATCAAACGGTAAACTTCGAATGCGATTTCTGGGGAAAGTCCCTATAGGACAGGATAGCTAATTACGCTTCATTCGACTTCCTGTGGCACGTAATAACTATATACTACGCCACCACAGGGTATAGAGTGATAATCACTCGAAGTTGGCCCTGACGACTATAGTCGTCATTCGTACCTAACGGTACCTATATTCATGACGACTATAGTCGTCATTTGGATTATATATGAGCAATCAACATACAGTTCTAAGGGTAAAAACTCACCTCAGAAGAACACACTGACATGGATGATGGAGTTGGACTTCTTTGAAACCTAGGTGCATATTCTGCCATTGCTGGAGGTCCATATCCTGGTCCTCCAAAACCCCATGGTGGTGATGAACTTATTGGAATGAATCCAACGAATATGCACGCCGAGGAGGAGGATGGGTGAATGAAGGTATCTCATCAACAAAACTCTCACTACTGAGCCCCCAATGCTCACACCACCACCAGTGAGGCCCTTACCTCCACCAAGGCTCACATCACTCACATCACCAAGGCTCAGATCACCGAGGCTCACACCACCACCACCACCAAGGCTCACATCACCAAGGGTTAAATCACCACCACTGCCAAGGCTCACATCACCACCACTGCCACGGCTCACATCACCACCACTGCCATGGCTCACATCACCACCACTGCCACGGCTCACATCACCACCACTGCCACGGCTCACATCACCACCACTGCCATGGCTCACATCATCACCACTGCCACGGCTCACATCACCACCACTGCCACGGCTCACATCACCACCACGGCTCACATCACCACCACTGCCACGGCTCACATCACCACCACTGCCACGGCTCACATCACCACCACTGCCACGGCTCACATCACCACCACTGCCACGGCTCACATCACCACCACTGCCACGGCTCACATCACCACCACTGCCATGGCTCACATCACCACCACTGCCACGGCTCACATCACCACCACTGCCACGGCTCACATCACCACCACTGCCACGGCTCACATCACCACCACTGCCATGGCTCACATCACCACCACTGCCACGGCTCACATCACCACCACTGCCACGGCTCACATCACCACCACTGCCACGGTTCACATCACCACCACTGCCACGGCTCACATCACCACCACTGCCACGGTTCACATCACCACCACTGCCACGGCTCACATCACCACCACTGCCACGGCTCACATCACCACCACTGCCACGGCTCACATCACCACCACTGCCACGGCTCACATCACCACCACTGCCACGGCTCACATCACCACCACTGCCACGGCTCACATCACCACCACTGCCACGGCTCACATCACCACCACTGCCACGGCTCACATCACCACCACTGCCACGGCTCACATCACCACCACTGCCACGGCTCACATCACCACCACTGCCACGGCTCACATCACCACCACTGCCACGGCTCACATCACCACCACTGCCACGGCTCACATCACCACCACTGCCACGGCTCACATCACCACCACTGCCACGGCTCACATCACCACCACTGCCACGGCTCACATCACCACCACTGCCACGGCTCACATCACCACCACTGCCATGGCTCACATCACCACCACCGCCACGGCTCACATCACCACCACCGCCACGGCTCACATCACCACCACTGCCACGGCTCACATCACCACCACTGCCATGGCTCACATCACCACCACTGCCATGGCTCACATCACCACCACCATCGGCCAAGTCCAACAGTTCAAGGCTTGCTTCTGCATTTGTTGCTTCCCGGCTTTTGGCCTTCTTGCCCTTTTTTAGCTGTGCCTCCTTATGAGCATCCTACAAAACAGAAAGTGGTACATACAGTCATTCACATTATCCTGTAACTTCTCTTCAATCTCTTTTACACATAGCTACTAGTGCCAGACTTGTAGACATGAAGTATATAGGAAAGAGTCTGCCTTCGTGAGACTAAAAATCAGTGCCGTGGATTAATATGCACATGACCACTGACCACAAGATCACTGCACATAGCTAGTAGCCTTACTTATGAAGGAGACCATTCAGCATTTAGAGCTATGTGCAATAAACAGCACAAGCCAAAAAAGAGTAGAGCACACAGAGTGCTACTTGTTAAGGATCGACACATTCATTAGCTATAATATACATCCACCACTGAAGTATTAAGGAAAGCTTATCCTACACACAAAAATATACTATAAACATTAGATACTCATCCTTTCAAGACATATGTACCTTAGCTTCTCTACTGATGACCTTCTTCCTCTTGGTAGGGCTACTGTTCCCTACAAATATAGCAATAGAATAGCACATTTGAGTTTCAAGATGTATTTTAACCCTTTGGACACCACAAGCCTACATATATATATATATATACATATATGGCAGTCCCAGGTAGAAATTGAACATTGTTCTGTTGCGTATTTCAACCGGATTCCTGTGTTTGAAGTGCCGTAGCGTGGAATTTCCGTTAAGGGTGGGGCTCATACGTGCTTGCATAGATACACAAACACCTGGGATGTCAACGCAGTGCGTATGAGCCCCACCCTTAATCCTTTTGAAATATGAAACAAAATAATGTTCGACTTCTACCTGGGACTGCCACTATAATGCGTGGGCAGATCAAAGTCACTACATGGGGGTACTTATGGCATATACACTCCAACTTAGCAGTATACTTCTTGCAGTTGTGACCACAGGGGGTAGGTAAATTGCTGAGTCAGGGTGTATATGATTGACAAATTACCAGAGCTCAACTGTAATCTGCAAGCCTGGGTAGGAGGATAGAAATTCCTTCCATGTTTAAGTTAACAGTTAACCCTATGAACATAGTAGTACTATGTATCTATCTCATAGTAGTAAACTTCAAATCAATGATGTAGCATACTCACCTTCTTTTTGTTTCCTTTTCTTGTTCACACCTGCCTTACCACCTACATGTAAAAATTTTTTGCATAATGTTTGCATCTCTTCTGTTTCTCAGCAAGGATAAGCAGGCTTTTTGATAGTCTTGTGCCCAGACCCCACCTACGAGAGAGGGTCTGGTGACATCCGGCTGATTCCTCGGGCTTCATTAACGTTGATTACCTTCTGGAGAAAAATTTCTCTCCGCCAATCACATTGCAGAAAACACAATCTGTAGTGCAACACCAGAAATCCTTGGCTACTTCAGCATGATGACACAGCACTTTTTTTTTGGCGTGTAAATTAGTTATCAGTTCTCAACTATGCATACAGCAAGCTGTGAATTTTTAATGGACAGACTCTAACCACATAAATATATATTCATATCACAGTTGGTCAATGCAATGCCATAAGAGTATTATATAACCCGTTACCCAGGCAACATATAAGAATGTTGCCCATATCTCTCTTGTACAGTGATGTTGCCTAGGTAACAGGTTATATAATAGTTATATCCCTCCCTGGGGTGTGGTCTTGCACATTGGTGTCGGGCTACGCCCGACACCAATGTGTAAAACAACCACCCCCCAGGGAGGGATATAACTATTACCTAGACACTGTGCATCAGAATTTCTGGATAAAATCTACTCCACTGACTGCGCTCTGTGATAGCAATGATGAGGAAGCCATGAAAACATCAAGTTTATTCGTTTGCAGTAAACATTCACATATTTGTCCATTACAGCTAGACACTAGAGCATGTGAATAATGCAGTCCATCTCTATGAACATCACTGATTGCCTTGAACAAGATGATGCAGACTGTTAAAATCAAAGTGATGTTACTTTTGACTTCAAAACCACTTGAATCTGCCTCGTAGGGAGCAGAAAACCTGCATTGCAGCCTTCCATTAGGTAGTAAATATGGCTATAATTTAAGTGTAATGGAGTACTGTAGATCTGGAAAATTTCGCTGTTAAAATAATTTCATGGTCGAGACCAACCATGAAAATTTAACACACGAAAAATAAAATTACATGGCGATTATCAGACTAGGTAGTGATTCTTTGAGCTGTTAAGCTGTAGCAAAATTCACAATCCACACAAATCCACAATCCGTGCAAATCCACACCCCCCCGAGGTAAATGTCTGATCGATGACTACAGCCAGCGATCCCTGGCTCTCCTGATAACTGGTAGTAGACTAAACGCCAGGAACTCTCCAGGCACTCATCCATATTGCAATTGTCAACCGTTAAAAAAATTTCGCAGATAGAACAAAACTGAAAATTTAACACCTCACGCTAATTATTTTTAACGTGAAAATTTCCTGATCTACGGTAGTATGCAGGTCACAAAGACAAGCTTACGCATGCACAAACAGTGGTGTATCAGGTTCTTTTTCCTTCTCCTCTCACCAGAGCCCGAGAATAGGGCTACTATAACAGTTTCAGAAAGGCAAGACAGTTGCTAAAAATCATTGTGAATTCTATATGAGAGGGTCGTCTAAGCCGAAAAAGCACTACATTCCAAGTCATTCCTTCGTACTAATTGGATAACTTGTAGTAAGGGTTCATTTCTTTCCTTCATCACATGCTTGAAGCTTGCCCACAGCTTGAAATAGCATGATGTAATGATTGTTGTCTACCTTACACACATCATACATCCAAGTTTCCCTTAGGAAGTCTGGAGATGAAGTTGTTATCTCACCTTGCACCTTGTCTTTTACACCCGCCTTAGGAATCTTGGGATTTTCATTTGGAGGACCTACACAAAACAAAAATTGGCATTTCAGTCCATCTGTAAGATTTGATTAGCAACTACCTGACTACATTTATCTGTTCTCAAGAAAGTGGCACATGAATACATACACAAGTTATGCTGCTCAGTCATCATACATGCACACCTAACCTTTGTGCTGCTGGTCATCAGCAGATGAACTGGAGCTCTGCTCCCACTCCTCCTGAGCAGCTAAAATTTTAGCTTTGGACCCTATAGAAAATTGATGCATTTCACATGCCAATGTTGTTGTATAACTATACAGATTTAATGCAGAAGAGTCATTATGTAGAGGCCAATACTCTCTGCATACTTGCCAGCAATTTCCCCAATCTTTAAGCTTCTTTAATATGATTTACTCGGCTCTGTGTCACACTAAAATTAGTTTTGTGCCAAACCAGGTATGTCTGATACACTGTGCAACTTTTTCAACTATTACTCATTCAGGTACAGGTGCTTTTATCAATTTTTTTTCCTGATCAATTATGCTTTCAAGCTAGCAATTCTCAAAATCTGCACTCATTATGCTGAAGAAAGTGCCTATTATGTTTACGACAAGTACGGCAAAAAGCTTACCACTAGAGAATGTGACACCATAAGTGGTTTGTTTGGGTAGTCTCTTGTGTGCTAATAGTCCTCAGGTCGGTGTCAATGGTTCCACAGCTTCAATGCTTTCAGCACAGAGGGTTGTTAACCACGATATTGTGCTTCTATGCCAACTCCAAAGGTGTAGGCAAAAGTAGCCTGCTCAGTATTCTAACCTGTGAATCCTTTCTTGGTTCCAGTGTTTAAAATACAGCTGAGCCACTAGGTCGACCACTTCTTCACAGCTCCAGCAGTACATATGCAACTATATGCACATTATTCCCTTAGAAAAGTGCTCAATTATTCCCGAATTATGCTTTTGCCTTTAAGAACCGATTATTCCTGAAGTTATGCTGGCATAACAGGCATTCTCTAAATACAGGGCTTGCAACACTTCTTCAAATGCTATTTTGTTCGCCAGATAGTGGTAAGATAATAAGCATCATCACTAGCAGCTGAATCACTTGCAGATTTTCCCATTGCTCCTTTTTACATCTCTTCTGCATGCTGCACAAATCAAGTTACTGTAGCATACCGGGGATAGTCTGGATAGTCCGTAGCCATATAACCTGTAAGGTAACTTGGAACTAGCATTTAAGGCAGCAGATTTAGATAACAAAGCAGACTTAACCTTGGATTACAGCAACTGTAGCCATAGTCTTTACAGTCACAGGAGTTTTAATAGAATAGCTTCAGTGAAAACGACTTTACAGTTGTACAGAGATAATTCTGTTGGAGTGTTCCAATAGTCAACATGACCGGGAGCTAGGGAGGCACTTGCACAAATGTAATCAGCAGATGCATGCAAGGACCATAATGCACAAAAGAAACCCAAAATGTAATTACACAGAAGTAGGTGGTGTCTAGCCAAACATGTTAGTTGCATCATTCTGAGGTAGGATGAAGTTGAACACACAGGTGTATTTGAACCAAGACAGTGTACATGGGAAATTTTGTGATGCAACGCTCCTCGTAGTCACATTTGCTGATATCCCACCCATAATTGCAGGTGTAATGGGGCTGCATGAACGTGGTCAATGTAACATAACGGGCTAGTTCTTAGGTGTAAATGCACGCCTGCCTAATATATCTGCATACATCCATGGCACGAGCAACTGCACTCATACTGAATGGTCTATATTACTCCACGTCCAAACTACCCTCATTAACTTTATACTTTCACTTACCAACAGCAATCAGAATACCCTTATAACATCCATTCCGATCATTGACGAAGATGGCATCGTTGTACTTGAGGCTAGTAGCTCTTTCTTCGTTCTTTCCTTGTTAATAGCGCTTAGTGGAACAACAGATTGACCATCGTCGCTTTCCCACTGCACCAGTACATAAGTTTCTGAAATGTGACAGCAAGACACACACTGTCACACATAATAATTTATGTGACAATTTGCTAGTATAGAGGTTCTGCATGTGATGTCATCAAAAGGGTTAAATTTATTAATTTTAATTTAACAGTCTTGCCAATTTTTCTAGGCAATAAGGAAGGTCTAAATAGCTTAAATCTCAAGTGAAAATTCTAAATTAATGATAGTTGATTTTATATAAATTGTCAAAGTTTGATCTTTTAGCATTAACTTGTATGGCGAGTGGCAAATTTTGCCACTCACTGTACAAATCCTATGCAAAATGTTTGACTTTAAGAATTTATATAAAATCAATGGAAAGGAGTTAGGCCTTCATATTTTAGATTTGAGTTAGCTGGACCATCAGTATTACCTGCAAATGTTTGGAATGGCTAATTATGAATTTTAAATTGGTGATGACGTCACTGCAGAACCTCTATATGCACGTTTTATGGAGGCTAGCTCTGTCTTGTCCTGTACAGTTGATTTCCCCCCTCAACAACTGCCATGAATATATACCTTCATCCTGGCTACTTTATCTTATGCTTACTTGGTCTCTTTTACCTTGATATGCTGCATACTCTCTGAATGCATGCTAGTTCAGAACTTAAGTTAAATTACGTAGAAAGAGGGTTATCGCGATTATGCGGTGGGCGCGGCACGGGGAGCTCCCATGTGAGGTTTTATGACGTAACCTCATAGAGCTATGTGAACTTGGACGATCCCCTTTAGTATCACGCAAGCGTGGGTCGGTTGGGTCTGGCTTGCGAGACTAAAAAATTCACCTTTCAAGGTACTCTTCTTAAACTTCGATACTTGTCGTGGAGTTGCCTTGCGAGTTGCCATCTCTTCTTCCGCAGGTCAGATAGCCGCACTCAAAGATAGTCTAGCCGGGGACGTCCAAAAACTGAGCACCAACTCCAACAGCTTTGGCCGAACATGAGCATGCAATAGACTGAGCACGTGCCACGCACGTACCACGTAAATGCACGGAAAGTCTTGATCGACGAGCTTCTCTAGTACCTGCATGTGGGATGGATTTGTCTTATAGTGACAGAGATGCAAGTGAGCCTGCGTCCAGTGGGACAGGTAGTGACACACCATCATTAGACTTCCCTTCCTCGTTCTCGGAAAGTGAAGGAGCCAATTTCTCGTCCCAGTCTTCAGGAAGCGAGGTTGAAGGAGGTTCATCCGCGTCACAGTCTTCAGAAAGCGATGTCGAAGGAGGATCATACTTGTCAGAAAGTGAAGGAGGCTCTTCCTCGTCTACAAAAAGCGAAGGGAGTCCTCATCTGACTTCATCCTCATCGTTTGAGGCCGACGCAAGCTACCGAAACCCACTGAATAGCGAGAGGTTAAAAGCTGCAAGCGAGAAGACCCTCTATGAAGGAGCCCAAATTTCCATCCTCCTGAGTTATCTGCTAATATTTCAGTTTGTAGTCAATCACAGCCTTTCTAATGGCGAGTGAAACGTATTGTGCTCTGCACATACAGCTGCAGCTTCTGTGGCAGCACTATCATGACTTACGGCTATAATTGCTATCATACGCATTATGCAAGGTGTTGCGGGTAACTACTATACATATATATTATCTGTATTGGCTGTCCTTATGTATTGGCTGTTTTTATGCTCTGCTGGCTGAGGCCGTGCGGCCCATTGGCTATTATGTGAAAAGGTGCTGATGGAGGAGTGGCCCCTGCAGTGTTACCAATCATTCATTCCTCTGTAAGGGGGAAGTTGTAAATTAAGACTTATGTGTGTGACTGAGGTTACTATAACCTTGATGTGGGTTAAGTTACGGTTTTTTTACTGTTATTGTCTTTGCCTGTGTTGGCGGGGGCAATTACTATGCTTTAACCAATAGAAACTACATTTTTTGATTCCGCAGGAGGGGGGGGACCGCATTTTATACCAACATTTATTTTGATTTTTTGGGCATTTCAGAAATATTTCTGGGTGCCGACTAATTTTGCTATATGCTGGAACAGCTGTAAGTATAGTGGTACACCAACTTTTGGTTGTCGTAACAATCCACGCTTGACACAGCCAATCAGCAGGAAACAGAAGTTGCAAGAAAGTATTCCCTTTAACAAAAATTGCAAGATGATTAAACGTAAGTTTTTTCAACCCTGTTAAGGGTTAAAACTCTGAGCTACGTTTAGCCCTAAAGGGCTTAATCATCATATGCTAACTGGTTCCTCAGAGACTGTATGCAAAAATTCTTCATTATCAGTGAGTAGCAAACATCAGCACCAGCAGGAATGTGCAGGGAGCAGTCCGAGTCAGATGTCTCGCCAGCACTAGAATCAGAAGATGGCAGGCTCTACACACTCACCATCATAGTCACTGTGGTCTACAAGCGGTGGGGGACACATTGAGGTATTACTATCACTGTGGTCGGCAGGCTGAAGTTCCACCGGGGCATTGTCAGCAACATTTTAGACCGGCTACAGATGAGGAGTTCGGGTATTACTTGGCGGGGTTGATTGAAGGCGATGGAAGCATAGTTATTAGTGGTAAACCCTATCTCTTTGTTTTCATCAAAAGGATGTATCTACTGCTTACTATATTAAAACCCATCTAGAATTTGGTTCCTAAATCACTTAGTACTACGCTTGCTCCATATGGGATTACCCCCCAAGCGACCATGCCAGACTCAAGGATAAAATAGGAGCTAATATATAAATTAGATTATTGGCATGGAATAATTATTTCTTTAGTGAATAACTTTAGCCCGTCGGCAATAGGTTGTAAAATACCATATACCCCTACCACATTGGGACCTTTCCTGCACTGGATACAGCCTAACACTTTCCGCTCAGCTAACATCAAATACGCAATTGAAATAAGTAGAGGAACCAAAATAGCAAATATTTTTAGTACTATTGCGACAATTTTATATATATGTTTACACCCAGCGGAAGTTCGGGCTTAAAATCCCCTCCTTTGGGATTATCCCCCTAAGGGGAGAGGGATTAAGCAGTTTCATAGTATAGCCATTAAACTTCACACATAGGGTATATAAACCGACTCCTATAGATTTGCAATCTATTACTCTTCCGCACTAGCTAGACACCACTAGACCCTAGCCGATTTGCAATATAACTAGAAAAGATATGTAAGCTTTTGGCTTAAAATACCTATGGGATTATTGGCATCGATCCAATAATTCAGATATGCAAAACCTACGCTTGACCAATTAAGCTAAAACCCCGCGCAAAAGGAAAAGACAGGACTCGAACCTGTGTACCGGTCAGTAATTATTTTCAAGACAACTGCAATACCATTCTGCCACTTTTCCTTCTAGAGCATTAGCTAGAGGCTAAAGCTCCTTGGTTGGAGCTAATGCTAATGTTTATCAAATATTCTCTTCTAAAATCCAGAGAATATATTTGATAAAACTAATGTTCAACATTGATGGCTAGCTTCAGAAAAATGCTTTTGCTTTTTAATTTTCATATGAACGTGCTTTCATTTCAAACCACTTACGTCAATGTGTCATTTTGCACCACAATGATTTTATGGCATTTTCTGTTGAGCTATGCCTGCATCAAAACCAGTGAGCGAGAGGTCATTTAGTGGATTACGCAAAATCAAAATATTTCTTTGCTCCACAACGAACTAAGATAGACCAAATCATTTCCTGGTTATGTAAAACAGTTAATGTTTTACGTGCATGAAAATTTCTTCTTTTAGCTCTATGGAGATCAGACAGTGGTGTTTGCATGAGGAATGATTGTGTGAGGAAGTGCTGGAGTTAGTTGCACTACCGGGTAGAGTCCCATTGTGTTGCACGAAAATCATTCCCTGGTAATCCACTTCAGCATCGACTATGGCATTTCATGTCTATAGCCTAGCTTGTGCTACTTCCATAGAGAAACTTAGAAATGATAATGTTCATCTCTTAGCTGCTTAGATTGAGGGTGTGAGAAAGTTTAGTGTTGGTGTTCCCTAGAAACATACATAGCCAGAAATGAAGCTGTTGCCTCACCTACTAGTGGCTCAGAGTCCATAGGAACTGGAAGAACAACAGTACTGATCTTCAGTATTAATCTACAGCTGTACCAAAAGTACTCTTTTCTATTATTATATTATTCTGCAATCCTATTTGCCACTTTCTGTGAAATAAATCCACACGATGATGCATACAATGTTGGGCAGCTTTAC
This sequence comes from Agelas oroides, assembly GCA_949130485.1. Lineage (NCBI taxonomy): Eukaryota > Metazoa > Porifera > Demospongiae > Agelasida > Agelasidae > Agelas > Agelas oroides. The sequence continues at coordinate 801,622 of OX422198.1, read as the reverse complement.
ACAAAGAGGACTAATTTAGGACTAAACTACGGTGGCCTCCTTGCAGAAGGAGAAAGAATAGAAGGAAGAGACCGCATTTAGAAAAAGAAACTTTATAACTAGAGAACCTTCATAAATTTTCACTTCTGAAGACCTACAACTCATACTGTACCTCTGGTCTTTTTTTTTATACTTTCAAAGGCGCACTTGTAGATAAATAGAATGAAATTGCACCTACAATTCAGAACATTGCAGTGGATTCGGCAAGATGCTCCCATCATTATCCACGTGAATCTAGACCATCTGCTGCAGTTTCTTTCCGAAGACACTCACTATCGCAACCTCTTTGAGGTTGGTACTGGAAGAGGGAGCACTGACTTCTCTGCACGGAAATCCTGGGAGGTAGGTTATTAGACTGAACGATCATGCTGGACAAGTTAGTTGGTGTTCCCTAGAGTTTTTCAATTTAAACTAGTTACTGAGCCAGAAATGAAGCTGTTGCCTCACCTACTGGTGACTCAGACTGAATGATCATGCTAGACAGGTGACTATGCAATAATTTTCAACCTAAAGTCAGGATACCATCACATAGACATACATGCTGGCACTATACTGGCAGTATCTGGGATTTTCATGGAAAGACAAGGATGGGGCTATTGTCTAGTACATGTTCACAGTCCTACCATTCGGACTAGCAACAGCTCCATTTGTATTTACCAAGTTGCTCAGGCCACTACTGGTAAAGAGATGGAGAAGCAATGGGTTAAAAGTTGTACTGTTATGTCGATGATGGAATTCAAAGTGTTAAAAGTTGTACTGTATGTCAATGATGGAATTTGTGTGGGAGCCACAAAGCAAGCAACAAGCCAAGCAGCCTGAGCACGGTTTGTTATTAATGAAGAGAAGTCAGACTTTGAGCCTAGGCAGAGGGTCACATGGTTGGAATTCTCATTGGAACTAAACCAAGGCAACGTCTCAGGCATGGATTTGCACATTCTGCTATTTACGACTTTAAAACAGTACATAGTGCATTCCAAGATCTGGGTCCCCCAATGAAGCTGATCTCTTTGGAGGATCCATAGCGGAGTAATTGCTCTTCCCGGACCGAATATTAGCAATACTTGGTCCACCCTTGTTGCAGGAAGTCCATGCTTCCCTTTGAAGGGTGCAGGCTCTGAAAACATAGCTAGCAATTAGAGAGAAGACTGAGCTGCTTTTAAAGCAAAAGGCTCTGCCAATGATGGACCAAGCCATGTTTCTGCCTCCAAACACAACAGCACTGATACAGCCTATGGACCAAGGGGTTTGGAACACTGAAGAGGAGATACAGGAGGTCAATGTACAAAGGGACACCAAGAAGAGATACAATTTATTATATAACAATTATACTTGACTTATGGTTCTTGTACTGAAGCATAGTTGCATAATCTTCAAGAGAATTTGTCTAAAATCTCAGATTAAATTATTAAATTCCCTCAGGTATGAGGTCTCTTCTCAAGCAACCTTCAATGTTTCTTGGGTTTGCCGCAGCTTTCTGCTGGTGTGGTAATCATCAGTTGTTCACTTTAACAACAATTGTAAAATAGCACCCTTCACTCTTTGGAAAACCGCCTTCAAACATTGCCTCTTTTGGTGAAAGTGGTAATCACCAATCTGATGCATACACCGTTTACACGCGTGTGGTCAGCATTCATCCACTGGTCCTCCATTAACAAACGGCTGCAACCAAACTACTTTGGACAGCGGTGATTCTCATTGGCAGTGAAACTAGTGGACCACTTACAAGTGGTAGGGTACTTACACCTGAGGGAATTTAATTACTTTAGATATAGGTTTGCAGACTAGAATACCATTGACTGCAATGCACACCGTCATTTATTGTCTCAGAGAGTAGGTGTGTCCCCAACAGCGATCAAACAAATTGCGAGTGGACATGCTTCGCAGATACCTCACCAGCTATCAACTACCAACCACTGGCCACCACATTCGTTCTTTGGCTGCAAAGAAGATCCAGTGAATCGACAATGGAAATTCGCGTAAATTCCCTGCAAACCCTACCACGGAACAATAGTTGCACTAATGCAAACTACACTGAGCAAGAAGCTGTAGGAATGGGGAGGCCAAAAACGCAAATCCTCCGTTTGTGCAATCAACGCACAAAGCGGTACGAGCTTGCAAATTGTTCCTCCTGCACCATAGACGCATAGAATCGGCAATGGAAATTCGCGTAAATTCCCTGCAAACCCTACCACGGAACAATAGTTGCACTAATGCACACTACATATGAGCAAGAAGCTGTGGAAATGGGGAGGCCAAAAACGCAAACCCTCCGTTTGTGCAATCAACGCACAAAGCGGTACGAGCTTGCAAATTGTTGCCTCTGCACCATCGCCGCATAGAATCGGCAATGGAAATTCGCGTAAATTCCCTGCAAACCCTGCGGAACAATAGTTGCACTAATGCAAACTACATATGAGCAAGAAGCTGTGGGAATGGGGAGGCCAAAAACGCAAACCCTCCGTTTGTGCAATGAACGCACAAAGCGGTACGAGCTTGCAAATTGTTCCTCCTGCACCATCGCCGCATAGAATCGGGAATGGAAATTCAAGTAAATTCTCTGCAAACCATACCACGGTACAATAGTTGCAGTAATGCAAACTACATATGAGCAAGAAGCTGTGGGAATAGGGAGGCCAAAAACGCAAACCCTCCATTTGTGCAATCAACGCACAAAGCGGTACGAGCTTGCAAATTGTTGCCTTAGAACCATCGCCGCATAGAATCGACAATGGAAATTCGCGTAAATTCCCTGCAAACCCTACCACGGAACAATAGTTGCACTAATGCAAACTACATATGAGGAAGAAACTGTGGGAATGGGGAGGTCAAAAACTCAAACCATCCATTTGTGCAATCAACGCACAAAGCGGTACGAGCATGCAAATTGTTGCCTCTGCACCATCGCCGAATAGAAACAGCAATGGAAATTCGCGCAAATTCCCTGCTAACCCTACCACGGAACAATAGTTGCACTAATGCAAACTACATATGAGCAAGAAGCTGTAGGAATGGGGAGGTCAAAAACGAAAACCCTCCGTTTGTGCAATCAACACACAAAGCGGTACGAGCTTGCAAATTGTTGCCCCTTCACCATCGCCGCATAGAATCGGCAATGGAAATTCGCGTAAATTCCCTGCAAACCCTACCACGGAACAATAGTTGCACTAATGCAAACTACATATGAGGAAGAAGCTGTGGGAATGGGGAGGTCAAAAACGCAAACACTCCGTTTGTGCAATCAACGCACAAAGCGATACGAGCTTGCAAATTGATGCTTTTGCACCATCGCCGCATAGAATCGGCAATGGAAATTCGCGTAAATTCCCTGCAAACCCTACCACGGAACAATAGTTGCACTAATGCAAACTACATATGAGGAAGAAGCTGTGGGAATGGGGAGGTCAAAAACGCAAACCCTCCGTTTGTGCAATCAACGCACAAAGCGGTACGAGCTTGCAAATTGTTGCCCCTTCACCATCGCCGCATAGAATCGGCAATGGAAATTCGCGTAAATTCCCTGCAAACCCTACCACGGAACAATAGTTGCACTAATGCAAACTACATATGAGCAAGAAGCTGTGGGAATGGGGAGATCAAAAACGCAAACCATCCGTTTGTGCAATCAACGCACAAAGCGGTACGAGCTTGCAAATTGTTGCCTTAGAACCATCGCCGCATAGAATCGACAATGGAAATTCGCATAAATTCCCTGCAAACCCTACCACGGAACAATAGTTGCACTAATGCAAACTACATATGAGGAAGAAACTGTGGGAATGGGGAGGTCAAAAACTCAAACCATCCATTTGTGCAATCAACGCACAAAGCGGTACGAGCATGCAAATTGTTGCCTCTGCACCATCGCCGAATAGAAACAGCAATGGAAATTCGCGCAAATTCCCTGCTAACCCTACCACGGAACAATAGTTGCACTAATGCAAACTACATATGAGCAAGAAGCTGTAGGAATGGGGAGGTCAAAAACGAAAACCCTCCGTTTGTGCAATCAACACACAAAGCGGTACGAGCTTGCAAATTGTTGCCCCTTCACCATCGCCGCATAGAATCGGCAATGGAAATTCGCGTAAATTCCCTGCAAACCCTACCACGGAACAATAGTTGCACTAATGCAAACTACATATGAGGAAGAAGCTGTGGGAATGGGGAGGTCAAAAACGCAAACCCTCCGTTTGTGCAATCAACGCACAAAGCGGTACGAGCTTGCAAATTGTTGCCTCTGCACCATCGCCGCATAGAATCGGCAATGGAAATTCACGGAAATTCCCTGCAAAACCTACCACGGAACAATAGTTGCACTAACGCAAACTACATATGAGGAAGAAGCTGGGGGAATGGGGAGGTCAAAAACGCAAACCCTCCGTTTGTGCAATCAACACACAAAGCGGTACGAGCTTGCAAATTGTTGCCCCTTCACCATCGCCGCATAGAATCGACAATGGAAATTCGCGTAAATTCCCTGCAAACCCTACCACGGAACAATAGTTGCACTAATGCAATCGATATATGAGGAAGAAGCTGGGGGAATGGGGAGGTCAAAAACTCAAACCCTCCGTTTGTGCAATCAACGCACAAAGCGATACGAGTTTGCAAATTGTTGCCTCTGCACCATCGCCGCATAGAATCGGCAATGGGAAATTCGTGTAAATTCCCTGCAAACCCTACCACGGAACAATAGTTGCACTAATTCAAACTACATATGAGCAAGAAGCTGTGGGAATGGGGAGATCAAAAACACAAACCATCCGTTTGTGCAATCAACGCACAAAGCGGTACGAGCTTACAAATTGTTGCCTTAGAACCATCGCCGCATAGAATCGACAATGGAAATTCGCGTAAATTCCCTGCAAACCCTACCACGGAACAATAGTTGCACTAATGCAAACTACATATGAGGAAGAAACTGTGGGAATGGGGAGGTCAAAAACTCAAACCATCCATTTGTGCAATCAACGCACAAAGCGGTACGAGCATGCAAATTGTTGCCTCTGCACCATCGCCGAATAGAAACAGCAATGGAAATTCGCGTAAATTCCCTGCAGACCCTACCACGGAACAATAGTTGCACTAATGCAAACTACATATGAGGAAGAATCTGTGGGAATGGGGAGGTCAAAAATTCAAACTATCCGTTTGTGCAATCAACGCACAAAGCGGTACGAGCATGCAAATTGTTGCCTCTGCACCATCGCCGAATAGAAACAGCAATGGAAATTAGCGCAAATTCCCTGCTAACCCTACCACGGAACAATAGTTGCACTAATGCAATCGATATATGAGGAAGAAGCTGGGGGAATGGGGAGGTCAAAAACTCAAACCCTCCGTTTGTGCAATCAACGCACAAAGCGATACGAGTTTGCAAATTGTTGCCTCTGCACCATCGCCGCATAGAATCGGCAATGGGAAATTCGTGTAAATTCCCTGCAAACCCTACCACGGAACAATAGTTGCACTAATTCAAACTACATATGAGCAAGAAGCTGTGGGAATGGGGAGATCAAAAACACAAACCATCCGTTTGTGCAATCAACGCACAAAGCGGTACGAGCTTACAAATTGTTGCCTTAGAACCATCGCCGCATAGAATCGACAATGGAAATTCGCGTAAATTCCCTGCAAACCCTACCACGGAACAATAGTTGCACTAATGCAAACTACATATGAGGAAGAAACTGTGGGAATGGGGAGGTCAAAAACTCAAACCATCCATTTGTGCAATCAACGCACAAAGCGGTACGAGCATGCAAATTGTTGCCTCTGCACCATCGCCGAATAGAAACAGCAATGGAAATTCGCGTAAATTCCCTGCAGACCCTACCACGGAACAATAGTTGCACTAATGCAAACTACATATGAGGAAGAATCTGTGGGAATGGGGAGGTCAAAAATTCAAACTATCCGTTTGTGCAATCAACGCACAAAGCGGTACGAGCATGCAAATTGTTGCCTCTGCACCATCGCCGAATAGAAACAGCAATGGAAATTAGCGCAAATTCCCTGCTAACCCTACCACGGAACAATAGTTGCACTAATGCAAACTACATATGAGGAAGAAGCTGGGGGAATGGGGAGGTCAAAAACGCAAACCCTCCGTTTGTGCAATCAACGCACAAAGAGGTATGAGCATGCAAATTGTTGCCCCTGCACCATCGCCGCACAGAATCGGCGATGGAAATTCGCGTAAAATCCCTGAAAACCCTACCACGGAGCAATAGTTGCACTAATGCAAACTACATATGAGGAAGAAGCTGGGGGAATGGGGAAGTCAAAAACGCAAACCCTCCGTTTGTGCAATCAATGTACAAAGCGGTACGAGCTTGCAAATTGTTGCCCCTGCACAATCGCCGCACAGAATAGGCAATGGAAATTCGCATAAATTCCTTGCAAACCCTACCTCGGAACAATAGTTGCACTAATGCAAACTACATATGAGGAAGAAGCTGGGGGAATGGGGTGGTAAAAAACGCAAACCCTCCGTTTGTGCAATCAACGCACAAAGCGGTACGAGCTTGCAATTTGTTGCCCCTGCACCATCGCCGCATAGAATCGGCAATGGGAAATTCGTGTAAATTCCCTGCAAACCCTACCACGGAACAATAGTTGCACTAATTCAAACTACATATGAGCAAGAAGCTGTGGGAATGGGGAGATCAAAAACACAAACCATCCGTTTGTGCAATCAACGCACAAAGCGGTACGAGCTTACAAATTGTTGCCTTAGAACCATCGCCGCATAGAATCGACAATGGAAATTCGCGTAAAATCCCTGCAAACCCTACCACGGAACAATAGTTGCACTAATGCAAACTACATATGAGGAAGAAACTGTGGGAATGGGGAGGTCAAAAACTCAAACCATCCATTTGTGCAATCAACGCACAAAGCGGTACGAGCATGCAAATTGTTGCCTCTGCACCATCGCCGAATAGAAACAGCAATGGAAATTCGCGTAAATTCCCTGCAGACCCTACCACGGAACAATAGTTGCACTAATGCAAACTACATATGAGGAAGAATCTGTGGGAATGGGGAGGTCAAAAATTCAAACCATCCGTTTGTGCAATCAACGCACAAAGCGGTACGAGCATGCAAATTGTTGCCTCTGCACCATCGCCGAATAGAAACAGCAATGGAAATTAGCGCAAATTCCCTGCTAACCCTACCACGGAACAATAGTTGCACTAATGCAAACTACATATGAGGAAGAAGCTGGGGGAATGGGGAGGTCAAAAACGCAAACCCTCCGTTTGTGCAATCAACGCACAAAGAGGTATGAGCATGCAAATTGTTGCCCCTGCACCATC